>CM035157.1:124160661-124654858 GCA_020205615.1 Panax quinquefolius | reverse complement strand
CGGTAAAGGTATAGAAAATCGTCGTGCGATGGAAGTTTGAGGAACCTACTTATGTTTATGAGGGTTCCTGTGAGTGGAACTAGCAGAATAGCCTAGCCCAGCTGTCCCAATTTGATTGGACATTTGGATAGGGTGCTTAATACCCTGTTGATCCTTACCAAGCCCTTGTCGAGGTTGATAACCTAATAACATCATTTCTTGAGTGGCTGACATAACCTCATTAGAAATCTTGGGTACGGGAAGTGGCGCTCCAATAGAATGGTATTGCGTGTTACTCACTTCCAGAGTATGGAAACTAGCCGGCTCAACTTCTAAATTGAAGCTGATAATCGGTAGAGTTCCTGATCTAGGACATTCCAAATTTCGAGAATTAACGATGACTAGGCCGTTGTTGATGATGTATTTGAGTTATTGATGTAAGGTGGAGGAAACGGCTCGACCATGTATCCATGGTCTCCCCATATAGCAGGTTGTATCTGAATCTATCTTGAGGACGTGGAAGGATCGTTGAATGTATTAGGACCAATCTCAATTGGCAATTCAATCTCTCCAATGGAATTTTGACGAAAATCCATCAAAAGCTTTCGGATGATCGTATGGCTACTTTGGATTAACGCTTTGAGATTGATATTAATCTTCACCATGGTGGCATAAGACGAGATATTTAGAGATGAACCTCCATCTATCAATACTCCGGCTAGCATGTACGAAAGACAACAACTGCGATGTGCGGTGGTTTGCAATAATAGGTCCCTTCTTGGAGGTATGTCGTCATCATCGATGAAGGATATCACATTCTTGTTGAAATGTGATTAACCAAATGTTGAAATTTTCTACATTCACCGATTTTTGGCAGTAGGCTTCTTCAAAACCTTTAGCAAGATCTTCCCGATGCTCCTCGGAAGAAACAAACCAGTCCAAAATTGAAATCGGTGTGGAGCTTCTCATGAGCTTAAAACCACTTTGGCTTCATTATGGCCCATAAGACGGAGGAATTTTTCAATCTTCTCATGGGCAACTTCCCCTTTGCTTCGCAAGTAGGCTTGATAACCCGTTGAGGAAGGTACAGTGGATTTTCTTTCGACACTGTAGTAGTATGAGACATGGATCCTTCAGCTTCTCCATAATTCCATGGAACTTTGTGTAAGCTGACAACAGGATGTTGTAGTCTGTAAGGTAAAGGAATTGGCTCTGGTGCGGCCACTTTAAAAGGATTGTCAGCTCCTTTGAGATGAATTGGTTGTATGGAAATACTTTGGCGGTCTCATCATCCACTTTAGATATAACTGCTCTCGATCCTTCCATTGGGTAGGTATGCATTCCACCCTTAAGTTGCATGATGTAATCATCCGCTATTCGCAGGACACCGCTATCAATAAGATTCTGAATGAGATGGCGGAGTGCCCAGCATTCTTATGTGCTGTGACCGCGAGAATGTGAATGATATTGACACATTTCATTAGGATTGAACCGCCCTGAGTGGGGATTGATTGGAGGTAGAAGGAATGTGATTCTTCCTTCGTTGATCAACATTTGAAGTATCTCCTCCATAGATTGGCCCAAATAGGTGAATTCCCTTTTATTGGCGAAATCCCGACGGGCTTTAGCACTTGCTCGCTTTGCAACCTTATCCTCCATAGCTTCGCTTTCTGAAGGTGTTGATGAAGCATTCATAACAAATGGAAGGAGATAGGTGTGCTCCTGCCTGATTAATTGGCGTGTGATTTGATGATGGTGGGTCACCAGTCTTGCCAATTGATCAATTTGTTTGCAAAGAGCTTTCATTTTTCGTTCCATGATAAACTGGAACTTTGCATAATCCCATTTGTCAACACCGTCTTTGAGGGGTTGGGATGATTCACCAGTAGAATTGGAACCATGTCCAGTGCTCCAACTGATCATGTTGACCTCTTCTTCTTTGTGTTGAGGAAGAGGGTTGTCTTGAACGTGAGGTTAATCGGGTTTAGTGACCACGATCTCACCATTGTCTATTAGATCTTGAATCTTATGCTTCAAGGCCCAAAAATCTTGAGTATCATGTACGGGTTCCCCGGCATGGTAAACACATTTCCGAGTAGCATTAAAACCCTTCCCATTAGGGTTAGCTGGTGGAAGAAGATGTGTAATTTTCCTTTGAGCAGTCAGAAGAGCAAGAATATTCTCGAGTGAGTCCCCTAAGGGTGTGAACGTTCGAGGCCGCTTGACTTCTCCACTTTTAGGCAATGGAGGGTTTGAAGATTGTGCTGGAAAAGGGGAGTAGTTTCTCCTCTGCACGGGCGAAGCTTTGATTGCCTTTTTGTCCTTGTAGTATCAAGGAAACATCCTCCTCTTTCTTTTTATGGACCCTCCAGGGGTTGTTTCCATAAGATCCGGATTGGATGTGCTCAGCAATAGCTTTAAGAGCGGCTAGGTCTTGAATCTTACTGGACTTCAATCCCATTTCATCCATCTCATGAGTGTTTGATCATTTCGAAAAATAGCTTGCCAATACCGGCTAGAACTCTTTCATTGAAAGGAGCTTCTCAGATATCTATATGAAAGTCATGACCATTTCGATTCTCACATGGAAGAATAACTTGAGAAGTAAGGCGCCTCCACCTTTGAGCATACTCTCCAGAATGACTCATTAGAAACGCTTTATTGACTTTGGTAATTTGGTACCGGTGAGGAGCCATCTGAGATTGAAAACTGTATTGAGTGAGGAAGGCGTGGGCCAACTCTTCCTAACTATGGATCTTAGAGTTGTCTAATCTGGTATATACCATGAACAGGCTTCTCGATTCAGGACTTTTTGAAATAAATTTGCATTACGAGCTTTTCATTCTCAGCATAAGATCCGAGTTCTCCAATGAACACTTTTAAATGTGTATAGGGATCCACTAATTCTTCATACTTTTCAAAATCAGGGGCTTTAAATTTCTCTGGATAATGAACACCAGGGAATATGCAAAGGTCTGTATATAAAACACTGCCATGAGTTCCAATCCCTTTGAGAACATGAATGGTTTCCTCTATTTGAAGGACTTTCTTCCCGATGTCACCGTTATCTGGATCTCCTTGGAGATGGGTGCCTTCAGTGTCTTTGTTGGTTGTATCCAACTGATGTTCTAGAATTGTTTTTTCCAGACCTTGAAGTCCTTGTGTAAAGGGTTCTGTATGTGTAGGTATCTTCGTACCCTAAGTAGACTGGTGTAATTCTTTCAGTAGAACAGCCAAGTCTGTGATTTGTTTACTCAATCCGTCAAATTCTTCTGGGAAATGAGATTAGGACTGCTCGTAAGAAGACATGATTGGCTGTAGGCTTGTGGCCTTTTTGAATTTTGAGCGGGTAACAGACCCAATTGCTTCCCTGCAAAAGACTTACGTAGTTTAGTCTTAGGGTAATGTAAATGTTATCATGACATGTCCGTTTTAGGAGTTTGTCCTGCAAAACCAGTTTGTTAATTGATAACATCTCATGCACAGATATTCTTCATATTTTCCATTACATATGGATGAACATGGAATAAAATTACAAGTAAATGCTTTTACAAGTAATTGAAAATGGAAAGTATGAAGAGACTTTCCTCTGCATTTGGTTTATCAGAGGCTGACCTATCTTAGGGTTACTCTCGCGGCTTTTCGGCATGAAGGTTCCCAGATCATCGCAATCTACTCGACGGGAAGTTAATCCGGTCTTTCAACTGGAGCGAATCTGAGTGGTACCTTTCCTGAGCCCCGGGGAATTATTCTTCCCACGGGTCCAGTAATCAAACACCGAGAGAATAGCCTCCTGGTGGAGGGACCACACAACATACATTCACATAAAATGTGTCTCACCATTTATGCAAAATGATGACATGTGCGAAGCACTAATATCACAAATAGATATTTAGCAGTGCAATAATTAAGATGCATTCATACACATTCATCAGAAATGTAAATGCAACAATTACACACAAGCATATAACAATTTTGAAAAGCTTGTAATAGCGGCTTAAGCCCTCTTACTGGAGTCCCCAGCAGAGTCGCCACTTGTCGACGTCGGGATTTTTGGTGTCCCTTTTCGTTACTTGTTCTTTGGTGTTCTCATGTTAATGTGAGATTTGTTTGAAAAAACAAGTGAAAAAGGTCCGATTGACTTTAAGAGTCTCCAGTTGGTGTATTTAACTGGTTGCACCAACGCAACCGAAAAGGTTAGCACATTGACCCAGTGATTTGATACTGCTAAATGGGTCTATGAAATCGAGATTCATTAAGGGTTCGGGGGCTTGATTATGTGGAGGGAAGGTGTTAGGCACCCCCCGACATCCGTGTTACCACGGTGACCGCCACTCTTCAAAGAAATTGTTATATGAATGTGTGTGTGTGTGGATCAATGTGCAATTATTTGAAAGTAGTGCGAGGCCTCGTTCGCACCTATATACACAAGGTTTGAATTTTATAGAAAAATTCAGTTTTAACCAAGATGTAGCAATGAAGTTTTAAAAGAGGTTTTTCAAACCCTGTGCTCAATAGGAATTGAGACCTTTTCATACTTCCATTTTATTAAATGTTTGGCTTGTTTACTTTTATTTTCGAGATGCAAAGCATCCTCGAGAAAATAATACACAATGAATCTTAGAACTCCTTACGGCATGTGACATCTAAGGAAACTTCAGACACTATAAAATAATGTACAAGTCGCCATACTACTAAAAAATGTCCATCATGGGAATGAATCTAGATTCGATGAGATCGAACTCAGTGATCACATGATTCCTAGGCTCACATGATAATCGCAATTTGTATGGAAAGCAATAAGTAGTTATATATAAAAAGTCAGAAATATATATATATATATATATATATATATATATATATATATCTGGATTTGGATCAACCACCACGAAGCAACTCCATGGGGATCGAAAATGTAAATATATAAAAGCGGTAAATATATATATATATATATATATATATATATATATATAAACATGATCAATACCATGAAGTAAACTCCAGTGTGGGACGAAATGTAAATAAAGTTTGTAAAAGCGATCAATCGCCACAAAGTAAACTCCAGGCGGAGATGTAATGTAAATAAAGTCATAAAAGGCCACGAAATAGACTCCAAGCTCCTACAAAATGTAAATATATATATATATATGTACAAATATATATATAAAAGCGATAACGCATATGCCGGATGTAAATCCGGCTCATCGAATATGTCGAATGACAATTATATATATGTATATATATAAAACGAGTAAACGCATTGGATGTAAAATCCAGCTCATCGGATATATACGATGACAATTATATATATATATATATATATATATATATATATATATATATATATATATACAAAAGCAATTAAACGCTCCGGATGTAAAATTCAGGCTCATCAAACAGAGTCTGACCACAGTTTAAATATATAAAAGCAGATAAACGCTCCAGACCGAAGTCTAGGCTCAATCGAGGTATAACTCGATAATGTTAGTCCATATATATGAAATATATACATATATTAGTATATATATACAGACAGAAATGAAAACCATGGACCGAAGTCCGGGCAAACACACTCACACGACTATCAACGTGTACAACAGTGTGTGATATATGAGAAAGAGGCTTTATAGAATGTAAGAAGGCTTACAGTGGGCTGCCAAAGTAGATTTCTTAGACTTTAAATGGATAAACACTCAGCTCCCGTCGGATAAAAAGTAGCTATATGTGAGATAACTAGTGTTTAAAGAAGAGAAAACACTCAAAAGATGTATATACAGAGCAAAATGGACAGGGCTTCCTCGCCTTTTTCCTTCTCTCTCTCTCCTCAAATGGCTGACCCAAGCCTTGTATATATAAGCGGATAGCCAGCAGTATATCATGGCGACCCTTGATTGTAATACCTAACGTTTGGTTGTGGTGGATCCGAGCCTCGCGGGTCCCGTAGTCTCATAGTACGTGCAGTCGTTCACTGTAATGTCCGCTCGAACTTGAAAAACTTCAATCCGAGCATCCGAACGAAGTATATCTGTTCTTCTTTGGATCGCTTGTGTCGAGAGTTACGTAATGACATGGATTAGAGGTTGTACGAAGTCAGGAAGAGGGGTCTATGCCCATGGTCTTCAAGCTTCAAATTCTATCCAAAGTACTGCCACACGTAATAGTCACTCGGGATTGTCAATCCTTGGCTCTTGTGGGACATTGTTGTATGTATGTATGTATGAAGTGTTGAGACGACGTGCCATTTATCGAAGGAACAAGATGATGTATGACTCCTTGTCTGGGTTTTCGCCGGTTTGAGTTGAAAGTAGACGTTGCTCAGGGTTATAGCTGAGATTGGACTACTTGTTGGTATGCTATGATATCATCTTGTTGACGTGGACAGATGACGTTGTGACTCCTCACCGGGGTTATCGCCGGTTTAAGCGGAAAGCAAACGTTGCTCAGGGTTACATCTGAGATTGGACTGCTTGTTTGTATGCCTCACTGTCATCTGTGGATGTTCCTGTCTGCCCGTTGTTATCTTCGGGTCTGAGGTGTGTGTGCCTTGACAGGATGTTGGTGGTTGAAGCTGATTGCATATGTTTGAAACATGCATTTCCGGGGTTATCGCCAGAACTGCAATGGCATCTCTTGGGGCTATCACCAAGGATGGGGTTGTTACTCCCAGTGTTGTCTCTGGGACTGGAACTGAACGTCGCGGTGTTATTAGAGACAGATCGCTCTCTCCAAAGGTTGTTGCCGGTCTTTTGATTTGCATATCTTGGGGTTATCTCTGAGATTGGAAATGACATTCCCGGTGTGTGTTCTGGGTTTTGAGATAACGTTCCTGGGTTGTGTTCTGGGTTGGAACTGAATTTCCGGTAGTATTCCGAATGGATGTAAGTTATCTTTCAGGGTTATCTCCAAAAGACAAATCTACCCTCCTGTAATGTTAGAAGTAGGAGTGCAGAAAATTTTGAGTGTCTACAATAACTCCTCAATATAGACATTATAACTGGTTGGGCACAAATTAAACACCAATACAGTAAACCAATATCAGTCATCGAGCAACATCTCAGTCTCAAAAGCAGTTTCATACCAAACGGAATTTAGCAAACTATCACAGAAAATCCCAATTTCAACAATACTGCAAAGGAAATTTAGTGTTCAACAACATTTCAATAGAATATTTCAACACTATCAACAATATTTCAACAACATTTAAATAGAAAATTTAGGGTTCAAAGTACTTATACCCAAATTTATACACAATCATATACATATCTGAAAATTAAAGATTCTAAATTTAAAATTAATTGAAAAAACTAACCTTAAATTGAGAGAGAATGAGGAGCAGAGAGGGACTAGAGAGAGAGAGAGAGAGAGCACCAAAGGGAGCCGGAGGTGAGGCTGCCGTGAGGGATGGCCAGAGAGATGGGGTCATTGCCGTGAGGAGAGAGTCTGGCTTACTAAGCAAGGAGAGGGACAGGAGGAGGAGGAGAACGGAAGAAGCAGCGACGTAGAGAGAAAAAAGAGGAAAAGAAATGAGGAGAAGTTTGAAGTGAGGCTCAAGCGATGTTAGTGTTTAGGTTTTAAGGACTATTTCCGATGGAACTCAGTCGGGATTAATTTCGTCGATGATAAAGTATCCTCGACGGACAATCAGTCGATATTAATAGTTCTTCTGTCGAGGTTGTTATTGGCGCTGGAGGGAAACTTTCGCGCCACAAACATGGTATAGGATCGACTGAATTCAGTTGAAGTTGTACTAGTCTCGAGGGAATTATTAACGACTGAATATTCCGTTGGCAATAAGGTAATCCCGAGCGAAACCATTCAGTCGACCTTAATTCCGTCAGAAATAAGCCTTTTTGTTGTAGTGGAAGAAGGATTGGTTTAATTCAACAGATGGGGAAGAATGGAGTAGTTTGGTTGGCAATGAGAGGAAGAAGGAGAAGAGAGAGCCGAAGCTTTATAGGCTTCAAATTCCTTGGTCACCAAGAACCTTGGCCTGCACGGTCACCATTAGGAATGCTCCACCTCCTACTTCCATTACTGAGCAGCTTACTGGATATTCTTGCTTCCCACGACTGATGCTTGGCCATCACAACTCTTGGATTGCACGATTTCTCCACCCAAATCGCCACGTCCTGCTTTCAGTCGAACAACTCTATCATTTTTCTTATTGTTGAACCAACTGAACTGCCCTTTTTCTTATGCAGGTGATTTAGAGTTAGGGCCATCCAATTTAAGGTCGCGTTTGGTTTTGGTTTAATAGTTTTTCTTAATTCCTTCCTCATTTGGCAAAAAGCACTTTTACACCACTGTGGTTGTAGTATTTTAAGCAATTTGTCATTGTGCTTTTAAAATATTCAATTAGCCCACTGTACTTTTTAAAAATATTCAATCAAGCCATTCCGTCCAATTTCTTGGACAGACGTCAAATAATTACACACGTGGCATTGAAAAAAAAATTAAAAAATCATTATTTCCTACATTGGCAAGCCCGATTCCACCAAATTCTTATACTATTGAGCCAACGCACTTTAAAAAATGCAATTGGCCCACTATGGTTTTAAAAATATTTTTATGTTTTATTTTCTTTCTTTTCTTTACCTAAATATTTATAATATGTATAATATTAATAAAATTAATATTATAATATTTATAATATGTATGTTTTATTTAAAAATAAAAATAAAAATACTTTTATGTTTTAAAATACTTATAAAATTTTTAAAATAAAATATTTTTTTATTTTATTTTCTTTCTTTTTCTTTACCTAAATATTTAAAATATGTATAATATTAATAAAATTAATATTATAATATTTATAATATGTATGTTTTATTTTAACAATAAAAATAAAAATACTTTTATGTTTTAAAATACTTATAAATTTTTAAAAATAAAAATATTTTTATGTTTTATTTTCTTTACCTAAATATTTATAATATGTATAATATTAAAAAAAATTAATATTATAATATTTATAATATGTATATTTTATTTTAAAATAAAATAAAAATACTTTTATGTTTTAAAATACTTATAAATTTTTTAAAATAAAAATATTTTATGTTTTATTTTCTTTCATTTTCTTTACCCAAATATTTATAATATGTATAATATTAATAAAAATTAATATTATAATATTTATAATATGTATGTTTTATTTTTTAAAAAAATACTTTTATGTTTTAAAATACTTATAAAATTTTAAAATTAATAAAATCTGGGAGCACCATAAAGTCCGGCAGGCACCATGAAATCCGGCAGGCACCATGAAATTCGGGAAGCAGACTAGGGTCGACCATTCACAATCAGACCACCCAAGAACGCCAAATTATTTGAACATTAAACTCTATCCTCAACCCCAATTCGAACTAATTTGGACATAACACAGCAGAACTCCCAAGCAAAAACCCAGGAATCTAGTCAAAACTGTAACAACCCCAAAATAGGTCCATTCCATCCAACCCATTCTGAGTCGCCAAATATATGGTACAGAAAACAACTACAACTTTATTACAACAATTGTCGTGCAAAATACAACAACACATATCTTTGTGAGTTTGAAACAAATATATACCAATCGTAGACGTCACAATGACACCTTACATAAAGGTATAGTCAAAAACCATTTTAGAAATTAGAATCTTTGGGAAGTGCTCAAGGAAACCTTCGTACATGGGAGGCCATGCTTTTAGGTTATGGTAGATATCATATGGCCACAGAATTATCCTTGGTTGGCCCAATAAACCCCAAAGAAAAACGAGAAGATTACTATCATATTCTTCCCAATGGTGAGTCTTCTCTTGACACATCATTATCTCCACTGTCTCTAATTGGGTATTATACTCCAAACAAACACCAAGATTATATAGGTAGTGCTTGTAAATATACTCGAAGAAGTGGATGAGCACAACCATGTCTTATGATAACACGAGGTTGTATGTCATTAGACATCTTGTATGATAGTGACAAAACACCCTTCCAAGTTAAATTCACCTCACCCTCAACATCTATAGACCACCATTCTATTCCTCGCTATCCCCCGCTCGACCCAAATGGTACACTTTTATTACACGAAAGGAATTGTGAAACAAAAGGGTGAGCACAACTAGCTCAATAAAGAATATTATGACTAAAGATAAATAAATTATCAATAGTCTTCATCGAATAAATCGTAGATTTAGAACATATACGGTAGATGATAAAACTTTTCAACCATAGTTGCGTGGAATGAAAGCGATCCATTAGAAGAGTCAAATAGACTATAAAGTCTATTGTCTTCTCCATGTTAAAATCCACCAACCATGTTTTATCCTGTAACATCAATCAACAATTCCTGTCCACAATCACGTGTATAACTCATAATCGTAATTGTAGTTCTAAATTCCTTTCCTCATCCAAGACGAAGATAATTTTCATCACTTGTCTTTACCTGAAACATCAAAGATCATGGTTATACCAAATCACGCCCTGCTTCATAATCATACTAATAAATTCATCTTTGCACCACGGGCCAAAGATATTCATCAACAGTTCATCTTTACACTACAGGCTAAAGATATTCAACAACGGGTCATCTTTGCATTACAAGCCAAAGATATTCATCAACAGTTCATCTTTACACTACAGGCTAAAGATATTCAACAACGGGTCATCTTTGCATTACAAGCCAAAGATATTCATCAATAATTCATCTTTACACTACAGGCTAAAGATATTCAACAACAGGTCATCTTTGCATTACGAGCAAAAGATATTCATCAATAATTCATCTTTGCACTACTGAAGCTAAAGATATTCAACATCGTCATCTTTGCATTCGAGCAAAAGATATTCATCAATAATTCATCTTTGCACTACTGGCCAAAGATATTCAACAACAGTCATCTTTGCATTACGAGCAAAAAGATATTCATCAATAATTCATCTTTGCACCATCGGCTAAAGATATTCATCAGATTGGTCATGTTCATTTAAACACTGCTCATCTTTGCACTCACAGGGCCAAAGATATTCTTCTCGTAAATCATTCATCTTTGCATTGGTTTTATCCACGTCCAAAAATACCTCAAAAATAATCATAGTGGTGTAAAATTCAAGAATGATCAAAACATGGATACAATCAAAGCTAGTATCCGTAATAGATATTTTAAACGAAAAGAAAAATTTTCATTTTTCTATGAATAATGTCGTCGATTCGTGAATAATAGTCAGAGATATCGTGAATAGTCGTATATCGTGAATAGTAACTCCGACACCAAAAGATAGAAATTCCACAAAAAAACATCTTCACGCTTCATGAATAGTACTCGTGAATAGTAACTCGTGAATAGTAACTCATGAATAGTAACTCGTGAATAGTAACTCATGAATAGTAACCCAGACATGAAAAAGTTCCAAATTTGATAAAAAGTTCCAACCAATATTTCAAAGATAATGATATTGAAGAAATAATATCATCCGAGAAGAAAATAACATCCCTTACCTCAAAGAATCGAGACTTCTAGGAAAGGTCGGAAGTGATCTTTGAATGAAACTTGTACTTGACAAAGAACTCTCAAAGTATCTAAATACTCACAAAATACACTCGATAATCTAGAGAGAAAGAGAAAACTTGTTTCTGGTGTGATTTTCAATTCTAACTTAGCCCTCTATTTATAGGAAAATGTTAGCACGCCGAAGCAGACTTAACCTGCAACCTGATGGCTTTACCTGCTACTATTCCCACCCACCACATTTGAAAATTCAATTGAGCACATTTCTCACCAACCAAAAGTGGGGCCCACCAATTCTAGAATTTTCCACCAAAATCATTTATAACCTAATTTCCGAATCAGTCACCTCTTAAAATTCATAACAAATTATACGTTCATTTTTAACGGTTCAAAATTTGTGAACATATACTCAACTTATATATGTATAACATATCCAAATATCCCAACGATCCAACTATTCGATTAAAAATTATAACTCACATAATAAAGCTGTAAGAACACTGATTTGATCTTTTAATACCTCCAATCCGACAAAATACTGATAAAATACCTCAACATTAATTCATTCATTTATAACCACATAAATAAATCCATCATTTATATCCACATCAAATAAATATTTCATTGTCATATAAATCAATAATTAATTATTCATAAATAATATTATAGAATCATAATAATGACAACCCAGTTCGGTTCCTCAGAAAGAGGGGCTTTCCAATAAGGATTTCTCCTTCTTGCCGCAATTAGGTGACCAAACCTCTCCTCGACGTAACTTTCTACACATTGCCAATAATGCTATCTAATAATATTATTCAAATAATATGAATTATTGATTTGATAATGAGAAATATTGTCAAAGATGATAATTATTGAACAACAATAATATAAAATATCAACACGGCAATTATTGAATCAATAAAATAAAATATTGAGCAATAATTATCGTAACAATTATTGAGTAGTGCCTTCTCACGTAAGAATCAATAATTGAAAAAATCTTGTCTTAATCTGTATTATCTTCTTTACAACGCCAGATTACATTACTTTACTTTACCAACCGGGGTATTCCAACGGTGTTAATTCAGAACGATTACGCCGTTATTTATAAAAACTCAAATTTGTCATTTTCTCCATCCGGCGCTTATTACACATTATGGGGCCCACAAATAAAACTGTCCAATGCATTTAATATTCCCAAACGTAAAGAATATTCCACGACCAAACGAATATTCCCAAACAATAATGAATACTTTATACCCTTGCGTATTTTGAAAAAAAAAAATTCATATATCACCCTTAACTTTAACTTTTATCAATTTAACCATTTACTGAATAGAAAAATTGAATACTTTTATTTCATAAAATTCGGGGTCTTACAAAAACGAAATACAAAACAAAATTAGATCTTGAGCTTAGCTAAATTACACATGATTTTCAATGCAAAGCAATGGTGAAGACGCCGGAACCTAGAGAAAAAATGAAAAGATCCAATCAAAGACATTAAAAAATAAGCAGACATACGTAACATCTAGATCTGAAATAATACGATAGAATATAGTGAGATTCGTTGTGAAAAACATAAATGCGTAAAATCCATCTCCATCTCAGATTTATAGATGCAGATCTGAATTTCTTTTTCTTCTTCAACAAAAGTGAAAAACAGAAATGCTAATTTGTGGTTGTTGATTTCGGTACCTTTTTGGGAAGGATCGTGGGAGGAGAGATCGTGGGAGGAGAGAGAGGATAATTTTGGTGAGGAAGAAGATGAACAAGGTTTGAGTTATTAAAAAATGAATTAAAATATTTAATTTAATTTTATTATTATTTTAATTATTTTTTGCCACATAATCAATAATTTTATTTTATTATTTTTTTGTGTTGCCACATCAGAAAATAATAATTTTTTGATTTTTTTTCAATGCCACGTGTGTAATTATTTAACGTCCGCCGAAGAAATTGGACGGAATGGCTTGATTGAACATTTTTAAAAAGTACAATGGGCTAATTGAATATTTTAAAAGCACAATGGCTAATTGCTTAAAACACTACAACCACAGTGGTGTAAAAGTGCTTTTTGCCTTCCTCATTTAGTTTATTTTAATTTCCTTTCTCACATAAAATATATTATTATTATTATTATTATTATTTCTCATTTTTCATGTAAACCATATATATTATATATATTACATAATATTCAAAATAATTACATTTCAATGTAATATATATAATATTATTTATATATTACGGATCCGGTTAGCATGAAGTTTATTTTTTTGTAAGTTGGTCAATTGGCCAATAGAATACTGACACACATAGAGTCTCGCCTGCATTATTGTATTGGCCAATTGACCAACTTACTTAAAAATGAACTTCATGCTAACCACTTCCATATATTACATATATATAAATACATGAAAATGCACTAACCACTTCCATATATTACATATATGTAAATACATGAAAATGCACTAACTATTCTTGGGGTTGTTTTCATATTGTTGGACAGTTGGACTAATTCAAAAACTAATAGCCTTCTAGCGAGCTAGAAATAGATGTAGGGGCATTTGAAGAAATATCTCTTAATTATTATGTAGTTCTTGTAGGCTTATCTGTTACTGTTAGAGGTTACACACTATAGACTTGTTTTCAGGTTAATTGTTCAAATAACTTAAAAATTGGTTACACATTTTCGCTGCAAGAAATCATTCATGTGGTCAGAGTACCTTTGGTGCTAATAATCACATGTACGAATAATAAATTTAGTATGGAAAATTCTCGAAGGTCTGTTGCTAATATTTTGACGTTATGCCGTGTCTATATGTAGATATGATCTGATTTGATAGCTTTATGCTGTGAAGAACCAAAAATGACTCCCACCCCTAAGAATCTAGGACCATATTACTGAAAGGCATTTATTAGTGAATGTCGGAGAGTAAACCATTCACCTATTAGTACCGGCTCTGATTGTGGTAATGCACCTCGAACTAGAAAAAATATGCTAAACAAAATTACTTATTAACATTTGGAGAGGGTGTATAACTCTTAAGGTAATCTCCGAAAGTTTGAGACAATAAATTCTAAAAGAGCTGAATTATTGGGAATAGAGTACTAATAACTGAGGCATTGTGCCATTAGCATGCTAGCATTTCTAATACCTTCAAGTGTAAAGCTTATTCTTCTCTCCCTAGTCTTCTTGTTTGTGTTGTACTTACCTATGCCTGACATATTTTTTTCCCTTTTAACTATATGTGGACTGGGTGAACATAAATAATTACTCGAATTAATTTTCTATGTTTAAGGGCATGATTCTGTTATGGTCAACAACAATGATTCCAGAAGCAAGGGCTCCTCCTTGCATTGATACTAGTAGCAGCTGCATCTCAGATACAATTCTCCAATTTATTTTCTTATGTTTTTCGTTTGGACTCATGTCCATCGGTGCTGGAGGAATCAGGTCATCTTCTTTAGCCTTTGGATCTGGCTACATTAAAGGTCTTGGGTATGGTCCAAAACCTCCAAGCAATCACATTACATCATCTGATTTAGCTACCCAACAACTCCAAAAGGAACTTAAAGAGACGCAACAAAAGCTACAAATGTCTGACTCTCAAGTACATGATCTTAAGACACAAGTGGCTGAATTTGAGACTAAAGTGTCTGATTTGAAAACTCAATTGGTTCATCAAGGTGCAAATATCAACAAACTTATGAAAATTATGGCTGCTAATGGGATGAACATCTAGGCTGAAAAAAATCATGTAAGTAATAAATACTTTTAAACTTCAATGAAGCTTTCAAATGTTGCTTTCCATTGTTTATGAGACGAACATGATTTTATATCTTATTCTCTATATGGGACAAACATGATCTTTATTACTTTGAGTAATAAATATGCTTATAAAGGTTTGTTAATGTTCAATGGATCTTGAGGCTGGTTGTGTTTATGGTTTATGTTCATATGAACTCAATGCATGAGTAGAAGTTGTCTAGATAATATGCTTTCAAGTTTTCTCTATAACATGCACTTAAGAAATATATTTTTTTTGAACTTTTTATATGAACATGAGTTTGATGAATTTGATTTTATTGGTTCATTTATTTTATTTTATTGTTCAAAGTTAACTGTTTGATGAATTTGAGCTTAAGTTCATTAGTTGCTTGATTGCATTTGACTAATAGTTTTATTGTACCATATTTATAGGGCTAAAAAGATAGGATAACTTTTTTAGTAATGTTATAGTTATAGTTCTAGAAAATTCACAATTTCTTATTTAAATATTTCTTTCTTTATATACTTTTCTGTTTAAATTTTATAACTAGTTTACTAATTTATGTCTATATATTTTGATGAATTTGCAGATAAAGTTTTTTCTGGAAGGTCAATAACCACAAGGTTGAAGGTTTTAATTAGGCATTTTCTTAGGATATGGATGTGAGAATTTCAGCCTTTTGGATTATATAATTTGATTTTGTGGTACTTAGATTATTTAAGCAACTGTTCATTTTAATTGCCTAGTTGGGTATTTTGTTGAATTAGTGAATTTACTATATTTTTTTTATAAGATAATTAATTTTTATTTTAAATGTTTATTGTCTTTTGTCTCTTATATTATATGCATGTGTAAAGTTGATTTAAAAAGTCACTAAATGTATTATATTTTTTATTGAAAAGTGTTAATATAACAATACATTTAGAACGTCAAACAACTTAATATGACCATCACATCATCCCAATTTATAATTATTTATTAAAAAATAATATTTGGTCAATGAAAATTAAAATTTAATGACGAATAATATTATCTCGTTAGAATTAATATTATTGTCATTATATATATTCATTTAGTTATGACAATTGATTTTGTCACTAATATTAACTATTTGGTGACAAGTTATGTTGTCACTATTATATATTCATTTAGTGACGACCTTTAATTTTTTCACTATTAATAGCTCTTTCTGTGACACGTTGTAGCATCACCATAAGTATTCAATTAGTGACAGTGGAAAATGTGTCATAGAAAGTAACTCTTTGGTAACAAACTATAGCGTCGCTATTATACATTCATTTAGTCACAACAACTAATTTTGTCACTATTAATAACTCTTTATGTGACAAGATGTATTGTCAACATTAGTATTCAATTAGTGACATTAAAAATGTGTCACAGAAAGTAACTCTTTGGTGACAAATTATTTTGTAATATTATTTAAAATATGAAATGACGACGACATAATTGTCATGTTAAATATATTATTAAGTGACGAATTGTTCTGTCGTCATTTATTTTCTTATTTTTGGTGACGATAAACACAATAACATGACGAAAGAATAATCATAAATATGACAACATTGTCGTCATTAAAATTAGATGATTTAAATAGAGTAACATATTTTCGTCACTAAAACAATATCATTTAATGACGAAAAATGATTTTCATCATTTAATGCACCAAGTTTTGATGACGAAACATAATATAGAGTGACGAAAGTTTCATTCAAATAGTGACGCTATTAATGTCACTAAAAGTAATTAATTATAGTGACAATGATGTAGATCATCACCATAAGTTAAAATATTTAATGACGACATCAAATATTGTCAAATAAACTTAATACCATGCTCATACGGTGACGGTCTCTATGACGATTAACACTCGTCACCAAAGGTTTTAGTGACGAAAAATAAATTTTATATGACAAATTTTAGCGTCATTTTTTGTGTGATTTCTTGTAGTGTTATTATCTCTTATTAAAATATAATTTCTAATAATTTTATTATTAGAAACTATTTCTTAAGCTAGTTATTTTTTAATATTCTTAATAAATCATACAATAAATACATATTAATATATTTACCACATATTCACATATACATAACATCGCATGTATTCATGTACCTTTGTAACATATATTCATTGTAACATATATATAAAATAAATAAATAATTATTCACGAGTTCTTATTTTAATTAATATTGAAAACTTGGATTATTACCATTTTTATTTGATCCTTAATATAAGTATAAAAGCTAGAGGTTGGGGACAAAGATTGATAAAGATGATTTGAAGGTATATCATTTATTGAATTAAGAAAAGATTGAAATATGTAAGTTTTAATATCTATATTGATATTGACTATTATGTAAAGTAATATTTAAATTGATTGTGTTGAAAATTCAAGGTATGAAGGAAAGATATAAAATAAACAAAATCCACATTTTTATCAATTATAATATTGATTATTGATGAAGAATTAGGTTGAAGCAATATTTAATGCACAAGATCGGGATTTAATATAGTCTAGATTTTTTGTGGTCGTTACATCTGGTATTAGAGTTGTACGTTATAAACCTTAGGTAAGGGTACCTTAGGCTATAATTGTAGTGAAGAAAAATTAAAAAGACGAGGAATAAACTTGAATAAAAGTTTAAGTAATATGAAATAAATTTAGAAACTTCACAAATAAGTTAAAATATAAATGGATATCGGAAATTCATAAAGTAAGAGTCAAAGTATTGATAAGAAGATTCAAAGAAGAATCTTGAAAAGTCATAAAAAGATGAAAATCAGGAGTTACCTAATTTCAACAATAAAGATGACAAGTGATTATAAATTATTATATTAAATATAAAATTTTAATTTTTTTAATTAAGTTGATTAAATTAATTGATATTTGAATTATAAATTATTTGATTTTATTTTATTTTATTAGTTGATTTAATTTCATTTTATTTTAAATTAAATATAAAATTATATATTTAAATTACAATAAATTTTTAATTAAGTTATTTATTTTAAATTAATTTTTAATTTCATTTTAATTTTATTTTATTTTTATTCTGTATTATATAATATTATACTATTGTATTAAATATAATTTTTTATTTATTATATTTACTTAATTAAGTTGCTTAATTTAATTTAATTTCTTTTTATTATATTTTATTTTAGTAAATTTAATTTAATCTATTTATTATATTATATTTTTTAATTTATTAAATTATATTTTATTTTATTCTATTTAATATATATTATTATATTATATTAAATTTAATTTTTATAATTTTTATTATTTTTAATAAAGTTAATTAAATTAATTGATATTTGAAGTGTGAATTATTTGATTTAATTTTATCTTAATTATTTTATCTTATCTTATGTTATTTAAATAACTTATTTTATATTATATTATCTTATATTATATCTAATCTGATTTGTGTAATTTATTATATTATTTTATTTAGTTATACTTAGTTCATTTTGTTTTATTTTATTAATGAAAAACTAATTAAGTTAATGCTACTTAATTACTGAAATTTAGTATTAGAAAATTAAGTAACATATATATAAATATATATAAATAGTTTGTAGGGCCCATAAATTTTGCATCTCCAAAATTCTGACAGAATTTTCGTGGGAAATTCAGTCGGAAATATCAAGTATCCAGTAATTGAAGAAATACACTATAAGCTGGAATTGCATAACGAAAAGCAAATTCAAACAATACATAGGATGATATACACTTACAGAAGCTGTAATATTGCATAAAATAAACCCAAAAGTACTTAATATTAATTTGTAACAAAACCCTTCCCAATTTCAGCAACAAAACTTAATTATAGCAACAAAACAACAACTCCAAAATCCAATTTACAGAACAAAACCCTTCCCAAATTTCAACAACAAAACAACACCTCCAAAATCACATTCCTAATTTAAGTATGCACTCAGTTTCAACAATTATATCAATAACTCACAAATTCATCTAAATTTCAGCAATTATATCGACAACTCACAAAGTATCCAAATTTCAGTATACATTCTCATTGAATTATCCATATATATAAACCATAAAAACTATCAAATGTATATATGTACCCTAAAAAAATTGGGAAGCACTTGAATGAGGAGGAAAATTTAGGCAGTGGTATGGTCAATTTTTCCTCTGAAACTGCAGTGGGGGTGGGGATGGCTATGGAGGGGGTGGGGGGAAATCGGGGGAAAGGGAGGGGGTGGGGTTGTGACGCCCCCAAAATAGGTATACATCACCCATCTTGAGTCGCCAAATACATTGTACAGAAATCAAATACAGACTTCTTTAATACAACTGTCGTGTAAAAATACAACAAAACATAGCTGAGTTTTTACATGAATATTGTCTCATAGCCAATATCCAAACTCAAATTCAATCCTCATTACACTTATTATCACAGTAAGTAGTGAGGACTACTAAACTAACCATCTCAGACCGTCACTCCATTCCCCGACTAGTCCCGGCTACTTTCTCATTTTCTGAAGAGAACAATGAAAGCAAAAGGGTGAGTTCAACTAGCCCAGTAAGAAATATTATGACTAAGATAATGCAGAATAAATTATCATTAGCCTTTAGCAGTGTTAAACTGATAAAATACAAAAAACATCAAGTTTAACTGCAACGAAACAAGTAATCTATTAGAAGAGTCAAGTAGAGAATGATATCTACTATCCTCTATGATTTAAAAAGTTTTTTATCAACTTTATCGTTGAGACTCAGCTTAATAAATAAACCACATCCTCGAATCATCTCTGCACTACGGGCCAAGGATATTCATGTAATCATCAATGATCATGATTATACCGAATAATCCCTGGTCATAATTATACCAACAACTGTCCATCAATGCACTACGGGACAATGAAGACTTTTACCACATCATTTGTAACATTACGGGTCATGATTATACTGAATGATTCTTGGTCATAATCATACCAATCACCAGTCTATCTATGCACATAAGCCAAAGATGACTTTCATCATAATATAAGCATGAGGATGATGACAATGATATAAGCATTAATCAAATGAAATCAAGGATAAATATTAAAGACTTTAAATTTATCCAGAGTTTAAAAATATCCAAATTGTCAACATGATACTACTCTTTGGAGTAAAATTTAAGAATAATATTCATGTATCAAAAATAATTTGGACAGAAAAGAAATATATTTTTTGGGTGAATAGTACCCCGTGAATAGTACCCTATGAATAGTATTTTGGGAATAGTACCTCATGAATAGTACTCCGACATGAAAAGTGCCCCAAATACCCAAGTGAATAATATTCGAGTGAATAGTAACTTGGTGAATAGTAATCCGTGAATAGTACTCCGATATGAAAAGTGCCCCGAATACCCGAGTGAATAATATTCGAGTGAATAGTAATTGGGTGAATAGTAACCCGTAAATAGTAACTCATGAATAGTATTCTGGTATGAAAAGATCAATAATTATCAAGAAAGCTCAGAATAATATTTCCATGAAAAGATACTGGATGAAGCGCAAATATCAAGGATATTCTACTAATTTCACGGAGTATAGAAGCAATACTTTAACAGAATGAGTGTAGAATTAAGAATACGAAACGAAATAATATTACTCACATACTACAGAGTATGAAAGAAAATATTATTTCTACAAAATACTAAAAAAATAATATCCCTTACTTCAGAAGAAGACTGGATACTAGAATAGTGAAGTAGCAGACTTCTCTTCTTCTCTCTCTATAGCTTCTCTCTCTATAACTTCTCTCTCTATAATTGCTCTTGTGAGTCTTAGTGAATTGGTGAGAATGAAAGAAGAATAAGCTTCTATTTATAGGAAAATATAGTTTCGATAATTGCACGTTTTGGGGCTCAAAATATTACAGTATAATACATTCATCTTTTCTTCCATTTCTAATTTAATCCTACAAGTATTATCAAACTTGCACCACCTCCCCTAATAGTACATCATGTGAATCAATAGTACATTCATGTGAATCAATAGTTCTATACATGTGAAAAAAATAGTTATAGTATAGTACCTTCATCTATACCTCTATTTTTAATTTAGTCATACAAGTATTATCAATCTTGCACCACCTCCCCTAATAGTACATGCATGTGAATCAATAGTACATACATGTGAACAAATAGTTATAAGCATGTGAATTAATAGCAACTAATTACTTATTTATCCGATTAATTACCTGATTGGTCAATATAACATCCAGAAATCAATTATTATTAAAATAAATGTCGAATTCCACAAACACTAATAATCCCAACACAATGGAACTATCAATTTCATTTTTAATCAACACGAACTTATTCATCATTAATATTATAACTGACAATATTTAACAACCAGATTATTCTTAGGAAAGAGGGGGCTTTCCGATAAGGATTTCTCCCTATTGGCGCACAATTAAGTGACCAAACCTCTCATCGACAGAACTTTCTAGACATTGTCAATATTGCAAATAATAATATGAATAACTTTTTCGTCTCAATTATTGATTTAATAATATAAAATATTATGCAGATGATACTAAGACAATAATTGAATCAATAATATGAGAGATATTATGCAGCAATTACTGTAGCAATAATTGAGTATAACTGAGTGACTTCTCACGTAAGCATCAATAATCAATACTGTGTGCTACTATGCAACCACGCGTATTACTGTACTTTTACTACCGGGTAGTTCAATAGTTTAACGATAAAACTTTCGCCGTTATTTTTATAAAAGATATTTCTGTCATTTTCTAACTACGACAAAACTTCCGTTGTGTGGTCCACCAATGATTGTACCGTCGTACGAATATTCCCTGTTAAAATGAATATTCCCCGACCAATCTAATATTTTTTAACAACTTGCTTACTTTGCAAAATTTATAAATATTACCCACAATTATAACATTATATCATATCAACACCATAATATTCAAAAATATATTTCAAGAAAAATTATTCTTTATTCATAAAAGTTGGGATCTTATAGGGGTGACTGTGGAGGGGGGTGGAGGGACCAGGGTGTGGGGGGGAAACTGGGAAAAAGGGAGGGGGTAGGGGTGCACCCAATTTTAACAATTATATCAATAACTCACAAATTCATCTAAATTTCAGCAATTATATCGACAACTTATAAATTATCCAAATTTCAGTATACATTCTCATTAAATTACCCATATATATAAACCCTAAAAGCTATCAAATGTATATATGAACCTTAAAAAAATCAGGAAGCACTTACCTTGAATGAGGAGGAAAATCTGGGCAGTGGTATGTGGTCACACCTCTAAGCTTCATGGTGGGGGGTGGGCTGTGGAGGGGGGGGGGGAGGCAGGGGTGGGGGAAACTGGGGAAAGGAGGGGTGGGGGTGACCAGGAGGAGTGGGGGAAACCGGTGGGGGAATCTACGGGTGGGGGAAGGGGTGGGGGGGGGGGCCAAGTGGCGGGGGGAGGGTATAGATATATTTTCTAATTTACAAAAATTAAAGTTTATAGTTAATTGGAGGGATAATACACTTTTTGGTCACTGTACTATGGTACGATTTTTATTGTGGTTACCGAAACTTTTTTTGTTACAATCGAATAATTATACTCTCAAAAATTACAAAATGGTCATTATTTCCGTTATTACTGACGTGGAGGGCAGAAATGTCAGGCTTAAATATTTCCTTAAAGAAAATGTTGCTTACAAGTGTCGAATTCCAGACCTCTCCAAACTAGAAAACTTATATTCCAACAAAAGCCACTAGACCAACTACATATCATGCTAGAATTTATGTAACACTAATATTTAAATCACCTAGCATCGTTTCTATACATGTGAAGATGAGATAATACACTTTTTGGTCATTGGACTAGGAATTGTAATAATAATAATAATTATAATAATAATAGTAATTATAATAATTATTATTGTAATAATTATAATAAATTTTAAATAATTAAAATAATAATAATAATAATTAAAATAATAATAATAATAATAATTAAAATTTTAAATAATAATAATTATTATTATAATAATACAATGACCAAAAAGGGGATAATACACTATATTATTACAACAACAATAATAATAATAATAATTAAAATAATAATTAAAATTTTAAATAATATTTTAAATAATAATTATTATAATAATAATAACAGTTGGATATAATAACTTTTAGTCACTCATAAAAACCTTGGACATCAGGATATCATTATGCATCATGTTTGGCCACCACTCAACTTCGTAAACAACCTTCAGTTGGATATAGAAGGTTGACATGCATAAACTCCACGAGTTAACAATTATTATTATTATTTTAATTATTATTACAATAATTATTATTATTTTAATTATTATTATTATTATTATTGTAATAATACAGTGTATTTTGCTTGTTATATTTAAATTTATATTGAATCTTCACCTTTTAAGGGTGAACCCCTCCCCCCTAGTCCACTACCCAAAACCAAAAAAAAAACGGATGTGAGACCCCAGATTTTATGAATAAAGATTTAAATTTCTCGAAATATTTTTTTAATATTATGGAATGAATTTGATATAATGTTATAGTTGTGGGTAATATTTATAAATTTTGCAAAGTATGCAAGTTGTTATATAATATTCGATTGGTCGGGGAATATTCGTTTTAACGGGAATATTCAGTATGGCGACACAATCATCATGGTGGACCACACAATGTAATTATTCTCGGATTGAAAAACGACAAAAATATTTTTATGAAAATAACGGCGGAAGTTTTACCGTTAAAAGCGCTTGAACTACTCGGTGTAGTAAAAGTACGATGTCGTGTGGTTGCATAGTAGCACTGCGGTATTGATTATTGATGCTTACGTGAGAAGTCACTTTCAGTTTTGTTCAATTATTGCTTCAATGAATTGTTGCATAGTATCTCACGTTATTTGATTCAATTATTGTTTATATTTTATATATTATTAAATCAATAATTGAGATGATGAGTTATTAATATTATTATTTGCAATATTAACGATGTCTAGAAGTTACGCCAGGAGAGGTTTATCACCTAATTGCGTGCCAATATGGAGAAATCCTTATTGGAAAGCCCCTCTTTCCTTGGAGCAACCTCAGTCGATTAATATTGTGAATTATAATAATGATGATAAATATTGTTAAATATATTGAGGTGTCTTTTTATGGAGTCACGAAAGTTTATATATATATATATATATATATATATATATATATATATATATTATATATATATATATATATATATTTTGTTTTATTAGTATTATTAATATAATAAAATGAAAAAAGCTTTTTATATAAAATGAGTTACTTTTATAAAGTTATTTGTTTTATTAGACTATAAATAGAATATATTATATTCTATTATGCATAAGTGTTTTGCATAGTAAAATCTTTTTATATAAAATAGAATACTTTTATAAAGTTATTTGTTTTATTAGATATAATTAGAATATATTATATTTTATTATGCATAGTATTTGCATAGTGCTCTGCATAGTATTTTTCAGATAGTAAAATCTTTCTATATAAAAAAATGTAATACTTTTATAAAGTTATTTGTTTTATTAGATAATAATTAAAATATATTATATTTTATTATGCATAGTGTTTGCATAAAGGTAAATGCATAGTGTTTGTATAGTAAAATCTTTTTATATAAAATGTAATACTTTTATAAAGTTATTTATTTTATTAGACTATAAATAGAATATATTATATGTTATTTAAAAAATTTAGTTTTATTAGAATAATTTATTAATACTGCATAGTAAATTAATATGGACCGTCTGTTTAAAAGTAAATCAATCTGGACCGTTCATGGAGTAGTTACTATTTAGTCCATTCTCCTATAAATAGAAGTTCATTCCTTCATTATTTCTTACGAATTCACTGAAACTTTACAGAGAGAAACTATAGAGAGAAAGAAGAAAAGGATTCTGTTATATCACTTTTCCAATATCCAGTTCTTCTAAGCTAAGGGGTATTATTTCTTTCGTATTCATGAAGAGAACTTTTGTTATTCCATTCTTTATTATTCTGTTGGAATAACCTGTATACGCGGGCTACCCTATATTTGGTGAAATTCTTCTGTTATTCCATTCTTTATCATTATGTTGGAATAACCTGTCTATGCGAAGTACCGCATACATGGTAAAATTCTTCTATTATTCTATTCTTTATCATTATGTTGGAATAACCTGTCTATGCGAAGTACCGTATACATGGTGAAATTCTTTTGTTATTCCATTCTTTATTATTCTGTTGGAACATCCTGTCTGTGCGTTTACGCATGACCTGGTTCCATTATTTATTATTCTATTGGAATATCCTGTATGTGCATTTACGCATGACTTGGTTCCATTATTTATTATTCTGTTGGAATATCCTGTCTGTGCGTTTACGCATGACCTGGTTCCGTTATTTATTATTCTGTTGGAATAACCTGTCTGTGCGATATATCGCATGCCTGGTGATTTCTTTTGTTATTTCATTCTTTATTATACTCAATTGGTTAAAGTTTTGGTTTTTATACTCCATGAAATTAGTGGAATATCCTTGATATTTGCGCTTCATCCAGTATCTTTTCATGGAAATATTCTTCTGAGCATTCTTGAGTTTTACCCCCACAAAGCAGTATCATATTGACAATTTGGACGTTATTAGTTCATGGATAAATTAATTCTTGAACTTGTTTTATTGAATTCTTATATCATTGTCATCATCCTCATGTTTATATTATGTTGAAAGTCATCTGTGGTCTGTAGTGCATAGATGGACTTGGTATGATTATGACCAGGGATTATTCGGTATAATCATGACCGTAATGTTACAAATGATGTGGTAAAAGTCCTCATTGGCCCGTAGTGCATTGATGGACAGTTGTTGTCATGATCATGACCATTGATGAATACACGAATATCCTTGGCCCGTAGTGCATGGATAATTTGTGGTTGTGATACTAATGAATATCCTTGGCCATAGTGCAGGGATGATGTGGATTATTTATTAAGCTGAGTCTCAGCGATAAAAGTGATGAAAAACTTTTTAAATCATAAAAGATAGTAGATTTTATTCTCTACTTGACTCTTTTAATGGATTGCTTGTTCCGCTGCAGTTAAACTTGATGTTTGTTATATTTTATCAGTTTAACATTGTTGAAGACTAATGATAATTTATTCTACATTATCTTAGTCATAATATTTCTTACTGGGCTAGTTGAGCTCACCCCTTTCTTTCACTATTCTCTTCAGGAAATGAGAACGTAGCCGGGACTAGTCGGGGTACAGAGTGATGGTCCAGATGATAGTATTAGTAGTCCTCACTATTCTGTTAAATAGTGTGGAAATAAATGTAATGAGGACTCCTTTGAGTGTAGATATTGTCTAGATGACAATATTCTTATTAAAACTCTCAATTTATGTTTTGTCGTATTTTACACCCACAACCGTATTATTAAGTTGTATTTGTATTACGTACCATGTATCACATCGACTCGAATTGGGTGATGTATACCTATTTTGGGGTGCTTCACAGTTGGTATCAAAGCTTAGGGATATGATTCCTGGCAAAGATATGAGGCAAGAACTAGGAGGGGAGAGACGAGGAATTCCTTCGCTAGTATGACCTACCTAAGTTTATTTGGTATTTAATTGGTCGGTCAGAGTATAGGGATAATATATGATATGTTAATTAACCCTTGTTTTGTGACAGTGTTTGAAAATGGCATCTAAAAATATCTCGGGAGAAGTTCCAAGAGTTGTTTAACGACAAGTACTTTCCTAAAAGTATTCGTCACATGAAGAAGGTGGAATTCATCAAGTTAGAGCAAAACAATATGATCGTGTCGCAATACGAGGCTAAATTTGTGGAGTTATCCCGATTTGCATTCCATTTGGTCGATAATGAGGAGCGAATGATACGGATGTTTCTAAGAGGTTTGAAACTCGAGATACGTCAATACCTTATCTCTCATAAACTTTGTTTATATTCAGATGTTGTGAATAGGGCTCAGTTATTGGAGCAAGATAATGAGTCAGCACAACCAAACGGCAACGACCAACAACACGATAATAATCGCATGTGGGTAGCAGCGGCCACCATCGAACAATGATAACCATCGTGGGGGAAATTATCATGCCAAGAATGGTAACCACTTCGGTGGTAACCATGGTCGAGATAATAGAAATGGAAATTTCAAGAAGAGAAGTTCATTTAGCTCGATTTTGTCGTGCACCAAAGTCAAGTCCAGCTGGGACGGTGGCACCAAAGGCGGATATGGACAAAACAACGTCGGTGGTTTCAGGAAAATCGTTTCTCGTGACTTCTCAAAAAGTGAGTAACCCGAACGAAGTTAGCACGGGTTAGTTAATTATAAATTCTTACGAAGTCTATATCTTATTAGATACCGGTTCTAACCAGTTTTTTATCTCTCTTGCTTGCGCTCAACATTTAAATTTGACCCCAGAGAAGTTAGACTTTGACTTATCTGTTGAAACTCTGTTAGTAGAAACCTTCATTACCTCCACTGTTTATAAATCTTGTTGATTCAAATCGACACTTTCACGTCACCTGTCGATCTTATCTCTTTGAAAATACTTGCCTCTGATGTGATTTTAGGAATCGATTGGTTAACTACTCATCATGCTTTTCTTAAGGTTGTTAGCTTCCATATTCCTAACCAACCTATTATGCGAATTCAAGCAACCAAACCCTAAAGTCAATCACTGTCATATCAAGCCATAAGTAAAGAGCCCCGAGCCTTTATTTGGTGACTTCCTTATGTGAAATGCACATTAGCCAGACTTTCCGTAGGGAACGTCGTGAATAACGGTGGCAAGTTGATAGGTATCAATGTGACGTGTTATCCAAGTCTTGGACGAGAGTCACAGTTTTGAATGATATTTCTATTGTTAATAATTTTCCTGGCGTATTCTTGAAGACTTCTTGGCCTACCCCAGAACGTGAAATTGAATTTTGTATTGACCTCAGTACAAAACCCATTTCTTAAACCCTCAAATATTTCTTCAACCAAAATGAACGTAACATGCGCCAAAGACGTTGGCTCGAGCTGTTGAAGATTACGATTATACCATTCAATATCATCGTGGAAGAGCGAACATGGTAGCTGACGCGTTGGGTAGAAGATTGTATGCGTTTACGAGTGCGATGTTGTTAACATAAAAACCCATTTCGTATAACTTACAAATGATGAAGATAGAGTTAAAGACTCTAAGAACCCACGTGAAGATAACGAATATACGAGTAGAATCGACTTTTATCGATAAAGTTAAAGCCGCTCAAGCTACATACTCAGAGCTGATGAATGTGAAGAAGAAGGTTCAAGAGGGCGTTATTCTAGAAGTAAGAATCGATGAAGAGAGGAAATCTCAACCCTCGATTTTATTGGCCCATTTGAAATCCTTGATCGAGTAGAAACTATGGACTATAGACTCATTTTACCGCCAAGTATGTCGCGTGTTCATAACATTTTTCACGTATCGATGTTACGTAAATATGTGGATGACCCGAACCACATTATTGATTTAGAACCGAATGAGATAGCGGGAGATTTAACGTATGAGGAAATACGTATTAAAATCTTGAATAAGAAGGATCGTATTCAACACTCAAAGGTTATACCTCAAGAGTTAGAATCTGAAATGAAGTCAAGGTATCCTCATCTATTCGGCATACCAGGTACGTACGTAAATTTTGAGGGCAAAATTTCATAAGGAGGGGAGATTGTGAGACCCCAGATTTTATGAATAAAGATTTAAATTTCTCGAAATATTTTTTTAATATTATGGAATGAATTTGATATAATGTTATAGTTGTGGGTAATATTTATAAATTTTGCAAAGTATGCAAGTTGTTATATAATATTCGATTGGTCGGGGAATATTCGTTTTAACGAGGGGAATATTCGCATGCGGCACACAAATCATTAGTGGACCCCACAAAATTAATTATTGTCGATTGAGAAAAACGACAATAATATTTTTATGAAAATAACGGCGGAAGTTTTATTTATTAAAACTGTTGAACTACCCTTTAGTAAAAGTACGATGTCTGGCGTGGTTGCATAAGAGTAGCACTACGGTATTGATTATTGATGATTACGTGAGAAGTCACTCAGTTTTGTTCAATTATTGCTTCAGTAATTGTTGCATAGTATCTCACGTTATTTGATTCAATTATTGTCGATATTTTATATATTATTAAATCAATAATTGAGATGACAGAGTTATTAATATTATTTTTTACAATATTAATGATGTCTAGAAGTTCTGCCAAGGAGAGGTTTGGTCACCTAATTGCGCGCCAATAGGGAGAAATCCTTATTGGAAAGCCCCCTCTTTCCTGTGAACGACCTGGTCGATTAATATTGTGAATTATAATAATGATGATAAATGTTGTTAAATATATTGATGTGTCTTTTTATGAAGTCACGAAAGTTTATATATATAAATTTTCTTTTATTAGTATTATTAATATAATAAAACAGAAAAGCTTTTTATATAAAACAGATTACTTTTATAAAGTTATTTGTTTTATTAGACTATAAATAGAATATATTATATTCTATTATGCATAGTATTTTTGCATAGTAAAATCTTTTTATATAAAACATAATACTTTTATAAAGTTATTTGTTTTATTAGACAATAATTAGAATATATTATATTTTATTATGCATAGTATTTTGTATAGTAAAATCTTTTTATATAAAATAGAATACTTTTATAAAGTTATTTGTTTTATTAGACAATAATTAAAATATATTATATTTTATTATGCATAGTGTTTACATAGTGCTGCATAGTGTTTTAGATAGTAAAATTTTTTGTATATAAAATGTAATACTTTTATAAAGTTATTTGTTTTATTAGACTATAAATAGAATATATTATATTTTATTTAAAAGATTTTGTTTTATTAGAATAATTTATTAATACTGCATAGTAAATCAATATGGACCGTCCGTTTAAAAGTAAATCAATCTGGACCGTTCATGGAGTAGTTACTATTTAGTCCATTCTCTTATAAATAGAAGATCATTCCTTCATTATTTCTTACGAATTCACGAAACTCTAGAGAGAGAAACTATAGAGAGAAAGAATAAAAGTATTCTGCTATCTCACTTTTCCAATATCCAGTTCTTCTAAGGTAAGGGGTATTATTTCTTTCGTATTCATGAAGAGAACTTTTGTTATTCCATTCTTTATTATTCTGTTGGAATAACCTGTATATACGGGCTACCCTATACTTGGTGAAATTCTTTTGTTATTCCATTCTTTATCATTATGTTGGAATAACTTTTATACATCAAGATACCGCATACGTGGTGAAATTCTTCATTATTCTATACTTTATCATTATGTTAGAATAACTTTGCTATATTAAGTTAAGCATACATGTCACGGTGAAATTCTTACATTATTCCATTCTTTATTATCCTGTTGGAACATCCATGCTGCCATGCGTTTACGCATGACTGATTCCATTATTTATTATTACATTGGAATATCCTGTATGTGCATTTACGCATTTACCGGGTTCCATTATTTATTATTACATTGGAATATCCCGTCTCGTGCGTTACGTACGACTCGGGTTCCGTTATTTATTATTCTGTTGGAATAACCCGTATGCATCTTGATCTATTAAATGCTGGTGATTTCTTTTGTTATTCCATTCTTTATTATACTCAGTTGGTTAAAGTTTTGGCTTTTATACTCCATGAAATTAGTGGAATATCCTTGATATTTACGCTTCATCCAGTATCTTTTCATAGAAATATTCTTCTGAGCATTCTTGAGTTTTACCCCCACAAAGCAGTATCATGTTGACAATTTGGACATTATTGGTTCTTGGATAAATTAATTCTTGAACTTGTTTTATTGAATTCTTATATCATTGTCATCATCCTCATGTTTATATTATGTTGAAAGTCATCTGTGGCCTGTAGTGCATAGATGGACTTGGTATGATTATGACCAGGCATTATTCGATATAATCATGACCGTAATGTTACAAATGATGTGGTAAAAGTCCTCATTGGCCCGTAGTGCATTGATGGATAGTTGTTGGCATGATCATGACCATTGATGAATACACGAATATCCTTGGCCCGTAGTGCATGGATAATTTGTGGTTGTGATACTAATGAATATCCTTGGCCGTAGTGCAGGGATGATGTGGATTATTTATTAAGCTGAGTCTTAGCGATAAAAGTGATGAAAAACCTTTTTAAATCGTAAAAGATAGTAGATTTTATTCTCTACTTGACTCTTTTAATGGATTGCTTGTTCTGCTGCAGTTAAACTTGATGTTTGTTATATTTTATCAGTTTAATATTGTTGAAGACTAATGATAATTTATTCTACATTATCTTAGTCATAATATTTCTTATTAGGCTAGTTGAGCTCACCCCTTTCTTTCACTATTCTCTTGAAAAATGAGAACGTGGCAAGGACTAGTCGTCGAGAGAGCGGAGTGACGGTCCAGATGATAGTATTAGTAGTCCTCACTATTCTGTTAAATAGTGTGATAATAAATGTAATGAGGACTCCTTTGAGTGTGGATATTGTCTAGATGACAATATTCTTATTAAAACTCTCAATTTATGTTTTGTCGTATTTTACATAACAGCTGTATTATTAAGTTGTATTTGTATTCTGTACCATGTATATGGCGACTCAGAATAGGTGATGTATACCTATTTTGGGAGCGTCACAACAGATACTGAAAAACAAATGTAAAGAAGACTATCACAAAATATCTCTACACTTGCAACTAAACTAATATTGTAAAACCATAAATACGAAACAACATGGCATGAAGGGTGTAGTCATGACCCTATCAATCTGAAACCATTGATATAATTGTCAGAGTAAACTCAATGATAGTATCGTTCAACGGGGATGTAGCCAAGAGCTACCATAACACAACGTTACCAGATGATACTTGAAGAACCTGGTAAGAGCGAAGTATTCTTCTTCTTTCTTTTTTTGTGCTTATCTTACTATTTGTTTTGAGAGAGTGGCTGTTGACGGGGTTGAGGTTGGTTGATTAGTGACTAATACAATTAGTAAGTATCCACGATCATCTGAGTTGGTTTGATAGATTATTGTTGATTAATTTGAAACTTCTTATATAGTGCTACACTAAATTTTGTGTATATGTTCACTTTTTATGTTGGCATATGTTCTGGTATGTCATTAGAAGTTATTATGTTGTACCTGTGATCTACTGATTGTTTTAACTAATTATATTCATTTAATTTAATTCACTCAAAATTACAAGCACAAGCGGAAGAGCTTAAAAGAATTGTATAAAATGCTTCACAAGTGTAATGAGCAGCTGCAACAGTTTAGCCATGTTAACAAGAAAAGCACTTGATCAATATCAAAATTTTACAGATCAACGAGAAGAACTACAGAAAAGACAAGAAGAACTAAATGCTGGTGATGAGGTGCTTACATCCTGTCAGACAGATATTTTCTCTTTGAGCTATAGTTGGTATATTTGCTTGAAAGTACAATAACAAGTTTAATTTTGGCAAAAAATTAAAGAACTTATATCAGTGCTGGATCAGCAGAAGGATGAATCAATAGAACATACCTTCAAAGGTGTTGCCAAGCATTTTTGAGAAGTATTTTCTAAACTTGTGCAACATGGTCACGGTCATTTGGTTATGATGAAGAAAAAGGTATTTTTTTAGCTTGTTTTATCAAGTTTGAGCTAAGAAGCAAAAATTATTTTGTAGTTCGGCAAATCCCCGAATCCCAGTGTCCCAGAATCTAGATTCATGGATTCTTCTAGGTTCTTTGCGGGGGATTCTTTTGTAAATAGATTGTTCTTTTATAATAGAAAGTTGATTGTAAAGATGGTGAATGATCATGTACTGGATGATTTAATTAATAATATTTGAGTTTTTTGTATTTATGCCATAATTTTTTATGGGGTTATTTCACAATTTATTTATTTTTTGTAAAATAATTTTGACATTTGTTACAAAACAAAATCAATAATGGATTTGGCAACGATACAGTGTCATTTCTAATCGACAATAATTTGGTTGCTCTCAAAAAATAATTAGTATCGAACAATATTGTTGTTAATTGGTCATAATTATTTAGAACAAAACCAATGACAACGAATAATTTCGTTGCAAATTAATATATGACCAGTTTATCATGCACATTTAGCAACGAACATCGTTGCCAAAAAGTATATAATCAGCAACGAAAACCAGTTAAAGTAACAATTTTCATACAATTCAGCAATGATAAATATCGTTGGCAAATGTGTATCAAACGCAACGAATTTCATTTTAGTTGGCAAAAAAAAAGATTCTTTTCGTTGCCAATTAGGCGTATTTTGCAACGAAAATTGTTTTTCAGTAATGATTTCTTAATAAATTTGCTACAAAATATTTCGTTGCTAAATGATTTATGATTTTACATGAAAACAAAATTTCGTAGCGAAATATATTACTTTTTGCAACGAAAAAAAAAATTGTTGCTAGACAATTAGCAACGCTCATTGCGCAACAAAATGTCCAACGACCAAAAAATCGTTGTAAATGGCATTTGGCAACGAAATTTCACACATTTAGCAACAAAAATTGTTTGTTGCAAAATCACCATTTTTTGTAGTGAATGAAAGGATCAGCTGCAGAAGGTGAATAGATTTTATTGGTTAATTCCGACGAAATTTCCGTCGACAATACTTCCCTCAGAACAACCTAAATTTGACGAAAAATTTCCTCGGAAATAACTTTAGTTCGTTGAAATTAGTTTTTGCCCTGGCGGATATCTTGGCAGCACTTGTAGAGTTCTAATTCCGATTGAATTTTGTCAGAATTATGCTATTTTCGAGTGACTTATAGTCGACGCATTATTCCCTCGGAATTAAGCTTATTTCGATCGAATGTAGTCCGTCGAAGATAAGTCCGTCGGAAATAGTCGTTTTCTTTGTAGTGACAGACGAGATTTGTAATACGAAAAGCGTAAAAAAATCATAATATAACATGATTAAAGAGGAATAAGAAGATCGTAAGACGAAGCGATCACATGGAAAGGAAAGAATCGTAATATGATTGTTAATCAAGATTACGGCGTGATTAGATTAAATTGGAGAATGACAGATAATCTATTAAACGATTGAGAAGTAAAAGCATGATGCTATAATGAAATGGTACTATAAAATAGTTAAATGTAAACTCAGGAAGAGTTATAAGTGATAAAATAAGGATTTAGAAAAATTTCATCTTGAGAAAAGAGAAAATTAGGAATTTTTCTATTTCAATTGAAGGCTCATTGTTGGTAGCTGAGTTAAACAAACCTTTGTATGGGTGACAATGTCGAGCAAGCTAGTAATCTTTGAAAGCGGTCATGGCGATCTTAGAATCATAAGCGAGGGTGATGGTGATGATTTCCACAAACTAGAGCAGGAACGTTGACCCCCGCCCAATGATCCTCCTCAAAACGGTGATAGTACTAGTTTAGGTTGATTTTTGGTATAACATTTACTAATATTTTTTTGTAAATAGTTGTAGTTTAGCTTGATTCTTTGTAAATCGTTGTAGTTTAGCTTGATTTTTTGTAAATTAATGTACTTTACTTTAGTTTTGTAAATAGTTAAAGTTACTTTGATTCTCTATAGTTTTTAACTTGTGTTGTAAATAATGAAAGTTACTTTGATTGTTTGTAGTTTATAGCTTATATATGTTATTGTTCAGATTACTGTTTGTGTTGTTCGTATATAGTAATTATATATACACGTTAAAACATGTATATATGTTGGAATTAAAGTAGTTGCATTGTATATATGTGCTATTATTTCAACGGATTATTGTATGTGTTATTGGGATAAAATAGATTAAAGGTACAAAAATGGGATTTAAAACATGAAAACTGAAAAATAAATAATAATAATTTTTTTTAAAAAAAATCATTACTTCTGACGGAATAACTTAAGGCCGATGGAATATCTGATAATTCCAACAGATATTCTGTCACACTTAATCCCTCGTACACGTGACATGTGTGACTACTATTATCGACGGAATTAGTCCGTCGACAATAATTCTGTCGATAATACCGGCCATAATTTCGTAGCAAATGTATAATTTTGACCAAATTATCGATAGATTTATCCTCGATCAGCTTTATTACGATGGAAATTTCTACGAAATATTCCGTAAATATTAAGTTTTTTTCTTGTACTGATTTACTGATGCTAATCAATAAACACATATCAGTATATAACAGATCATCTATAGTCACCATGCTTGTTTCCTTATCACTCTTTTGCCTTCCTATAGCCACTACAAGAAAAAGCCTTATTTCTGACGGAATTTTTCCTCGGAATTAATACTATTTCGTTAGAAATAGATTATTTTCGAAAAAAAAAATTGTCGGAAATTAGGCCGTATATATACGCGTCAAAGATAACATCCTTCACAAATTCCTTCGTACCTATCTTATCTTCGACGAATTTATCTTCGACGGAATTTCGTCGAAAATAAGCTATATACGACTGAATAAATAGGACGAAACTTTTCGTCGAGTATAATATACCTTATTTCCGACGAAAATATTCCCTCGAAATGAACCTATTTCTGACTGAAAATTAAAATAAATCGATATTTATTAAAAATGGCTAATTATTAACTTCAACGGAATTTTCGTCGGAGATACCTTATTTCTGACGAACATATTCCCTCGGAATCAACCTATTTCTGACTAAAAATTAAAATATGCCAGTATTTATTAAAAATTGGGTAATTATTAAATTAATGAAAATTAAAATCGAAAATACCATATTTAAATAAATTAACTATTTTTTAAATATAGATTTGAAAAGTCGCTCTGTGTGTTTAAACCCATCTATGTACTGTAACTTTATCACAACCCAATACACAGTAATATAAACCTGCATCTCACATTCAAATATTCAATGTAGCACTAAAAATGATAGCAACACATCCAGTAAAATGTAATCTACTAACTGATTATCATCAACACATCCAGTAAAATACTCGACAAAACTTTTCGTCGAGTATAATATACCTTATTTCCGACGGAAATATTCCCTCGAAATGAACCTATTTCTGACTGAAAATTAAAATAAATCGATATTTATTAAAAATGGCTAATTATTAACTTCGACGGAATTTTCGTCGGAGATACCTTATTTCTGACGAACATATTCCCTCGGAATCAACCTATTTCTGACTGAAAATTAAAATATACCAGTATTTATTAAAAATTGGGTAATTATTAAATTCGACGCAAATTCCGTCGAAAATACCATATTTCGTCGGAATTAACTATTTTTTTAAATATAGATTTGAAAAGTGCAGTTTCCAGGTGTTTAAACCCATCTATGTACTTGTAACCTGTCACAACCCAATACACAGTAATATAAACCTGCATCTCACATTCAAATATTCAATGTAGCGCTAAAAATGATAGCAACACATCCAGTAAAACGTAATCTACTAACTGATTATCATCAACACTACTAAGCTAACAATTACAAATATAAGCTAATGTTCCATAAATAATAAATAATATAATTTACAATACTTGTACAAACGCAATTAGACACTATAATATATACAAATGTTCTACAATAACATGAATACAAATGAACTATAAACTAGTAAAAGTATCATCATCGGTAGGGTGGAGGTGAGCGACCTTTGCTTTCTGGTGTATGGAAATCGATTAATCGTCCTTTGCTCATCATCACCGATCGCCAATCGTCGCATACCTGTTGATAGAATCAAAAATATAAATCATTAGTCCGTATATATGTGATGCCCCCAAAATAGGTCCACACAACCCATTCTGAGTCGCCAAATACATGGTATAGAAAACAACTACAACTTCATTATTACAATTATCATGCAAAATACGACAACACATATGCTGTGAGTTTAAATACAAATATTATTTTCTAGACAATATCCAAAGTCAAATAAGTCCTCATTACAATTATTGATACACTATTTTACAAAATAGTGAGGACTGCTAAAATAACTGTCTTGACCCGTCACTCCACACCCCGACTAGTTCCCGTTATATTCTCGTCTCTTAGGAAGAAAAATGGAACAAAAAGGAAAAGGGTGAGCTCAACTAACCCACTAAAGAATATTATGACTAAGATAATAAAAAATAAATTATCGTTAGCCTTCAATAAATCAGGTAAAATTTAGTGGACAACAAGTTTTAGATCAATATTCGCAGCGAAAATAAGAATTCATTAAAAGAGTTAAGTAGAAAATGACGTCTACTATCTTCTATGATTTAAAAGTCTATCATCAATATTTTATCCCTGCAACATCAATCAATATACATCTTGAATCAAATATTCATCTTTGCTTAACTTTCTGGCCAAAGATATTCATTCAGATCACCAAATTCATGTTCATATCAACACATGTCCATCTTTGCACTACGGGCCAAAGATATTCATCAGGTAATCATTCATCTTTGCACTAAAGGCCAAAGATATTCAGTTATATCACCATTAAGGACTGAGGATGACAAAAATATTTTCAAGAAAACGCATCTAGAGAGATAAAAGGACAAAGATTAGGGATTCGTACTTTAGTTTATCCAAGTTCCAAAAATACTCCATAATAATCAATTGTGGAGCAAAATCTAAGAATTAAGATCAAAACATGGATACAATCAAAGATAGTCAACATAATAGACAACTTGGACAAAGAAAAGAAAATTTAATTTCTTTTGTGAATAGTGTCGTATACGTGAATAGTAATCCCGACACGAAAAGGAAAAAATTTTATAAGAAAAATTATACTTCGTGAATAGTACTCGTGAATAAGTACCGTATACGTGAATAGTTCCGTATACGTGAATAGTAACCTCGACATAAAAAGGTAAAAATTTCATAATAAAATTCATACCAATATTTCGGTATAATGATATTGAAAGAAATAATATCATTTACGAAAAAAATAACATCCCTTACCTCAAAAGAATAGTACTTCTGGCTGGAATATCGGATATAATGCTGAAAGAAACTTGCACTGTATAGCAACACTCAAGATATCTAAATACTCACAAAAATACGCTCGATATTATAGAGAGAGAAAACTTCAGATTCTGGTGTGATTTCCAATTCTAACATAAGCACCCTATTTATAAGAAAATTCTTAGAACGCCAAAGCAGAAAATTTAATAAAATATTATTAAATTTATTATTTTTTTCTTAACACACCACATCAAAATCTCAGCACTCCACAAGTGGGTCCCACCATATTAAAAAAAATTGTAAAAAATATATTTATAACCCCAAAAATCAATTTTTCTGGAACTTCAATAATTCATAATAAATAGCCCTTTTATCAGAAAAATTTAAATCTCCATTCCACGGGAAATTTATTTCTCTAAAACTTTGTAAAAGAAAGTTTTTCCAAATTCAAAACGAAAAATAACCGAAATCCATATACGAATGATTTTCAACACCTCCATTCCGATAAAATACTGATAAAACACCTGATGAGTGGGATTTTTATCTGCAAATCACATCCTCTATGGCTTAAGACGCTACCTATTTCCTGTTATTTGTTTAGTTTATATATATATATATATATATATATATATATATATTGTTGTTATTATGTTTAATCTCTATGATGCATGGCTCATTAGGTCATTTCCAGCTTAAAGGGCCAAAATGGTCAATTTTCACTCTACGGCATCACAGTGCGGCCAATACTAAGCTTTAGCAGCCACAGCAATACACGACACCACAGTCGGTGACATCATCACGGTGTTGCGGCCTGAAGACAACTCCTTTATGGTGGCATTGGCATACATGACGAGCTTGATATTTTAATCTTGATGTGGTATATAAATACCGTCCCACGCCATTCTCCGCGTCGTAGCGCCACCTCCGGTGTCCAGATAGAGGCTTGCTTTTAATGACCTAAAAGAAGAGAAGTTAGATTATTCAGACACAGAGTAGCCGCCATCAGAAATAGAGAGCTTAGAATAAAAGTTATTTCAGTTTTATTAGTTTAGAAGAGAAAGAAGTTGTTCTTCTAGGAAGGAAAAGTCATTGCATCCTACACAGCTCAGACTCTACACGGAGAAAAGAAGAGTTGAAGACAGAAAACTTCAAAATAGGAGTGTTCTTATTCCAAATCTTTCATTTATTTGTGTATTAATGAGCATGTTTAATGCTTTAAAAATGTGTATTAGTACGATAGTTATAAACTAATTTCATTTTTAGGATTACAATGTAACCTATTGATTAGCTTAATTAACTTTCTCTCCTATTTATATTAATGAATCATTTTGGAATGGGTTGTTGTATTTTATGCTTATTAATTGATTGCTTGACAAAGAAATCGATATTGATATTAATGGATATTAAAAAATGGATATTTATATCTAACCTTTAAATACAATAACACTCGTTATGACCATGCCTATGGGAATGTGTGCATCAACTGCATAATAGGATAGACATATCTCTATTTGCCTTGTGTAACCTTGAGACTAATCTTAATGACCCTAGTCTAGTTATTTTCACCAATAGAAATATTGTGATTCATCTAGCTAGAGATGTGTATTTGACCTTCGAAAGAAGCTTATGTATAGTTACTGTTCTCGGTTAACCATTCCTTGATTCGTTTGTATTAATATGGAGAGTTAAGAGATTAGGCGATGCAATTGGGGAATTATAATCCTAACTTAACTTCCTTGTACAACTAAATCTCTTAGTCCTACAGTTTTAATCATCTAGCTTAACACACCATCTTCATTCACTTGTTTAGATAAGACAGTATAGCACTTACCTTAGTACTTGATTAGCTTATAAGACTTCGTCCTCGTGGGTACGACACCTTAATTATCTTATATTACTTGTTGACCGCGTATACTTGCGCGTGTTTTATTCGGTTGCAAAATCGAGCAACAACACCTCAACATTAATTCCTTCATTTATATCCACATAAAATAAATATTTTCTTATCATATAAATCAATAATTAATTATTAACAAATAATATTACATAATTACAATCTCGACAACCAAATTCGTTCCGGGAAAGAGGGGCTTTCAGATAAGGATTTCTCCTTATTGGTGCGCAATTAGGTGACCAAACCCCTTTCCTAGACAGAACTTCCTTAGACATTGCCAATAATGCTATCTAATAATATTATTCAAATAATATGAATTATTGATATGATATTGGGAAATACTGTGCAGTGACAATTATTGAATCAATAATATAAAATATCAACGTAACAATTATTGAATCAATAAAATAAAATATTGAACAGTAATTACTATAACAATGATTGAGTAGTGACTTCTTACGTAAGAATCAAAAATTAGAATTATTCTGCAATACCGTGTGCTACTGTGCAACAACACGTATTACTGTATTTTAAATACCAGGTATTCCAACAGTTTTAACGGTAACAACTACAACATTATTTACAAAAAACTCATAGTTGTCATTTTATTCATCCGATAGTTTTCCGTTATGGGGCCCACAAATGGCTGCGTCGTCGTACGAATATTCCCCGACAGCAAGAATATTTCACGACTAAACGAATATTCCCCGACAACAATGAGTATTTTGTAACCACTTTCTTATTTAAAATATTTTCACATTTTACCCATAACTAACCACATTAATCGAATCAACCCCTTACTATTTCAAAATAATAAATAGAGAAAATTCCATTTTATTCATAAAAGTTGGGGTCTTACAACCTCCCCTCCTTATGAAATTTTGTCCTCGAAATTAATGTACGTACCTGGTGTTTTGAAAAGGTGAGGATACCTCGTTTTCATTTCTGATTCCAAATCCCAGGTCATTTCCTCAATAGCATGGTTCCTCTATAAAACTTTGACTTGTGGTATAACCTTTGTGCGTAGGACATGCTCCTTCATATCCAAGATCTTGACAGGTACCAGATCGTATGTTAAATCTTCGGCTATCTCGTCTGGTTCTAACTCAATAATGTGGTTTGGTTCTTTCACATATTTACGAAGCACAGATATGTGAAAAACATTATGAACACGAGACATGTTTGGAGGTAATGCGAGTCTATATGCAACATTTCCTACTCGGTCAAGAATCTCAAATGGACCAACAAATCGTGGATTGAGCTTTTCTCTCTTCCCAAATCTTGTAACTCCTTTCCATGGAGCAACACGTAACAATACATGATCCCCAATATTAAATTTCACGTCCTTTTGGTGAAGATCCGTATAACTCTTTTGTCGATCCTGTGTCGTTTGTATACATTGTCGGATTATTTGGATCTTTTTTATAGTAATACGTACTAACTCTGGTCCCAACAATGTTGCTTCACCCACCTTATCCCAACATAATGGAGAGCGACACTTTCGTCCATACAATGCTTTGAATGGAGCCACACCTATACTTGCCTGATAAATGTTGTTGTAGGAGAATTCCACCAATGGTAAGTACTTATCACAACTCCCTTTAAAGTCTAAAACACAAAGCCTCAATAGATATTCAAGAGTTTTAATTGTCATTTCTGATTGCCCGTCCGTTTGAGGATGGAATGCCGAACTGAATTATAAATCCGTGCTCATAGCTTTCTACAAGCTAACCCAAAATCGTGAAATGAATCTTGGGTCTCTATCAGAAACTATGGATACTGGCATACCATACAACCTCACAATCTCATTCACATACATACGAGCAAGACGTTCAAGGGAATAAGTCTCCTGTATCGACAAGAAATGAGCAGACTTGGTTAACCTATCAATAATAACCCAAATTGCATCTATGCCTTGAGAAACCTTGGGAAGACCCGTAACGAAATCCATATTAATGTGCTCCCACTTCTATTCTAGAATCTCAAGTGGTTGTAATGGACCTTTTGGTACTTGATGATCCACCTTGACACATTGACAAGTTAAACATCTTCAGATAAACTCTGTGATCTCTCTCTTCATATCGCTCCACCAAAATGTATGTCAAAGATCACGATACATTTTGGTAATTCCAGGATGGATTGCAAACACCGTGTTGTGTGCCTCTATCATAATTTTGTACTTCAAATCAGAGTCGTTAGGAACACAAAGTCTTGAAGTATTCCTTCTTCATCAATTCTTGCTTCTGGAATAGCATCTTCTTGTACTTTTTTCTTCGTACGCATCAGCTCTGGGTCTGTGACTTGAGCGACTTTAACTTTATTTATTAAAGTCGGTTCTAAGCGTATACTTGACATTATCGCATGGGTCCCTAGAGTCTTGAACTTTATCTTCATCTTTTGTAAATCACACAAAATGGGCATTTTTTTGACAACATCGCACTCATTCCCGCATATGATCTTCTACTCAATGTGTTAGCTACCACGTTCGCTTTTCCAAGATGGTATTGAATGATATGGCCATAATCTTTTAATAGCTCGAGCCAACATCATTGTCGCATGTTGAGTTCCTTTTGGGTGATGAAATATTTGAGGCTTTTATGATCTGAATATATCTCCACTTTCTCCCCCATACAGGTAGTGCCTCCAGATCTTTAACACGAAAATGACTGCTGCCAACTTCAGATCATGAGTAGGATAATTCCTCTAATATTCTTTGAGTTATCGCGAGGCATAGACTATGAATTTCCCATGTTGCATGAGAACACATCCTAAACCTTTGCCTGAAGCATCAATGTAAATGACAAATCCCTCCGAACCTGATGTTATTGTTAGAACAGGTGCCGAAATAAGTCTCATCTTGAGTTCTTGGAAACACTTCTCACATTCCTCGCTCCATTCAAATTTTGTATCTTTTTGAGTTAGCTGAGTTAATGGAGTAGCTTTTCGAGAAAATCCTTCCACGAATCTCCGATAATAACCAGCTAAGCCCAGAAAAATACGTACTTTGGTCACGAACTTAGGTTACTTCCAACTTTTTATTACTTCAATCTTTGCCGGGTCAACTGATATTCTATACTCCGATACCACGTGCCCAAGAAATGCTATTTCTTCATGATAGAACTCGCATTTCTTTAACTTGGCATATAGCTTGTTTTCACGAAGCTTTTAAAGTATCAGCCTCAAGTGTTGCTCATGATCTTCACGACTTTTGGAATAGATGAGGATGTCATCAATAAAGACAACAACAAAATGATCCAAATATTCCTTGAATACTCAGTTCATCATATCCATGAAAGCCGTAGGAGCATTAGTCAATCCAAAAGACATGACTAGGAATTCGTAATGCCCGTACCGAGTCCTGAAAGTAGTCTTTGGAATGTCATCAATTTTAATTTTTAATTGATGATATCCAGAACGAAGATCAATTTTTGAGAAGAATTTAGCACCTTGCAGCTGGTTAAACAAGTCATCAATGCGAGGTTGTAGGTACCTAGTTTTGATGGTGACATGGTTCAACTGCCGATAGTCAATACAAAGTCGCATACTCCCATCTTTTTTCTTTACGAATAAAATAGGAGCACCCCAATGAGATGTACTAGGACGAATGAAACCAATATCTAACAACTCTTTTAGTTGGGTTTTTAACTCCTGAAGTTCAATAAGAGCCATTCAATATAGGGTTTTGGAAATGGGTTTTATACCGGGTTCAAGGTCGATACAAAATTTGATATCACGCTCTGGGGGTAGGCCAGGAAGCTCTTTAGGAAATACGTCAGGAAATTCACTAACAACAGAAATATTATTCAAATATGACGTATTTTTGTTTAAATCCATAACATGGGCTAAGAAAGTTTGACATCCATTTTTTAATAAACGAATGGATTTATGGATTAATATGACAGTGATTGACTTTAGTGGTTTGGTTGCTTAAATTCGTATAAAAGGTTGGTTAGGAATATGAAAACTAATAACCTTACAAAAACAATCAATTTTGGCATGATGAGTAGTTAACAAATCAAACCCTAAAATCACATCAAATGCAAGTATCTTTAAAGAGATGAGATCAACAAGTAACGTGATGGTCCCAACTTGAATCAAGGAAGATTTATAACAGTGGATGTAATGAAAGTTTCTCCTAACATAGTTTCAACAGATAAGTCAAAGTCTAATTTTTCAGGAGTCAAGTTCAAACGTTGAGCACAAGCAAGAGAGATAAAAGAATGGGTAGAACTGATATCTAATAAGTTATATACTTCGCAAGAGTTTATAATTAGCTTACCCGTGATCACCTCGTTTGGGTTCCTAACATTTTGGGCAGTCACGACAAACGCTCTTCCAGGAACCACCGACTTTGACTTGTCCGGGATAGCCTTTGGAGTCACCATCCCTGCCGGACTTGGTTTCACTATAGGACAATCTTGAGCTATATTGTGACGCCCCCAAAACAGGTATACATCAACCATTTTGAGTCTCCAGATACATGGTACATAAATTCAAATACAACTTAATTATACAACAGTCGTGTAAAAATACGACAAAACATAGCTGAGAGTTTAAACAAGAATATTGTCATCTAGACAATATCCACACTCAATGGTGTCCTCATTACAATTATTATGACATTATTCCATAGAATAGTGAGGACTGCTAATGCTATCATCTGGACCGTCACTCTGTTCCCTGACTAGTCCCGGCTATGTTCTCATTTCCTGAAGAGAACAACGAAAGAAAGGGTGAGCTCAACTAGCTCAGTAAGAAATATTATGACTAAGATGATGCAGAATAAATTATCATTAGTCTTCAACAATGTTAAACTGATAAAATACAATAGACATCAAGTTTAACTACTGATGGAATAAGCGATCCATTAGAAGAGTCGAGTAGAGCATGATATCTACTATCTTCATGATTTAAAATGTTTTCATCAATTTTTATCATTTGAGACTCGACAATAAATAAACCACATCATCGAGTCATCCACGCACTACTGGACCAAGGATATTCATTAAATCATCAATGGTCGTGACTATACCGAATAATCCTCGGTCATAATCATACCAAAAAGCATCCATCAATGCACTTCACGGGCCACGGAGGACTTTTACCACATCATTTATAACATTATAGGTCATGATTATACCGAATGATCCTGTCATAATCATACCAAGTCCATCTATGCACGTAAGCCAAAGATGACTTTCATCACAATATAAGCATGAGGATGATGACAATGACATAATAATTCAATAAAACAAGTTCAAGAATAAATTTTAAAGATTTATAAGTTAATTTATCCACGAAATCAATTACATCCAAATTGTCGACATGATCTTCGCTTTGTAGAGTAAAATTCAAGAATGCTTAGAAGAATATTTCCATGAAAAGATACTGGATGAAGCGCAAATATCCAGGATATTCTACGAATTTCATGGAGTATAGAAGCCAAAACTTTAATCAACTGAGTATAATAGAATATATGAAATCTAAAAATGGATTTTCGCCCGTAATCATACGGTAAACCACCACGTGAGCGGATCATTTCCACAAATTAATAAGGAATGAATACAAAGGATCTTTCAACATGCATGTAGTAATCCACGTAGACAGGTTATTCCAACAGAATAATAAAGAATGGAATAACAAAAGAATTCACCATGCATGCGATAGACCACACAGACAGGTTATTCCAACTGAATAATAAAGAATGGAACCAGGTCTAGCGTAATCCGCATAGACATGATATTCCAACAAAATAATAAAGAATGGAATAACAACATAATTCACCGAGGCGTCGATAGACCATTAGCATGAAACATGTTATTCCAATGTAATAATAAATAATGGAATAATGAAAAATTTCACCATGTATGCGGTGCTTGGCAGACGAGTTATTCCAACATAATAATAAAGAATGGAATAACAGAAGATCTCTTCATGAATACGAAAGAAATAATACCCCTTAACTTAGAAGGAACTAGATATTGGAATAGTGAGGTAGCAGACTTCTCTTCTTCTTTCTCTCTATAATAATTGCTCTAAAGCTTTAGTAAATTGGTGAGAAATGAAGGAAGAATGAGCTTCTATTTATAGGAAAATAAAGTTTCGATAATTGCACGTTTTGGGGCTCTAAATATTACAGTACAATACCTCCAACTTTTCTTTTATTTTTAATTTAGTCCTGCAAGTATTATCAAACTTGCACCACCTCCCCTAATAGTAAATAAGGTGAATCAATAGTTCAATCATGTGAATCAATAGTTATAATCATGTGAAAATACGAATTACAATATAGTACCTCCATCTATACCTCCATTTTTAACTTAGTCATGCAAGTATTATCAATCTTGCACCAACTCCCCTAATAGTACATGAATGTGATTCAATATTACACACATGTGAACAAATAGTTATATAAGCATGTGAATTAGTAGCAACTAATTGCTTATTTATCCGATTAATTACCTGATTTATCAATATAACCCCTAGACATCAATTATCATCGTAATAGATGTCGATTTCCACTAACACTAATAATTCCAACACAATGGAACTATCAATTTCATCTTTAATCAACACGAACTTATTCATCATTAATATTATAACTCACAATATTTAACAACCAGGTCATTCCTAGGAAAGAGGGGGCTTTTCGATAAGGATTTCTCCTTATTGGCGTACAATTAGATGACCAAACCTCTCCTTGACAGAACTTCTAGACATTGTAAATATTGCAATTTAATAATATGAATAACTTTGTCGTCTCAATTATTGATTTAATAATATAACATATTATACAGATGATACTGTGACAATAATTGAATCAATAATATGAGAGATATGTTGCATCAATTACTGTAGCAATAATTGAGTATAAATGAGTGACTTCTTACGTAAGCATCGATATTCAATACCGTGTCTTCTTATACTGACCACATGTATTCTTGTACTTTTACTACTTAGGTTTAGTTCAACGGTTTTAACGATAACAATACTTTCGTAGTTTTATAAATGATGATAATTACATCATTTTCTAACTACAACAATACTTTCGTTGTGGGGTCCACAAATGATTGTATCATCGTACGGATATTCCCCGACAAAAAGAATATTCCCCGAATAATCGAATATTATATAACAACTTGTTTACTTTGTAAAATTTATAAATATTACCCACAACTATAACATTATATCAAATTCACACCATAATATTCAAAAAATATTTCGAGAAATTTAATTCTTTATTCATAAAATTTAGGGTCTCACAATCTCCCCTCCTTATGAAATTTTGCCCTCGAAATTTACGTACGTACCTGGTATGCCGAAGAGATGAGGATACCTTTACTTCATTTCATATTCTAACTCTTGAGGTATAACCTTTGAGAGTCGAATAAGATCCTTCTTATCCAAAATTTTAACATGTATCTCCTCATACATTAAATCTTTTGTTATCTCGTCTAGTTCCAATTCAATAATGTGGTTCGGGTCGTCTACATATTTACGTAACATCGATACGTGAAAAATATTATGAACACGCGACATACTTGGCGGTAAAATGAGTCTATAGGCCACAGTTCCTACTCAATCGAGGATTTCAAATGGGCCAATTAAATCGAGGGTTGAGATAACGCCTTCTTGAACCTTATTCTTCACATTCATCGATTCATAAGATTGTAGCTTGCAGCGACTTTAACTTTATCGATTAAAGTTGATTCTACTCAGTATATTCGTTATCTTCACGTGGGTCCTGAGTCTTTAACTCTATCTTCATCATTTGTAAGTTATCTGAAATGGGTTTTTTGTTAACAACATCACACTCAATGGCATACGATCTTCTACTCGTCATTTACCACGTTCATTTCTTCCACGATGATATTGAATAGTATAGTCGTAATCTTGACAACTCGAGCGATGTCTTTGGTAGCGTAATATGTTAGATTAGGTGAAGAAATATTTAAGGGTTTTAGAAATGGGTTTTGTCTTGAGGTCGATACAAAATTCGATTTCACGCTTTCTGAGGTAGGCTAGGAAGTTCTTGAGAATACGTCGGAAATTTATTAATAATAGAAATATCATTCAAAATCTGTGACTCTCATCCAAGACTTGGATAATCGTCACATTGATACCTTCGACTTGACATCCTCATTCACAATGTCCCCATGGATAGTAAAACTTTGGTGCCTTCCACACAAGGAAGTCACCAACAAAACTCGGGGCTCTTTACTTATGGCTTGATATGAGCGGTGATTGACTTTAGTGGTTTGGTTGATTGAATTAGCATAACAAAGTTGGTTAGGAATATAAAAGCTAACAACTACTTACGAAAACTTGATGAGTAGTTAACGATCGACCTCTAAAATCACATCAAATGCATGTATTTATCAAAGAGATAAGATCGACGAGTAGCGTGAAAGTGTTGATTTGAATCAAACAAGATTTATAAATAGTGGAGGTAACGAAGGTTTCTCCCAACAATGAGTTTCAATAGATAAGTCAAAGTCTAATTTCTCTGAGTCAAATTTAAGCGTTGAGTGCAAGCGAAGAGATAAAAGAATGGGTAGAGCCCAGATATCTAACAAGGTATAGACTTCACAAAATTTATAATTAACTAACTTGGTGCTAACCGTTCGGGTTACTCGCTTTTGAGAAGTCACAAAAAAACGCTCTTCACAAAACCATTGAATTTGTTTTGTCCAGTATTAGCCTTTGGTGCCACCGTCCCGCTTGGACTTGACTTTGGTGCACGCGACAAAATCGGGCTAGGTGACCTTCTTTTCCACAATTGTAACATGCTTTGAATTTGCATCACGCAATTTGGACTGATATGTCCCTCTCCTCCGCATTTAAAACATATGATCGGTGGTCGTTCTCCTTCCTTTGAAATGGGTCTTTGGTCTTTCTTTGTCTTTCCATCATTATTGAACCTTCTCTTCTAGAAATTTCCACTTCTATTATCTTGGCCATGATTACCACCGAAGTGGTTACCATGATAATTTCCCCCATGATGGTTATCATTATTTCGATGGTAATTTTGCCTTACTAAATGCGATTATTATCGTGTTGTTGCTTTCGTTACCTTTTGGTTGTCTTGACTCATTATCGCGCTCTAATAAGTGAGCCATATTCACAACATCGAATATAAACAAAGTTTGTGAGAAATGAGGTATTGACGTATTTGGATTTCAAACCTCTTAGAAACATTCGCGTCATTCGCTCCTCATTATCGACCAATGGGATGCTGGCACCGGATAACTCATAAATTTAGCCTCGTATTGCGACACGGTCGTATTGTTTTGTTCCACTTGATAAACTCCACCTCCTTCATGTGATGAATACTTTCGGGAAAGTACTTGTCGTTGAATGACTCTTGGAACTTCCCCCAAGACATCTTGAGTGCGTTAAATGGAGTGCGTTTCTGATTCCCATCGATGTCGCCTCTTCACGTAACATAAAGGTGGCAATGGGAACCTTTTGCTCCTCGGAGCATCCCAAGATATCAAATATCTTGGTGATCTGCTTTAACCACGTCTCCGCCTTAAGTGGTTCTGGCTTTCCCAAAAACTCTGACGGTCCCAGCTCCTTGAACTGCTTAGCAGTGACCAGCCATCGGTTGCCATTTTTTCCACCTGCATTTTGAATAGGAGTCTCTCTCGCCTATTGTTGTATGAATTGCATAAAGTCTCTGAACATCCCATCATTCATCATCTGATCGGTGTTGTTATTTACCTGAGGATTATTGTCTTCTTGTTGCACATTATCCTGGGTATTGATCGTTGGTGACTCAACGGTCTCATGTGCTTCATTCTTATCTCAACATTTTGGATGCCATTTTCAAACAACATCACAAAACAAGAGTTAATTGACATATCACATATTATCCCTATACTACTCGTAGACCAATTAAATACCAAATAAACTTAGGTACGTCATACTAGCGAAGAAATTTCCGTCTCTCCCTCCTAGTTCTTGTCTCACATCTCGATCGGGGATCATATCCTAAGCTTTGATACTAAATCATGGCGCCCCCAAAAATAGTATACATTACCCATCTTGAGTCGCCAGTCGTGGTACATAAATTCAAATACAACTTAATTATCTGACGATGCGTGTAAAAATACGACAAAACATAGTTGAGAGTTTAAACAAGAATATTGTCATCTGAGATAATATCCACACTCAATGGTGTCCTCATTCAATTATTATCACATTATTCCGTAGAATAGTGAGGACTACTAATGCTATCATCTGAGACCATCACTCCGGTCCCCAGACTAGTCCAAACTACGTTAAAATTTCACGAGAAAGCGGTGAAAAGAAAGGGTGAGCTCAACTAGCTCGATGAAATATTATGACTAAGATGATGCGAAATAAATTATCATTAGTCTTCAACAATGTTAAACCGATAAAATACAATAGACATCAAGTTTAATCTGCGTGTGAAATAAGCAATCCATTAGAAGAGTCAGTAGAGCATGATATCTACTATCTTCTATGATTTAAAATGTTTTCATTAATTTTTATCATTTGAGACTCGACAATAAATAAACCACATCATCGAGTCATCCACCTCGCACTACTGGGCCAAGGATATTCATTAAATAATCAATGGTCAAATGACTATACTTAGAATAATCCTAGTCATAATTATACTAAAAAGCGTCCATCAATGCACTACGGGCCACCGAGGACTTTTACCACATCATTTATAACATTATAGGTCACGATTATACTAAGAATGATCCTCAGTCATAATCATACCAAGTTCATCTACATGCGTAAGCCAAAGAATGACTTTCATCACAATATAAGCATGAGGATGATGACAATGACATAATAATTCAATAAAACAAGTTCAAGAATAAATTTTAAAGATTTATAAGTTAATTTATCCTGAATCAATTACGTCCAAATTGTCGACATGATCTTTGCTTTGTAGAGTAAAATTCAAGAATGCTTAGAAGAATATTTCCATGAAAAGATCTTTGGATGAAGCGCAAATATCCGGGATATTCTACTAATTTCATGGAGTATAGAAGCGAAAACTTTAACCAATGAGAATAATAGAAAATATGAAACTACAAATGGATTTTCACTTGCTTATGTCAGAATCCACGTGAGCGGATCATTTCCATAATTTAATAAGGAATGAATACAAATGATCATTCACCATGCATGTGGTAATCCCCATAAACAAAGTTATTCCAATGAATAATAAAAAGAATGGAATAACGTAAGAATTCCCCGTGCGTGCGATGATAGACACACGAATAAGTTATTCCAATGAATAATAAAGAATGGAACCGAGTCTAGCGTAATCGCACAATGCAAAGATATTCAATGTAATAATAAAGAATGGAATAATAGAAGAATTTCACCACGTATGCGGTACTTAGCGTAGACGAGTTATTCAACATAATAATAAAGAATGGAATAACGAAGAATTTCACCATGTATGCGATATTAGCGATGATAAATTATTCCAACATAATAATAAAGAATGGAATAACGAAGCTCTCTTCATGAATCTGAAAAAGAAATAATACCCTTAACTTAGAAGGAACTAGATATTGGAATAGTGAGGGTGCAGAACTTCTCTTCTTCTTCTCTCTCTATAATAATTGCTCTAAAGCTTTAGTGAATTGGTGATAAATGAAGGAAGAATGAGCTTATTTATAGGAAAAATATAGTTTCGATAATTGCACGTTTGGGGCTCTAAATATTCTGATCTGATACCTCTAACTTTTCTTTCATTTTAATTTAGTCCTGCAAATATTATCAAACTTGCACCACCTCCCCTAATAGTAAATAATATGAATCAATAGTTCAATCATGTGAATCAATAGTTATAATCATGTGAAAATATGAATTACGGTATAGTACCTCCATCTATAACTCCATTTTTAACTTAGTCATTTTAAGTATTATCAATCTTGCACAAACTCCCCTAATAGTACATGAATGTGATTCAATAGTACACACATGTGAACAAATAGTTATATAAGCATGTGAATTAGTAGCAATTAATTACTCATTTATCCGATTAATTACCCGATTTATCAATATAACCCTAGACATCAATTATCATCCGGAATAGATGTTGATTTCCACTAACACTAATAATTCCAACACAATGGAACTATCAATTTCATCTTTAATCGTACGAACTTATTCATTATTAATATTATAACTCACAATATTTAACAACGGATCGTTCCGGGGAAAAAGGGGCTTTACGATAAGGATTTCTCTTTATTGGCGCCATGATTAGATGACGAAACCTCTCCTTGTGAACTTATAGATATTGTAAATATTGTAATTTAATAATATGAATAACTTTGTCGTCTCAATTATTGATTTAATAATATAACATATTATACGAGATGATCTTGTGACAATAATTGAATCAATAATATGAGAGAGATATGATCGTGATTATTGTAGCAATAATTGAGTATAAATGAGTGACTTCTTACGTAAGCATCGATATTCAATCTGAGTGTGCTACTATGCAACCACGCGTATTACTGTACTTTTACTACAGGGTAGTTCAACAGTTTTAACGGTAACACTTTTGCTGTTTATAAAATGATAATTCTGTCATTTTTTTAACTATGAAAATACTTCCGTTGTGGGGTCCACCAATGATTGTACCATCGTACGGATATTCCCCGACAAAAAAGAATATTCCCCGACCAATCGAATATTATATAGCAACTTGTTTACTTTGCAAAATTTATAAATATTATCCACAACTATAACATTATATCAAATCCACACCATAATATTCAAAAAAATATTTCGAGAAATTTAAATCTTTATTTATAAAATTTAGGGTCTCACATATATGACCTTCCTTTCCACAGTTATAACACACCTTGAATTATTGTGGGCAATTTGGGCTGATGTGTCCCTCTTTCTCGCATTCATAACATACGACCGGTGGTCGTTCTCCTCCCCTAGAAACATTTGATGCTGGTGCTTTGACGTCTTCACGTTGTCATTGTTATACCTTCTCTTTTTGAAATCTTCCCCCAACTCGCTTTTTCTACTATCATGGCCACGATTACCACCAGAGTGGTTACCGCTTCTGTTCAAATATTTTCCTCCCCGCTGGTTGTCATTGCTCCGATGACTGCTACCACCGGTATGACCCTGGTTGTGGTGCCCCGGTTGGACAGACTCATTATCTCACTCTAATAATTGAGCCATGTTCACAACATCTGAATATAGAGAAATTTTTTGAGAAATGAGGTATTGACGAATTTCGGGTTTTAAACCTCTCAGAAACATCCGCGTCATACATTCCTCATTCTCTACCAAATGAGGTGCAAACCTGAATAACTCCGCGAACTTAGCCGCATACTAGGACACAGTCATGTTGTTATGTTCCAGTCTGATAAACTCTACCTCCTTCATATGACAAATAATTACAAGAAAGTACTTGTCATTGAACAGTTTTTGGAATGCTTCCCAAGACATATTGAGTGCGGCAAGCTGGGTACTCTTCATAGATTCCCACCAGTAATCTGCCTCACCACGGAACATAAAGGTGGCGAATGGAACCTTTTGTTCCTCCGTACATCTCAAGACATCAAATATCTTGGTAATTTGCTAAACCCACGTTTCTGCCTTGATCGAATCCGGCTTTCCAAAAAACACCGGCAGTCCCAACTCCTTGAATTTCTTAGTAGTGACCAGCCGTGAGTTGTCATTGTTTCCACCTGCATTTTGAATAGGAGTCTCTCTCTTCTGGTTTTGCATGAACTGCAAAAAGCTTCTAAACATCCCATCATTCATCGTTTGATCGATGGTGTTGTTTACAGGAGGAATATTTCCTTCCTGATGAACATTTTCCTGATTGTTGATTGCCGGTGTCTCAACGGTCTCATGTGCTCCATTGCTTAACTCAACATTTTCAGATGCCATTTTCAAACACTACCACAAAATAATGGTTAATTAACATACAACATATTATCCCTATATTCTGACTGACCAATTAAATACCAAATAAGCTTAGGTATGACACACTGGCGAAGGATTTACTCGTCTTTCCCCTCCTAGTTTTATTCCCCGATCTCCGCCAGAGACCATATCCCTAAGCTCTGATACCAACTATGATGCCCAAAAATAGGTTCACACAACCCATTCTAAGTCGCCAAATACATGGTACAGAAAACAACTACAACTTCATTATTACAATTGTTGTGCAAAATACGACAACACATATGTTGTGAGTTTAAATACAAATATTGTCTTCTAGACAATATCCAATGTCAAATAAGTCCTCATTATAATTATTGATACACTATTTTACAAAATAGTGAGGACTGCTAAAACAACTATCTTGACCCATCACTCCACACCCCGACTAATTCCCGCTATATTCTCGCCTCCTGAGAAGAAAAATGGAACAAAAAAGAAAAAGGTGAGCTCAAATAGCCTAGACTAAGATAATGAAAAATAAATTATCGTTATCCTTCATTAAATCAGATAAAATATAATGGATAACAAGTTTTAGATCAATATTCGCAGCAAAAATAATAATTCATTAGAAGAGTTAAGTAGAGAATGACGTCTACTATCTTCTATAATTTAAAAGTCCATCATCAATATTTTATCTGTACAACATAAATCAATATACATCTTGAATCAAATATTCATCTGTGGACTACGGGCCAAAGATATTCAGTCCTATCACCAATTGGTCATGTTCATCTCAACACCTGTCCATCTTTGCACTATGGGCCAAAGATATTCATCAGGTAATCATTCATCTTTGCACTACAGGCCAAAGATATTCAGTTATATCACCATTTAGGACTGAGGATGATAAAAATATTTATAAGAAAACAAATCCAGATAGATAAAAGGACAAAGATTAGGGATTTGTACTTTAGTTTATCCAAGTTCTAAAAATACTCCATAATAATCAATTGTAGAGCAAAATTTAAGAATTAAGATTAAAACATGGATACAATCAAAGATAGTCACCATAATAGACAACTTGGACAAAGAAAAGAAAATTTAATTTTTCTATGAATAGTGTCGTATACGTGAATAGTAACCCTGACACGAAAAGGCAAAAAATTACACAAGAAAAATCATACTTCGTGAATAGTACCGTATACGTGATTATAGTGCCGTATACATGAATATTAACCTCGACATAAAAAGATAAAAATTTTATAATAAAATTCATATCAATATTTTGGTATAATGATATTGAAAGAAATAATATCATTTACGAAAAAAATAACATCCCTTACCTCAAAAGAATAGTACTTCTGGCTGGAATATCGGATATAATGCTGAACGAAACTTGCATTGTAGAGCAACACTCAAGATATCTAAATACTCACAAAAATACGCTCGATATTATAGAAAGGGAAAACTTCAGATTCTGGTGTGATTTCCAATTCTAACCTAAACAACCTATTTATAGGAAAATGCTTAGAACGCCAAAGCAGAAAATTTAATAAAATATTATTACATTTATTATTTATTTTTTCTTAGCACACCACATCACAATCTCAGCACTCCACAAGTGGGTCCCACCATATTAAAAACATATTTTGTAAAAAAATATTTATGACCCCAAAAATTAATTATTCCTGAACTTCAATAATTTATAATAAATAGCCCTTTTATCAGAAAAATTCAAATCTTATGTCCATTCTATAAAAACTTTAATTCTCTACAGCTTTGTAGAAGAAAGTTTTTCTAAATTCCAAATAAAAAATGACCGAAATCCATATACGGATGATTTTCAACACTTCCATTCCAACGAAATACTGATAAAATACCTCAGCATTAATTTCTTTATTTATATCCACATAAAATAAATATTTTCTTATCATATAAATCAATAATTAATTATTCACAAATAATATTACAGAATCATAATAATGACAATCAGGTCGTTCCTAGGAAAGAGGGTGCTTTTCGATAAGGATTTCTCCTTATTGGCGCGCAATTAGGTGACCAAACCCCTTTCCTAGACAGAACTTCCTTAGACATTTCCAATAATGTCATCTAATAATATTATTCAAATAATATGAATTATTGATCTGATAATGGGAAATATTGTGCAGTAACAATTATTGAATCAATAATATAAAATATCAACGTAGCAATTATTGAATCAATAAAATAAAATATTGAACAGTAATTACTGCAACAATTATTGAGTAGTGACTTCTTACGTAAGAATCAATAATTAGAATTATTGTGCAATACCGTGTACTATTATGTAACAACGTGTATTACTGTATTTTAACCACCGGGTATTCCAACAGTTTTAACGGTAACAACTACGTCGTTATTTATAAAAAAAACTCAATACTTATCATTTTCTTCATCCGATAGGTTTCCATTATAGGGGCCCTGAATGGTATTGCGTCGTCATTTAATATTCCCCGACAACAAGAATATTCCACGACCAAACGAATATTCTCCGACAACAATGAGTATTTAATAACCACTTGCTTATTTAAAATATTTGTGCATTTTACCCAAAATTAACCACATTAATCGAATCAACCCTTTACTATTTCAAAATAATAAATAGAGGAAATTCCATTTTATTCATAAAAGTTGGGGTCTTATAATATATATATGTGTGAGAATTAACAAGCTAGCCTTAATTAAAAGAACATAAACAATAAGAATATATGAGTAGGCGGGGGAAGATGAAAAGCTTCGTCCAAGAGGGTAATCACCATCCAGAGCATCTCGCCGCTCCAAGCGTCGAACTGCTCCCGCGGTAATCCCACACTCTCTGCGGAGGTGCCTGCTATAATCTCCTGAGCAATCTGGTGAAGAGGAGAACTGGAAGGCAACTGCTGACACTGAAAGACCGAATCGGTACGGAACCTATCCGACACGACCCCTATTAGCCGTTGGAAGATATCGTTATCCAAGCCAGCGCCCGTATGAGATGGTCCGACATGTGTTCTCGGACGCTAGCGCTGGCTGGAGCCTATAAAATATACAAATTTGATTACTAATAATAATTTATATAATGTGAAAAATTCAAATAATTTCATGAAATATAAAAAATATTACCTCGAAGTGTGTATATCACGGGTATCCTCGGTGACCCAACACTCGATATCTCGCCGATCATCACTAGTATGGGGATCTGAGACGCGACCCATAGTCTCGACTCCTCATCCCGATCTAATCTGATATCGGGAAGAGGGGTGGCAGAATCTAACGGCTCAGAACCCCTCCTAATAGCCTCCAGCTCAGCTATACGCTCGTCCCGAAGCCTCTGAAATTGGTCCTGTAATTTATTTTGTATACGTATGTTAATTATATCATTTTATTTACGTTTGAATATTACTAAAAGTTAAATAGTAAGATGAGTTTTACCCTTATAGCTAAAGTTACCTGAGACAAAGCACGCTCGGCCATAGGCGTGTGGGCTGGATCCCAAAACTCTAAAATGGTAGGATCTCAACCCAAGGGCCTCCTCAAGGCCTAATAAAAACATTCATAAAATAGGTATTAAGTATTTGTGTGAGAACTTGATAACTAAATAACTAAATACAACGCACTTACCATCTTCGCCTCCTCGAACGACTGAGAACCAGTGGTGTGTACTATTCCGAGCTGACCATGGTTCCTCTTCGCCTGCTCAGACTTTTTCTTGAAGTCATCAGCCTCCCAGTGCACATACATAGCCTCCCAAAGCTAAATCGAGACTATCTTGGTGATGATCTCGATGGTGAGTCTGGTCATTTGGTCTCAATCGCCCAGTGTGCCCTCATCGCATCTCATCTGACTAATGGAGTAATTCACGCATGACGTGATGCTCAATCACATCTTCGACAGCTGACTAAGAGATGCTCGGGTCAAATTTATAATAAACATATAACAAAAGTTTTAAAATTAGGAACAATTGATTTTGTGATCCTAATACAACTATGTAGTAATTAATATAATATGTTTAACTTACGTGGAACTTCCACAAGATGGTCTGCATAAAAGTGGCATCGTACCTCGCATACTAGCTGAACCGCATGCACCCTCTCGGGAGATGCATCAAACAGATCGCGTGTAGGGTGTTCTTAGCCACCGGGTCTAGTATACTATAGAAAAAAATATAACAATGTGTTATGTGAATTGTGTTTTGCAATAACTGACAAAAATATTACCAATTTATTAACACTTACTGTCCAGAAGCGACATCAACCGGTATTGTAAGTGGCACTGTCGGCGGAAAACTAAAGATACCGAGGTTCGTCCCTCGGTGTCGTCGACGAGGTGCATCTGTAATAATTGTATTTAACTGAGTCAATAAACACAAACTAATGCAGATTAAGATATATTTAAATCCTAGTTAAGATAACTTACTAGCGCCTGAAGAAGAGCCTCCATCGTGGCTACTGTCTCCAGAACCGGATCGCCCACCACCTCGGCGACCTCCACCGCTATGTCTAGCCATGAATATCCTACACTACAAAAAAATGGGGCTTCAGCAACAACCGATTTTTTTGGTCGTAGAATATTCTTTTTATCGGGGAATATCCGTACGACGGCACAATCATTGGTGGACCCCACAATGGAAGTATTGTTGTAGTAAGAAAATGACAGAATTATATTTTTATAAAAATAACGGGGAAAGTGTTACCGTTAAAAACTGTTGAACTACCCGGTAGTAAAAGTATAGTGATACGCATGGTTGCATAGTAGCACACGGTATTGATTATTGATGCTTACGTAAGAAGTCACTCAGTTATACTCAATTATTGCTACGATAATTGCTGCATCATATCTCTCATATTATTGATTTGATTATTGTCACAGTATCATCTGTATAATATGATATATTATTAAATCAATAATTGAGACGACAAAGTTATTCATATTAATAAATTGCAATATTTACAATGTCTAGAAGTTCTGTCAAGGAGAGGTTTGGTCATCTAATTGCGCGCCAATAAAGAGAAATCCTAATCGGAAAGCCCCCTCTTTCCTGGGAACGACCTAGTTGTTAAATATTGTGAGTTATAATATTAATGATGAATGTTATTAAAAATCAAAGTTGAGTTCGGAGTTGAATTTGGAGACGCGGACATGATATTTGAGTCCGGAATGATGAAATTAGTAGGAATAGACTATAAACACAAAATTTGCTGGGCTTAACTTTTTGGTCAAAAAAGTCAACAGTTTACTTTTTCGGAAAAAGTCAAACTTCAAAATTTCAAAAATAAAATTTTTGAGAAAAATATTTCCATTGTGTTGGGATTGTTAGTGTTAGTGAAAATCGACATTTATTTCGATAATAATTGATGTTTGGAGGTTATATTGGCCAATCGGGTAATTAATCGAATAAATGAGCAAGTAATTGCTATTAATTCATATAATTATAACTATTTGTTCATATATGTGTACTATTGATTCACATTCATTTACTATTAGGGGAGTTGGTGCAAGATTGATAATACTTGCATGACTAAGTTAAAGATGGAGGTATAGATGGAGGTACTATACTGTAATTCATATTTTCACATGATTATAACTATTGAATCACATGATTGAACTATTGATTCACATTATTTACTATTAGGGGAGGTGGTGCAAGTTTGATAATACTTGCAGGACTAAATTAAAAATGAAAGAAAAGTTGGAGGTATTGTCTTTGTAATATTTAGAGCCCCAAAGCGTGCGATTATCGAAACTATATTTTTCTATAAATAGAAGCTCATTCTTCCTTCATTTCTCACCAATTCACTAAAGCTATAGAGCAATTATTATAGAGAGAAATTATAGAGAAAAAAGAAGAAGTCTGCATTATCTCTCTATATTCCAAAGATCCACTTTTATTCTAAGGTAAGGGCTATTATTTCTTTCATTTTCATGAAGAGAGCTATTATTATTCCATTCCTTATTATTATGTTAGAATAACTTTGTCTTACATCGAAGTACTGCATACATCTTTGAAATTCTTCTATTATTCCGTTCTTTATTATTCTGTTGGAATATCTTGTCTGTGCGTATTACGCACGACCTGGTTCCACTATTTATTAATCTGATGGAATAACCTGTCTATGCGAAGTCCGCATACATGGTGAAATTCTTCTCATTATTCCATTCTTTATTATTCATTTTGAATATCACATACATGCGTATTATGCATGACCTTGCCCATTATTTATTATTCATTGGAATAACATGTTTGTGCGGTTTATCGCGTGCACAGTGAATTCATTGTTATTCCATTCTTTATTATTCATTGTTGAATATCACTGCATGTCGAATTTCGCATTGACTGTTCCATTCTTTATTATTCTCATTAATAATAACTTTGTATATGCGATTATCGCATACATGGTGAAATTCTTCTCATTATTCCATTCTTTATTATTTTGTTGGAATAACTTTTCTACATGTGGATTACCACATGCATGGTGAATGATCATTTGTATTCATTCCTTATTAAATTGTGGAAATGATCTCATACATGTGGATTACTGCACGGGCGAGAGCGAAAATCCATTTGAGTTCATATATTTTATTATATTCAGGTTGGTTAAAATTTTGGCTTCTATACTCCATGAAATTAGTAGAATATCCCGGATATTTAAAGCTTCATCTAGTATCTTTTCATGGAAATATTCTTCCGAGCATTCTTGAATTTTACTCCACAAAGCAAAGATCATCGTCGACAATTTGGACATTTTCGAGTTCGTGATAAATTAACTTATAAATCTTTAAAATTTAATTCTTGAACTTGTTTTATTGAATTATTATGTCATTGTCATCATCCTCATGTTTATATTATGTTGAAAGTCATCTCGCGGCATGTAGTAGTGCATAGATGGACTTGGTATGATTATGACTGAGGAATTATTCGGTATAATCGTAATAGTAATGTTACAAATGATGTGGTAAAAGTCCTCATTGGCCCGTAGTGCATTGATGGATGTTGTTGGCATGATCACGACCATTGATGAAAACACGAAATATCCTCGCCCGTAATGCATAGATAATTTATGGTTACGATACTTAATGAATATCCTCGGTCGTAGTGCGGGGATGACGTGGTTTATTTAATAAGTCGAGTCTCAAATGATAAAAGTGATGAAAAATCTTTTAAATCATAGAAGATAGTAGATTTTATTCTCTACTGACTCTTCTAATGGATTGCATGTTCCGTTGCAGCTAAACTTGATGTTTGTTATATTGTATCGGTTTTACATGATTGTTGAAGGCTAACGATAATTTATTCTCGCATTATCTTAGCCATAATATTTCTTCTTGGGCTAGTTGAGCTCACCTTTTTGCTTTCATTGTTCTTCTTGAAATGAGAATATAGTTGGGACGAGTCGGGAAATGGTGTGACGGTCCAGATGATAGCATTAGTAGTCCTCACTATTCTGTTAAATAGTGTGATAATAAATGTAATGAGGACTCCATTAAGTGTGGATATTGTCTAGATGACAATATTTGTATTAAAACTCATAGTATATGTTTTGTCGTATTTTACACGACAGTTGTATAATTAAGTTTTTATTTGTATTCTATACCATGTATTTGGCTACTCAGAATAGGTTATGTATACCTATTTTGGGAGCATCACACAGACGGGTAGAGAGCTAGGTTATGGATATTGAGGAAGATGAGTTTGGGTAGAAGAGAGAGCGTTCTATTTTGCTTAGAGGGTTCTTTTGGGTGGGTATCGGCATAAAAGTCTCTGTAGTTTCATTTATCAAAATCTCTGTGTTTTTTTAAAGTAAAGTTTATTAATAAATTAATGTTAATTTTATTATTTTAATAAATATAATGATTAATGTTTTAAATTATAATTTGAGTAAGTTTTATCATTTTGAAATATTAAATTTTAAAATGAATACTTTAATTACAACTATAGCTAGAATAAGAAAAAAAAAATGAGTTTTAAAGTATAGTATGTATTAATGAATGAATGTTAATTTATTTATTTTAATAAATACAATAATCAATAATCTAAATTACAATTCAAATAACTTTTCATCATTTTTGAAATTCTAAATTTTAATTTTAAAATGAATGCTCTAATTACAATTATAAATAGAATATGAAAAAAATAATGAATTTTAAAGTATAGTTCATTAATTCTAAATTAATTCAAACCTAACACATTTTAATAATAAAATTATATTATCCATTGTTATTGCCTCCTGTTATCGCAAGTAAATTTTGAAAGTACAAAATTTGTAACAAGCTAATACCTATATATATAATTAATTTATATATATGTGACTTATTAATTATTAAATATAAGTTATATATATATATAGGTTCCAATTCATGGCAACCGGTTGTTAGGAGTACTATTCCAGCAACCATCATCTTCATCGTTTCTATCATTGATCAATATAATTAATGGTTGAGATTCAAAAAATAAAAGTCTTCTTACCTACTGAGTTGTAGCGACGATAATTAACTTCTTTTTAGTATATTAGATTACTTTAGTCTCCTAAATCAGAAATCAAAAACAAATATGCAAAAATGACGCAGTTTTGATAGACTGTGCACAAATAGAATATACACAACTATATATATATATATACATATATATATGGGCCCCCATTCTTGGCAAATCGATCGTCACAGGTACTATTTCAACAACCATAATCTACACCGTTGATCGCAACATTGGATGACACAGATGGAAATGGATTTCCCCTGCATTTCAAATTTGTATGACGACGAAAATTACTCATTTGCCCCTCATTTGGTCATGTGCTACACTGTCTACCGCTATAAGTTATGGTGGTAGTTTAGTTAACTAATAAATTAGAATGGCTCAATGGTAGCTTAATGGCCCAATAACCCATAGGTCTTAGGTTCGAAACCTTGCTGTGATATTTTTGCTTCTTATGTTATATTTTTTGTGTATTATATAAATTCTATTACCATCTATATATATGTACCCATCTTAAATCTTCACATTAAACTAAATATATATAAAGTAACTATGAATATTTATATAACGTAACTATGAATATTTTAATATATATATTGTTCGGGAGCGTTTTACCGACCTTCACGTGGGCCGAAAGCCTGACACTAAAAGGGGTTCGTGAGCCCATGAGTCGAAGCCCATGGGTGAGCTGATGGTGTTCGGGTTCGGCATCCGAGTCCTTTAGGCTAGAGCCTTACCTCGGTGTAAGATGTTGAGTCGGGTCTTGAGTCCTTTGGTAGAGGCCGCACTTTGATGAGGGAGTTCGGTTGGGTTGGGCCTGTGCAGTGGGACTTTTTGCGCATAGAGCCTGGAGACCTAATTATGGTTGAATAAGGTAACTCCAAAGGTAGTGATTGGATTGGATTCCACTTGCACCTTTTAAGGAGATTGTGTTGGACCAAAGTTATGGTAACTACCATGACTAGGAGTCTTAATCCTACTCGGAGAAGGATTCTAAAGGTGGTGAGCACTATAAATACAAGGCCAAGGTTATAATTAACAGGTAATACATACTTTTGAGCACTAAACACTTAGCCTCCATTGTTAAACCTTGTGAACGGCCTGTACTTATTCTCACACCAGAGCTATCCCCCGGCGGCACAAGCCGTCAAGCTTCTGTGTGATCTGTTATTATACAGGTTCTAGCGCGTGGATTCTGTGATTGGATGCACCAGTGAAACTTGGCGTTAACATTGGCGCTAGAAGGAGGGCTTTTAGTGTTCTTACAATCATAACCATCTTTTCCGGTAGCAGGCTGTGGCGAGTAAGGAGAACAGTGCTTCTAACCAGGAAAAGGCAAAGACCCACCAAACCACACTGGTGAGGGGGTCGGTGAAGGATAGACTGGGCTCACGAATCCAGGAGGGTCAAGGGGAGCCGGCTGCCTCCCTCCGGTGGAAGCTCTTCCATGACAGCCATAATACCCCCAATCAGGCTAGTTATGCGGATGAGAACCATTCTCGGGCACTGGAGGTACGTGGAAAGACCCGAGGAGAGGACAACCGAGATCAGAGAGAGTTTATCTTGCAGAAGAAGATGCAACAGAACAAAGATGCCATGATGGCCTTGCGTCTTCAACAAGATCAACTCGAACAACAGATGGCGAAGGTGGCTGGTGAGCAGGAAGCCTCTTCAAAAAGGCGCAGGCATCGGAGCCGATCTCGGTCACCTCGACGAGGAGAGACCGGAAGAGAAAGGAGTCGGCACAGAAGTCGTTCGTAGGACGGTCGAAGTAGAAGAAGGAGTCATTCGGTAGAACGAGTGTTTGAGCATCAAGGCCGATCGGGACAGAGGAGGCGGGACGCGTCTCCCGGATATGGGAGGGACAGACACCGATCGTCCCCTCATAAAGAGGAGACCGACCCCCTCGCTCGAAGGGTTGCTGAATTGAAGAAGTTTCTGTTGGCGAAGAATTCGATGGGGACACCTTCGGCTTGCATAGGGTCGCCTTTCTCCCCTGAAATCAATCATGTGACGGCCGACCCCAAAAAAAAGATGCCCCCGATGGAGACTTATGATGGACGGGGGGATCCATATGACCACTCAGATGGTTATGATAGGCTGATGACATACTACGGCCACTCTGATGCTGCCAAGTGTCACATGTTCACAACGACTTTAAAAAAGAATGCCCGAGAATGGATGGGAACTTTGGCAGCAGGATCGATCAATTCGTGGAGTGATCTTCAAGAAAAATTCCATGCCCGGTTTGAAAGTAACAGAAGGCGAGGAAAGATCACAGCTTCCCTCACGCAGGTCAGACAGAAGTCAGATGAAAGCATGGATCAGTATGTCAAAAGGTTTCGAGAGGCTATGGGGTCGGTAGCAGAGTTAAACTCCCCACAAGCCTTGGGATTCTTCACTATTGGCTTAGACATAGGGAAGTCAAAGAAGTTGATGAAGGATCTAGTGATCAACCCTTCGGCAGATTTGACAGAGGCCTTCCACCGAGCTGAGGGTCACATAGCAATAGAAGAGGCGATGGGAAATTTTAAACCCCACTCCCAATCTTACGAGAAGTCTAAAGATCGAGACAAGCAGAGTTACCAAAGGACCGATAATCAGGGGAAGTCTGATAACTATGGTAAGAAAAGCTACAATGGGGGAGGTTCAGGCAGCGGACGACCACCTTTCCCGAATAAGAATGTCAACAAAGTCTATACCACACTCAACACTGATCGGGCTAAAATATTGGAAGAAATGCGGAACAAACCTTTCTTCGAGCCAAGCCGCCCGATCCCGAAGCCTGAAAAGAGAGGTCGGGATAAATACTTTGCATACCATCAATGTCGGGGGCATACGACGGAGATGTGTAACGACTTGAAAGATCTGATGGAGAAGAATGTCTAGAATGGGCAACTGGTGCAGTATGTTGCCGGTCGAGAAGGTTCAGAGGCACCCCGGGAGGAGAACAGGGAACCAACTCGGGAAGTATAGCCGCACCCGCACCCGCACCCACAAGCCCGAGGGGTGATTGATGTAATTTCGGGCAGGTCGGTAGGGCGTGTAACCGAAAGGAAGAGGAGTGGACATCTTAAGGCCGTGTTGTCGGTAGCAAGTTCATCGCCTAGAAAGGATAGGGCATACTCAGGAGTATCCATCTCATTCTCGGATGAAGACTATCCTACCGATCACATTGAACCACATGATGGGGCACTAGTAATAACAGCACGGGTCGGCATGACGGGGCACTAGTAATAACAGCACGGGTCGGACCAGTAGATGTGAAAAGGATGATGATTGAAAATGGGTTCTCGGTTGATATACTGTACACGCACGCCTATCAGATGATGGACTTAGAAGGAAAGAAGATGGAGTTAGGAGAAGAAGGCCCGTTATATGGTTTCAGTGGGGATCCGGTGCATGTCGGGGAACCATTGAGATGCTGTCGTGTTGAAGACACGACTCCACAACAAAAAAAATAATGGTGAAATTTTTTTGTGTATGCGGATGGATTCGGCCTACAACGCCATCTCTAGGCGGTAAACACCTTTGCGCGACCTCATGAGCGATCACATCCATCCCTCACTTCAAGATTAAGTTTCCGACACCGAACGGGATAGGGGAGGTAAAAGGAGACTTTGATATCGCCCGAAGGTGTTATCAGAATACCCTGATTTCCTCAGGGGTTGGAGTCAGCAAACAGAAACAGACGATGGCCATCGAGATAGAGCCATTCATCGAAAGTAGTACTAAGCTGATGGCACTGTCGGCAGAAGAAACGGAAGTGTTGAGTTGATACTGGGGAACACCGAAAAATTGATCAAGATTGGGGCAGGATTAACAGAACCACTACGGAAAGGGCTGGTGGACTTGCTTCGGGTGTATGCCTATATCTTTGCTTGGGAGCCTAGCAATATGCCTGGGGTAAGTGAGTCTCAGAAGCTACATGAAATGCATCTGAATCAAGAGAAAACCATTTATACAGAAAAGAAGGATTTTTGCCCCGGAAAGGTAGAGGATCATAGACGAGGAAATCACCAAACTGCTGGAGGCGGGATTCATCTTCGAGATCGACTATCCCGAGTGGTATTTGTAAATCGTTGATCTTGGTTCGAAATGTAATGGAAAGTGGAGGTTATGCATTGATTACACTGATCTGAACAAGGCTTGCCCGAAGGATTTCTACCCTTTGCCTAACATAGATCAGTTGATTGATGCCACTTCAGGGTACGACATGTTAAGCTTCATGGACGCTTTCTCGGGATACCACCAAATTTCGATGAACAAGGAAAACATCCCGAAGACAAGCTTCATCACTCGTCGGGCCATATACGCGTATCGGAAAATGACCTTCGGATTACTGAACGCGGGGTCAACTTATCAACGGATGATGAACTTTGTATTCAGAAAGCAGCTGGGCCGAAGTATGGAAGTGTACGTGGAAAACATGATCGTAAAAAGTATGTCAGTCCGGGATCATCTGGAGGACCTAGAAGACGACTTCAAAATAGTAAGGAAACACAAACTGAGACTGAACCCGACTAAATGTACCTTCGGTTTGGGTTCAGGAAAGTTTCTGGGATATTTAGTAAGCAAGAGAGGAATCGAGGTTAACTCGAAAAAAATTACGGTGACCTTAGACATGAAATCACCGAAGACATACAAACACTACAAAAAAATGGGGCTTCAGCAACAACCGATTTTCATTGCTAAAGGTGCTAAATTTTGTTGCAAAAGAGTTTTGGCAACGACTTTACTGTCGTTGCGTCTTTCGTTGCGCAATGAGCGTTGCTAATTGTTCCACAACGAACATATTTTTTTCGTTGCTAAAAGTAATATATTTTGCAACGAAATTTGGCTTTCGTACAGAGACATCGATCCTTTAGCAACAAAATGTATTGTTGCAGAATAATTAAACTTTCATTGCTAAAAACCCCATTTCGTTGCAAAAGCCTTCTAATTGACAACGAAATGAACTCTTTTTTTTTTTGCAATGACCATGCATTTTCGTTCTGATTGACACCATTTTGCGTGACATTTTTTCGTTCTGATAAATTATGAAAATTGTTGCCTAAGCTTGCTTTCGTTGCGGAATGTAAACTTTTTATAACGATTTTCGTTCTTGATTATATTATTTGGCAATGACATTATCTTTGAATCAATGACGAAAATGTTTGTTCTTTGGTTATTTTTCAATAAAGAACGACATTATATGTTGTCGTTTCTTTATATGTCAAATCGAAAGTTGATATGATTTACAACGATAAAAATGTTGCCTTTTATTTTAATATTAGCAACAATATCCTCTTCGTTGTTATTAGGTAAATTTTTTGTTGCCAAATATTATATTTTTAATGCCATTAGCAACGAAAATATGTTGCTAAATGTATAAAAAATTGTTGCTATATTAAAACTTGTTCAATGCTTTGGTAACGAATTATATTGTTGCCAAATCAAAATTTGACATTCTTTTTGTGTACACAGTTTGGGCTTACATGTCCCATATAGCAAATAATGGCAAAAATACAAAAAACTAAAATATTATTAACTTAATAAAATCATCCACTACATAATCATTCATTATCTTTACAATTAACCATCTAAAGCTACCACAGTTCTTCAATCAAAGTATATATCTACATATATAGAGAGAGAGTACAATTCATAATTTTGTCCCTTATCTTCTGTAAACGTAGCACGAAAATTTGATATCCAGTATTGTAAGGCAGGTCGTAGAAATAGTCTTCCTACACATATTTAAAAATAATAGCAAGTCAGGAAAATGAAGCAAATAGGTCACCAGAGGTACTTAGTGCCAAAATCAATACACAAAAACAATAGAGTTGCTACATGGTACTAATGTACACCGTATTGCTCATAAGCAGAAAAAGACATAGGCAATCACAATATCATTTGCTACAAATAAAAATAGAAAAAGAACCTTCAGTAAAACTATATGATTGCTCTGTTACAAGAAAAAATTAAAATCTTAATTGGTCATGTTGCACCTATTGTGTACTCATTCTCATTTCTCAATCACACGTACAGTTCAAAAGGAAATGCAACAGAAATTAGACAAAGGCTTCTCTGAATAACACATAAGAACAATCTGAAATAAAATAAAGGTGGCAAGCAGATTATGAAACTAAAAAAACCATATACCTGCGGGCTATGTGTGACGCCCCCAAAATAGATATACATCACCCATCTTGAGTCGCCAAATACATGGTACTAAATTCAAATACAACTTGATTATACAACAGTTGTGTAAAATACGACAAAATGCATGCTGTGAGTTTTAATACAAATATTGTCATCTAGACAATATCTACACTCAATTTAGTCCTCATTACATTTATTATCATACTATTTAACAGAATAGTGAGGACTACTAAGACACCATCTCGAAACCATCACTCCGTTCCCCGACTAGTCCCGGCTACGTTCTCATTTCCTGAAGAGAACAGTGAAAGAAAGGGTGAGCTCAACTAGCCCAGTAAGAAATATTATGACTACGATAATGCAGTATAAATTATCATTAGTCCTCAACAGTGTTAAACTGATAAAATATAATAGACATCAAATTTAACTGCAGCGGAACATGCAATCCATTAAAAGAGTCAAGTAGAGAATAAAATCTACTATCTTTTATGATTTAAAAAGGTTTTTCATCACTTTTATTGTTTGAGACTCGACAATAAATAATCCACATCATCCCTCACTTTTACTGACAAGTATATTCATTAGGGTCACGACCACAAATTATCCATGCACTACGGGCCAAAGATATTTGTGTATTCATCAATAGTCATGATCATGCCAACAATCATCCATCAATGCACTTCTAGCCGATGAGGACTTTTACCACATCATTTATAACATTACGATCATGATTACAATCAATAATCCCTCATGCGTAATCATACCAAGTCCATCTATGCAATATAGGCCACGTATGACTTTCAAAATAATATAAACATGAGGATGATGAAAATGATATAAGAATTCAATAAAACAAGTTCAAGAATTAATTTATTCAGAACTAATAACGTCCAAATTGTCAACATTATACTTCTTTGTAAAGTAAAATTCAAGAATGCTCGGAAGAATATTTTCATAAAAACATATCTTTGGATGAAGCGCTTGAATATCAAGAATATTCCACTAATTTCATGGAGTGTAGAAGTCAAAACTTTAACCAACCGAGTATAATAAGGAATGGAATAACAAAAGAAATCACCACGCACGCGATACTTGGCGTGTACAAAGTTATTCCATCGAATAATAAATAACGGAACCGGTCGGTAAAATATACGCCGCAAATGGGATATTCCAATGAATAATAAAGAATGGAATATAACAGAAATCACCATGCATGCGGTGACTTCAGATAGATAGGTTATTCGATAGAATACTAAATGATTTTAACTAGGTCGTGAAATTCACACCAACCAGGATGTTCCAACAAAATAATAAAAAGCGGAACCAGTCCTACAGTAAAAGCCTGACATGGATATTCCAATGTAATAATAAAGAATGGAATACGTAAGAATTTCACCAAGTATAGGGTAGCTTCATGATCAAAAGTTATTCAATGAATAATAAAGATGGAATAATAGAAGTTCTCTTCATGAATACAAAAGAAATAATACCCCTTCACCGTAAAAAAAACTTGATATCGGAGTAGTGAAGTAGCAAAATACTTTTCTTCTTTCTCTCTATAGTTTCTCTCTCAGAGTTTCGAAAGAATTAAGTAAGAAATAATGAAGGAATGAGCTTCTATTTATGAAGAATGAAATGAATAAGTAACCAATCCATGAACGATCCAGTTGATTTACTTTAATCGGACGGTCCATATTTATAAATAAATCTTTTAAATAAAATATAATATATTCTATTTATAATCTAATAAAACGAATAACTTTTAAAAAGATTTTACTATCTGAAACACTATCTGAAACTTATGCAAACACTATGCATAATAAAATATAATATATTCTAATTATTGTCTAATAAAATGTATAACTTTATAAAAGTATTTTGTTTTATATAAAAAGATTTTACTATTAGCTTAATAAAACGAATAACTTTATAAAAGTATTACATTGTATATAAAAAGTTTTTCATGCTTTTATTACGTTAATAATACGAATAAAACAAAACGTCATCATCATTATTATTATTCACACTATTAATGGACCGGTCATTCCTTCCGGAAAGAGGGATTTTCCAATAAGGATTTCTCCTATTTATGCGTATGATTAGGTGACCAAACCTCTCCTCAAGGCGAACTTCTGACATCGTTAATAATGCGAATAATAATATTAACAACTTCGTCATCTCAATTATTGATTTAATAACATATAAAATATCGACAATAATTGAATCAAACTGAGTGACTTCTCACATAAGCATTAATAATCAATCACCGTAATGCTATTATGCAACCACACGTATTCTTTGTACTTTTACTACCGAGTAGTTCAACAATGATCAACGGTAAAACTTCCGCCATTATTTTCATAAAAATATTTTTGTCGCTTTCTCAATCCGATGATAATTACATTAAGGGGTCCACCAATGATTGTCTTAGTCGTCTAATATTCCACCACCAATCGAATATTATATAACAACTTGCATACTTTTGCTTTGCAAAATTTATAAATATTACCCACAACTATAACATTATATCAAATTTATTCTATAATATTCAAAAATGATATTTATAGAAAATTCATTTTTATTCATAAAAGTTGGGTCTTCTGATCTCCCTTCTTATGAAATTTTGCCTTCGAAATTAGGGTACGTACCTGGTATGTCGAAGAGGTAAGGATACCTTGATTTCATTTTAGATTCTAACTCCCAGGTCATTTCCTCAACATCGTGATTCCTCCATAACACTTTGACTTGAGGTATAACCTTGGAGCGTAGAATGTGTTCCTTCTTATCCAAGATTTGAACAGGAACCTCTTCATACGTTAAATCTTCTGCTATTTCGTCCGGTTCAAACTCAATAATATGGTTCGGGTCTTTCACATATTTACGTAACATGGATATATAAAAAACGTTATGAACACGAGACATACTTGGCAGAAAAAGCAAGTCTATATAGGCTCTGATCCTACTCGATCGAGGATTAAAAATGGGCCAATGAATCGAGGATTGAGCTTTCTTCTCTTTCCAAATCTCGTAACTCCTTTCCATGGAGCAACACATAACAACACATGATCTCCAATATCGAATTCCACGTCCTTTCGATGAAGATCAGCATAACTTTTTTGTCGGTCTTGTGAGGTTTTTATACGTTGTCGGATCGTTTGAATCTTTTCCGTAGTCATACGTACCAACTTCGGTCCCAACAACGTTGCTTCACCCACCTCATCCCAGCATACTGGAGAACGACACTTTCTTCCATACAATGCCTCGAATGGAGCCATGCCAATACTTGTTTGATAACTGTTGTTGTAGGAAAACTCCATCAATGGTAAGAACTTGTCCCAACTTCCCTTGAATTCAAAGACACAGAGTCTTAATAAATCTTCAAGAGTTTGAATAGTCCTCTCTGATTGTCCGTCCGTCTGAGGATAAGCCAAACTAAATCGTAAATCTGTGCCCATAGCTTTTTGCAAACTAACCCAAAATCGTGAAGTGAATCTTGGGTCTCGATCAGAAACTATGGATACTGGCATACCATGCAGTCTTACAATCTCGTTTATGTACATACGAGCAAGACGTTCAAGTGTATAAGTTTCTCGTATTGGTAAGAAATGAGCAGACTTGGTCAATCTATTAACAATGACCCAAATTGCATCTATGCCTTGAGAAACCTTGGGAAGACCAATGAATTGAAATCCATGGTAATGTGCTCCCACTTCCATTCGGAATTTCAAGTGGTTCTGATGGACCTTTTGGTACTTGATTCTCCGCTTTGACTCGTTGACAAGTTAGACACCTTGAGATAAACAACGCTATCTCTCTCTTCATATTACTCCACCAAAATGTATGACGAAGATCACGATACATTTTGGTACTCCCAGGATGGATTGCAAACGGTGTGTTGTACGCCTCCATCGTGATTTTATACTTTAAATCGTGGTCGTTAGGAACACAAAGTCCGGAGTCGACTCAAGTATTCCTTCTTCATCGATTCTTGCTTCCTAAGCTTAGCACCTTCTTGTACTTTCTTCCTCATATACATCACCTCCGTGTCCAGAGCTTGAGTGGCTTTAACTTTATCGATTAAAGTCGGTTCTACTTGTATATTCACCATCATCACATGGGTCCCTGGAGTCTTTAATTCTATCTCCATCCTTTGTAAGTCATACAAGATGGGCCTTTGCATTGACAATATCGCACTTGTACCCGCATATGATCTTCTACTCAATGCTTGGCTTACCACGTTTGCTTTTCCCAGAAGATGGTATTGGATGGTATGATCATAATCTTTCAACAGCCTCAAGCCAACGTCATTGTCGCGTGTTGAGTTCCTTTTGAGTGAAGAAATATTTGAGGCTTTTATGATCCGTAAAGATCTCCACTTTCTCCCCATACAAGTAATGCCTCCAAATTTTAAGTGCGAAGACAACAGCTGCCAACTCTAGATCATGAGTAGGATAATTCTTCTCATATTCTTTGAGTTGTCAAAAGGCATAGGCTATGACATTCTCATGTTGCATGAGAACACATCCTAACCCCTTGCCTGAAGCATCACTGTAGATGACAAATCCCTCCGAGCTAGATGGTATTGTCAGAACAGGTGCTGAAATGAGTCTTCTTGAGTTCTTGAAAACTCTTCTCACATTCCTCGTTCCAACCAAATTTTGTATCTTTCCGAGTCAGCTGAGTTAAGGGAGTAGCGATTCGAGAAAACCCTTCTACGAATCTCCGATAATAACCAAATGGCCGAGAAAGCTACGTGCTTCGATCATTTGATTTAGGTTGCTCCCCATCTTTGAATGGCTTCAATCTTTCTTGTCAACAGATAGTCCACGACTTGATACCACTTGCAGACAAGGAATGCTACTTCCTCGAGCGAACTTCGCATTTCTTCAACTTCGCATAAAGCTTATATTCACGAAGCTTTTGGAGTTTCAGCCTCAAGTGTTGCTCATGATCTTCACGGCTTTTGGAATAAATAAGGATATCATCAATAAAGACGACCAAAAAGTGATCCAAATATTCCTTGAATACTCGGTTCATCATATCCATGAAGGTAGCAGGAGCATTAGTCAATCCAAAAGACATGACTAGGAATTCATAATGCCCATACCGGGTTCGAAAGCCCTCTTTGAATGTCATCTGGTTCTAATCTTCAATTGGTGATATCCTAACGAAGATCAATCTTTGAAAAGAATTTGGCGCCTTCGGGTCAAACAGTCATCAATACGTGGCAATGGGTACCTATTTTGATGGTGACATAATTCAACTCCCGATAATCAATCTGAAAGTCGCGTACTCCCATCTTTCTTCTTCACGAATAGAACAGAGCACCCCAAAGAGAAGTACTAGGACGAATAAAGCCAATGTCTAATAATTCCTGCGATTGGGTCTTTAACTCCTCGAAGTTCAATAGAGTCATTCGATATGGGGCTTTAGAAATAGGTTTTGTACCGGGTTCAAGGTCGATACAAAATTCAATTTCACGCCTGGGGTAGGCGAGAAGTTCTTGAGAATACGTCGGAAATTCATTAACAATAGAAATATCATTCAAAATGACATATTTTTTGTTTAGATCGTGACATGAGCTAAGAAAGCTTGACATCCGCTTTTTCAATAAACGAATAGCTTTTATGGCTTGAGATAGCGATGTGATTGATTTTAATGGTTTGGTTGCTTAAATTGCATAATAGGTTGATTAGGAATATGAAAGCTAACAACCTTACGAAAATAATCAATTTTTGCATGATTTAGTAGTTAACCAATCAATCCACAGAATTACGCTCCAATCTGAAGTATTTTCAATGAAATAAGATCGACGAATTAATGTGAGGGTACCGATTTGAACCAAACAAGACTTATAAATAGTGGATGTAATGAAGGTTTCTCCCAACGGAGTTTCAACAGATAAGTCAAAGTCTAATTTCTCCAGAGTCAAATTTAAGCGTTGGCGCAAGTAGGAGAAATAAAAGAATGGGTAGAACCGATATCAAATAAGGTATATACTTCACTAGAATTTATGATAAGCTTACCCGTGATGACCTCGTTCGGTTCCTTTCTTTCTGGAGGTCACGACAAACGCTCTCCTTGAACAACCGGTTTTTTCTTTCGTCAGGGACGACCTTTCTTTGCTTCCATCCCAATTTGGACTTGTCTTCTGATTGCGATAAAATCGGGCCAGGTGTCCTTCTCTTCCACAATTGTAACATGTTTTAGAGGGCATCACACAGTTTGGACTGATGTGTCCCTCCCCTCTACATTTGAAGCATATGATAGGTGGTCGTTCTTCTTCCTTAACGATAGGTGCTGATGCTGATGTCTTTCCATCATTGTTGAATCTTCTTTTCTTGAAATGTTCATTCTTATTGTTTTGGCCATGATTACCACCGAAGTGGTTACCATTTCTGGCATATTGATTCCCTCCACGCTTATTGTCACCGTTCTGATGATTGCTATCACTGGTATTATCATTTTGTCGGCTGCTCTCTTTTGGTTGGGTTGACTCATTATCGTGCTCCAATAACTGAGCCTTATTAACAACATATGAATACAAACACAGTTTATGAGAGATAAGATATTGACGTATCTCTGGTTTCAAACCTCTTAGAAACATTCGCGTCATTCTCTCCTCATTATCAACCAAATGGGACGCAAACTGGGACAGCTCGACAAACTTGGCTTCGTACTGGAACACGGTCATGTTGTTTTGTTCTAGTTTAATGAACTCTAACTCTTTCATGTGACGAATACTTTCGGAAAAGTACTTGTCGTTGAACAGTTCTTAGAACTTCTCCTAAGACATCTTCAATGCGGCAGGTTGAGTACGCTTTACAGATTCCCACGAGTAATCTACCTCTGCCCGCAACATAACCTTTTGCTCCTTGGAGCAACCCAAGACATCAAATATCTTGTTGATCTGCTTTATCCACGTCTCTGCCTTAAGTGGTTTTGGCTCTCCAAAAAACTCCGATGGTCCCAGCTCTTTGAACTGTTTGGCGGTGACCGTCCGAGAGTTGCTAGTGTTTCCACCTGCATTTTGGATAGGAGCCGCTCTCACCTGATGTTACATGAATTGTATGAAGCCTCAGAACATTTCATCGTTCATCATTTGGTCAGTGTTATTATTTGCATTAGGATTGTCTCATTCCTGATGCACATTATCCTGATTATTGATCTATGGAGACTCAACGGTCTCATGTGCTCCATTAATGTTCTCAACATTCTTGGATGTCATTTTCAAATACTGCCACAAAACAAGGGTTAATTAATATATCACATATTATCCCTATACTCTGACCGACCAATTAAATACCAAATAAACTTAGGTAGGTCATACAAGCGAAGGAATTCTCCGTCTCTCCCCTCCTAGTTCTTATCTTACATCTCAGTCAGGGATCATATCCCTAACCTTTGATACCAACTGTGACGCCCCCAAAATAGGTATACATCACCCATCTTGAGTCGCCAAATATATGGTACTAAATTCAAATACAACTTGATTATACAACAGTCGTGTAAAATACGACAAAATACATGATGTGAGTTTTAATACAAATATTGTTATCTAGACATTATCCACACTCAATTTAGTCCTCATTACATTTATTATCATACTATTTAACAGAATAGTGAGGACTACTAAGACACCATCTCGAAACCATCACTCCGCTTCCCGACTAAGACAAATTTCGTTCTCATTTCCTGAAGAGAACGGTGAAAGAAAGGGTGAGCTCAACTAGCCCAAAGAAGAAATATTATGACTACGATAATAAAAAGATAAATTATCATTAGTCCTCAACAATTATTAAACCGATAAAATATAATAGACATCAAATTTAATCTGCAATGAACATACGATCCATTAAAAAGAGTCAAGTAGAGAATAAAATCTACTATCTTTTATGATTTAAAAGGTTTTTCATCACTTTTATTCTTTGAGACTCACCTTAATAAATAATCCACATCATCCCTACACTACTTACCCAAGGATATTCATTAGTGGTCACGACCACAAATTATCCATGCACTACTGGGCCGAGGATATTTGTGTATTCATCAATAATCATGATCATGCCAACAACTTGTCTATCAATGCACTTCTGACCAATGAGGACTTTTACCACATCATTTATAACATTCTTCGTGACAACCCCAAAATAGGTCCATTCCATCCAACCCATTCTCGAGTCGCCAAATACATGGTATGTAAAACAACTACAACTTTATTATCACAACAATAAAATGTGAGTTTAAATACAAATATTATCTTCTAGACAATATTTATACTCAAATAAATCCTCATCACATTTATTGATACATTATTTTTACTAATAATGGTGAGGACTACTAAACAACTCTCTCTAGAACCTTCATTCCATACCCCGACTAAGTACTTTCGCTACATTCTCGCCTCTAAGAAGAAAAAATGGAACAACAAGGAAAAGGGTGAGCTCAACTAGCCCAAAAAGAATGTTATGACTAAGATAATATACAACAAATTATCGTTAGTCTCCAATGAGGAAAAAATCGATAGAATCAATGAGACAACAAGTTTCGGATCAATATTCGCATTGAAATAATAATTCATAGAAGAGTTACGTAGAGAATGAAATCTACTATAATCTATGAATTTAACGATCCATCATCAATATTTTATCCCTCAGAACATCAATCAATATTCATCTCAAATCAAATATTCATCTTTGCACTTTCTGGCCAAAGATATTCATCGATCGGTCATGTATTCATTTAAACACTGTTCATCTTTGCACTACTGAAGCCAAAGATATTCATCGATCGGTCGTGTTCATTTAAACACCGCTTTCATCTTTTACTACGGTGCCAAAGATATTCTTCGAAATCATTCATCTTTGCTAATTGTGCCAAAAGATATTCTTCAGAAATCATTCATCTTTGCTTTTCAGGGCCAAAGATATTCAATAATATCATCATTTAAGACCGAGAATGATGAAAATATTTTTAAAGAACGAATCCAAAGAAACAAAATGACAAGGATTAAGGATTAAGGATTCGTACTTTGTTTTATCCATGTCCAACAATACCTCAAAAATAATCATAGTGGTGTAAAATTCAAGAATGATCAAAACATGGATACAATCAAAGTAGTATCCAAAATAGATATTTTGAACGAAAAGAAGAAATTTTATTTTTCTATTGAATAGTGCCGTATTCGTGAATAGTCTCAGATATCGTGAATAGTCTTGAGTATCGTGAATAGTAACTCAGACACCCAAAGATAGAAATTCCATAAAAAACATCTTCACGCTTCATGAATAGTACTCGTGAATAGTAACTCGTGAATAAGAACTCATGAATAGTAACTCGTGAATAAGAACTCATGAATAAGTAACCCCGATATGAAAAAATTCCAAATTTGATAAAAGTACCAACCAATATTTCAAAGATAATGATATTGAAGAATTAATATCATTTGAGAAGAAAATAACATCCCTTACCTCAAAGAATCGAAGATTGGAAGGAAAGGCCTGAAGTGATCTTTGAATGAAACTTATCTTGAGCAATGACTCTCAAAGTATCTAAATACTCACAAAATACGCTCAATAATATAGAGAGAAGAGAAAAAACTTTGTTTACGGTGTGATTTTCAATTCTAACTTAGCCCTCTATTTATAGGAAAATGTTAGCCGTACCAAGGCAGACTTGACCGACCTTTTGCGATGGCTTTACCTACGCTACTATTGCCACCCACCACATTTGAAATAAAATTCAAAGACATTTTTTCACCAACCACAAGTGGGGCCCACTCAATTCTATAATTTTCCACCAAAATCAATTATAAACCTAATTTCCGAATCCGACACCTCTTAAAATTCACAACAAATCATTCGTGCATTTTTAATTCGTTCAAAATTTGTGGACATATACTCAACTTATGTATGTATAACATACCCAAAAATTACCACAATCCAATCGGTCGGATTAAAAATTATAACCCCATGATATATCTCAAAACCCCGATTTGATTTTTAATACCTCGAATCCGATAAAATCTTGATAAAACACCTCAACATTAATTCCTTCATTAATAACCACATAAATGAATCCATCATTTATATTCATATAAAATAAATATTTCCTTATCATATGAATCAATAATTAATTATTCACAAATAATATTACGTAATCACATTTATAATGACCTGGGATGTTCCCAGAAAGAGGGGGCTTTCCAATAAGGATCTCTCCTTCTTGGCCGCAAGAATTAGGTGACCAAACCTCTCCTTGATGCAGAACTTTCTAGACATTGCCAATAATAATGTTATCTAATAATATTATTCAAATAATATGAATTATTGATCCGATAATGGGAAATCTTGTAATGACAATTATTGAAACAATGATAATATAAAATACCAACGCAAAGAATTATTGAATCAATAAAATAAACTATTGAATAAAGAATTCACTGTAATAATTATTGAGTAGTGCCTTCTTACGTAAGGATCAATAATTCAATAATACATGCAATACCGGTGCTCTTCTTGTGCAACCACGCGTATTCTCGTATTTTAACCACCGATTATTCCAACGGTCTTAATTGATAATAACTACGCCGTTATTTTTAACCAACTTATATTTGTCGTTTTCTTCATCCAATCGCTTTTCACATTATGGGCCCACATGGTGGCATTTACTATCAGTATTTAATATTCCCAACGATCATTTAATATTCCACGACCAAACGAATATTCCCCGACAAAAATGAATATTTTATAACCACTTGCTTATTTTGAAATATTTGCGTATTTAACCCTTAACTATCCACATTAATCAAATCAACCCTTACTATTTCAAGATAATAAATAAAGGAAATTCCTTTTTATTTAAAAAATTTTGGGGTCTTACAACCTCCCTCCTTATGAAATTTCGTCCTCGAAATTGGCGTCACGATACACAGTGTTTCAAAAGGTAAAGATATCTCGCTTTCATTTTCGTTTCCAACTCCAGGTCATTTCCTCAATAACATGGTTTCTCCACAAAACCTTAACTTATGGTATAACCTCGATACATAGGTCATGTTCTTTCCTCTACAAAATCTTGACAGTACCTCCTCGTGACGTTAAGTCTTCTATTATCTCGTCCTGGGTTCTAACTTCGATGACGTGTTTGGTCGTCCACATATTTACGTAACATCGATCGTGAAAAGCGTTATGAACACGCGTCGTACTTGGTGGTAAAACGAAGTTACATAGGCCACGCCCTATTCGATCGAGAATTTCAAATGGATTAATAAATCGAAGGTTTGAGCTTTCCTCACCTCACCGATTCTCGCTTTTAAAATAACAACTTCTTGCCTCCTCCTTCTTCAAATTCATCACTCTCGGTGTGTAGCTTGAAACGACTTTAACTTTATCGATTAAAATCGATTATACTCGTATATCATCACGTACTCAGATATCATCACGTGGGTACCTAGAGTTTTCATCTCCATCTCTATTATTTGTATATTATACGAAATTAGTCTTTGATGACATCATACTTTCGTACTTGTATACGATCTTCTACTCAACACGTCAGCTACCACGTTCGCTTTTCCAGGATGGCATGGTCAGAACATATGCTGAAATGAGTCTCCTCTTGAGTTCTTCGAAGCTCTTCCCACATTCCTTGCTCCATTTGAATTTTGTATCTCTATGAGTCAGCTACGTTAATGGAATAGCGATTCGAGAATATCCTTCAACGAATCTCCGATAATAACCAACTAAACCTAGAAAGCTACGTATTTCGATTACTGACTTAGGTTGCTCTCAACTGTGACTCATATCCCAATCTTGGATAGCACGTCACAATGACACCTATCAATTTACTATCGCACGAATATGACGTCCCCTATAGAAAGTCTCGGCTTAGGTGAATTCCACAAAGGAAGTCACAAGATAAAACTCGTGTACCAAATTCTATAGTTGAATTTTTAACTCCTGCGAAGTTCAATAGAGCCATTCGATTTTTTAGAAATGAGTTTTGTCTTAGGTTCAAAGTCGATACAAAATTTAATATCGATCTTTGGGAGTAAGCCAATAAATTCTTGAAATCGTCGGGAAAAAATCAATAACAACAAGAATATTATTCAAATCGGCGTGTCTTTATTCAAATCCATAACATGGAGTAAGAAAACTTGACATCCGTAATAAACGAATGACTTCATGGCTTGATATGAAAATGTTTGACTACAATGGTTTGGCTCGCTTGAGTTCGAATAACGAGTTGCTTAGGAATATGAAAACTAACAACCTTACAAAAGCAATCAATTTTGGCGTGATGAGTAGTTAACCAATCAATCCCCAAAAGCAAGTATCTTTAAAGAGATAAGGTCAACGGTAAGGTAATGGTGCCAACTTGAATCAAACAAGATTTTTTAAACAACGGATGTAATGAAAGTTTCTCCTAACTGAGTCTCCATAAATAGGTCAAAGTCTAATTTCTCCGTAGTCAAGTAAAAAGCGTTGAGCGCAAGCAAGAGAGATAAAAGAATGGGTAGAAACCCAGATTCTAGTAAGGTATAAACATCGCAAGAATTTATAATTAACTAACCCGTGCTAACTTCGTTCGGGTTCCTCGATATTTTAATTCGGTCACGACAAACGCTCTTCCGGAATCGTTGACTTTGACTTTTACGGGACATCCTTTTGAGTCACCGTCCCACGTGCACTAGGTTTCGATATCGTCTAATCTCGAGCGATATGTCCTTCTTTCCACAATTATAGCATACCTTAAACCTGTTGTGGGCGGTTTGGGTGATATGTCCCTCTTTCCCAAGCATTTATAACTATACGACCGAGATGGTCTTTCTCCTCCCTTGGAACCGGTTTACCATCGGCCGGCGTCTTCACATGGTCGTTGTTGAATCTCCTCTTTTAAAATCTCCTCCCAACTCGCTTCTTCTATTTTCATGGCCACGATTACCACCAGGAGTGGTTACTGCCTTTGTCCGTATTCTTCTTTCTCCACTGGTTATCGTTATTATGATGACTGCTATCTTTGGTATGATCCTGGTTATGGTCCCTCGGTTGAACGTACTCGTTATCTCGCTCTAACAACTGAGCCCTGTTGACAACATCCGAATAGAGAGAAATTTATGAGAAATGAGATCTTGGCGTATCTTAAGTTTCAAACCTCTCGAAACATCCGCGTCATACGTTCCTCATTCTCCACCAAATGAGGTGCAAACCCGATAACTCATGAAACTTCGCCTCGTCTTTGGGACACAATCATATTATACTGCTCTGGTCTAATAAACTCCACTTCCTTCATATAGCCGAATACTTTCGGGAAGTACTTGTCATTGAACTATTTCTGAAACGTCTCCCACTGACGTCTTTGAGTGCGGTTTGAATGGAGTACGCTTCCACATGATTCCCACCAATGTCTGCCTCGCCACGGAACATAAAAGTAGCGAATGGAACTTTCGCTTTCTTCGTGCATCCCACGACATCGAATATCTTGGTAATTTGCTTGACCCATGTTTCCGCCGCATGATCGGATCCGCTTTCCCAATTCACAGTGGTCCCAACTCTTTGAATCGCTTGGTTGTGACCACCCGTGAATTACTATCATCTCCTCCTCGTATTTTGAACACGAGTCTCCTCGCCCGATTTTGCATGAATCGCAAAAAACTTCTAAACATCCCCTCGTTCATCATCTCGCTTTCGGTGGTGTTATTCACGGAGGTACATTGCCACTTGTTGCACAGACGCTCTCCTCGTTGTTAAGTCAGGCATCATCTCCACGGTCTCATTTACACCACTATTAATATTCTCAATCGACATTCTCAATTCTTGTCGTAAAACAAGGGTTAATTAAGGAAATCAATCACATAATATCCCTATATCTTGACCAACTAACAAATAAGCTTAGGTAGGACACACTAGCAAAGATTTACTTTACTCGTCTCTCCCTCCTAGTTCTATTCCCCATCTCCGCCAGAGATCATATCCCTAAGCTCGATACCAACTATGACAACCCCAAAATAGGTCCATTCCATCCAACCCATTCTGAGTGCCCAAATACATAGATGCGAAACAACTACAACTTTATTATCACAACAATAAAATCTGTGAGTTTAAATACAAATATTATCTTCTAGGCAATATTTATACTCAAATAAATCCTCATCACATTTATTGATACATTATTTTACAATAATGGTGAGGACTACTAAACAACTCTCTCTGTAACCTTCATTCCATACCCGACTAAGTACTCATTACATTCTCGCCTCTCGAGAAGAAAAATGGAACAACAAGGAAAAGGGTGAGCTCAACTAGCCCAAGTAAAAGAATGTTATGACTAAGATAATATACAACAAATTATCGTTAGTCTCCAATGAGGAAAAAATCGATAGAATACAATAGACAACAAGTTTCGGATCAATATTCGCGGAAATAATAATTCATGTAAGAGTTACGTAGAGAATGAAATCTACTATAATCTATGAATTTAATGATCCATCATCAATATTTTATCCTCAGTAACATCAATCAATATTCATCTCAAATCAAATATTCATCTTTTACACTACAGCCAAAGATATTCATCGATCGGTCGTGTTCATTTAAACACTGTTCATCTTTGCACTACTGAGGCCAAAGATATTCATCGATCGGTCGTATTCATTTAAACACCGCTTTCATCTTTGCACTACAGGTGCCAAAGATATTCTTCGAAATCATTCATCTTTACTACTGGTAAAAGATATTCTTCAAAATCATTCATCTTTGCACTACAGGGCCGAAGATATTCAATAATATCATCATTTAAGGCCTAGGATGATGAAAAATATTTTTAAAGAACGAATCCAAAGAAACAAAATGACAAGGATTAAGGATTAAGGATTAATACTTTGTTTTATCCATGTCCAACAATACCTCAAAAATAATCATAGTGGTGTAAAATTCAAGAATGATCAAAACATGGATCTGATCAAAGCTAGTATCCAAAATAGATATTTTGACGAAAAGAAGAAATTTTATTTTTCTATTGAATAGTCTTTAGTATTCGTGAATAAATAGTCTCAGATATCGTAAATAAGTCTTGAAGTATCGTGAATAATAGTAACTCTACACCCAAAAGATAGAAATTCCATAAAAAACATCTTCACGCTTCATGAATAGTACTTTCGTGAATAGTAACTCGTGAATAAGAACTCATGAATAATAACTCGTGAATAATAACTCATGAATAAGTAACTTGACATGAAAAAGTTCCAAATTTGATAAAAGTACCAACCAATATTTCAAAGATAATGATATTGAAGAATTAATATCATTTGAGAAGAAAATAACATCCTTTACCTCGAAGAATCAAGATTTGGAAGGAAAGGTCGGAAGTGATCTTTGAATGAAACTTATCTTGAGCAATGAACTCTCAAAGTATCTAAATACTCACAAAATACGCTCGATAATATAGAGAGAAAGAAAGACTTTGTTTACGGTGTGATTTTCAATTCTAACTTAGCCTCTATTTATAGGAAAATGTTAGCCACCAAGCAGCGGACTTGACTTTCTTTGCACGATGGCTTTTACTCGCCACTATTGCCACCCACCACATTTGAAATAAAATTCAAAGACATTTTTTCACCAACCACAAGTGGGGCCCACTCAATTCTATAATTTTCCACCAAAATCAATTATAAACCTAATTTTCGAATCCGACACCTCTTAAAATTCACAACAAATCATTCGTGCATTTTTAATCGGTTCAAAATTTGTGGACATATACTCAACTTATGTATGTATAACATACCCAAAAATTACCACAATCCAACTCGGATTAAAATTATTATAACCCTCGAATATATCTCAAAACCCACGATTTGATTTTTAATACCTCGTCCGATAAAATACCGATAAAACACCTCAACATTAATTCCTTCATTAATAACCACATAAATGAATCCATCATTTATATTCATATAAAATAAATATTTCCTTATCATATGAATCAATAATTAATTATTCACAAATAATATTACGAAATCACATTTATAATGACCAGCTCATTAAAGGAAGAGGGGCTTTCCAATAAGGATCTCTCTTCTTGGCTCCATGATTAGGTGACCAACCTCTCCTTGAAGCAGAACTTTCTAGACATTGCCAATAATGTTATCTAATAATATTATTCAAATAATATGAATTATTGATCCGATAATGGGAAATCTTGTGCGATGACAATTATTGAAGCAAAGAATAATATAAAATACCAACGCAAAGAATTATTGAATCAATAAAATAAACTATTGAGCGAGAATTACGTAATAATTATTGAGTAGTGCCTTCTTACGTAAGGATCGATAATTCAACAATAATCGCGTAATCTGCTGGTAATCTTTTGTGCGACCAGCGTATTCAGTATTTTAACCAATTTAGGTATTCCAATGATCTTAACTTGAATAACTACTACTGTAGTTATTTTTAACCAACTTATATTTGTCGTTTCTTCATCCAATCGCTTTCAGTTTATGGGCCCACATACATGGTCTGCTTGCCGTCGTACGAATATTCCCAAACAAGATTTGAATATTCCACGACCAAACGAATATTCCCAGACAAAATGAATATTTTATAACCACTTGCTTATTTTAAAATATTTGCGTATTTAACCCTTAACTATCCACATTAATCAAATCAACCCTTACTATTTCAAGATAATAAATAAAGGAAATTCCTTTTTATTTAAAAAAATTTCGGTCTTACAATTACTATTCGTGATTACAATCAATAATCCCAAGTTATAATCATACCAAGTCCATCTACGCACTACAGAAGCCACGTATGACTTTTCAAAAAATAATATAAACATGAGGATGATGACAATGATATAAGAATTGAATAAAACAAGTTCAAGAATTAATTTATTCTGGAACTAATAACGTCTAAATTATCAACACGATACTTCTTTGTAAAGTAAAATTCAAGAATGCTCGGAAAGAATATTTCCATGAAAACATCTTTGGATGAAGCGCAAATATCGAGAATATTCCACTAATTTCATGAAGTGTAGAAGTCAAAACTTTAACCAAACCCGAGTAAAATAAAGAATGGAATAACAAAAGAAATCACCACGCAATGCGGTATTTGGCATGTATGCGAGTTATTCCATCGAATAATAAATAACGGAACCAAATTCGTGTAATACGCGACCGATAGGATATTCCAATGTAATAATAAAGAATGGAATACAATGAAATCACCACGATGCGCAGTTGCTTGGCATAAACAGTTATTCCAATGAATACTAAATGACGGAACCGGTCGGCGTGAAATTCACACCAACGGGATGTTCCAACAGTAATAATAAAGATTTTAACCGTCCCGTAAAAAAGAATGATGGATATTCCAACGAAATAATAAAGAATGGAATACGTGTACATTTCACCAAGTATAGGATAGCCACAGCGTATATAGGTTATTCCAACCTGAATAATAAAGATGGAATAATAGAAGTTCTCTTCGTGAATCTGAAAAGAAATAATACCCTTACACCGTAAAACGAAACTTGATATCGAGAGTAAATAAGTAGCGTAATACTTTTCTTCTTTCTCTCTATAGTTTCTCTCTCAGAGTTTCAATGAATTAAGTAAAGAAATAATGAAGGAATGAGCTTCTATTTATAGAAGAATAGAATGAATAAGAAACCAATCCATGAACGGTCCAGATTGATTTACTTTAATCGACGATTCATATTTAAAAGCAAAATCTTTTAAATAAAATATAATATATTCTATTTATAATCTAATAAAATGAATAACTTTTAAAAAGATTTTACTATCTCAAAACACTTACACGCACTATATCAAAACACTATGCGTAATAAAATATAATATATTCTAATTATTATAAATAAAATGTATAAATTTATAAAAGTATTCGCATTTTATATAAAAAGATTTTACTATTAGCTTTAATAAAACGAATAACTTTATAAAAGTATTACATTTTATATAAAAAAAAAATACATTTTATTACGTTAATAATACGAATAAAACAAAACGTCATCATCATTATTATTATTCACACTGTTAATCGACTGCGTCGCTCTAGGGAAAGAGGGGGCTTTCCAATAAGGATTTCTCCCTATTATGGCCACAGAATTAGGTGACCAAACCTCTCTCATGGCGGAACTTACAGGCATCGTTAATAATGCAAATAATAATATTAACAATTTCGTCATCTCAATTATTTATTTAATAATATATAAAATATCGAATAATAATTGAATCAAACCGGTGTGACTTCTCACATAAGCATTAATAATCAATACCACGTATATTACTTTATGCAACCAATGCAGACATCGTATTTTTTTTCTAATGAGTAGTTCAACAAGATATCAACGGTAAAACTTCCGCCATTATTTTCATAAAAATATTTTTATCGTTTTCTCAATCCGAAAATAATTACATTGTGGGGTCCACCAATGATTGTCTTGGTCGTCGAATATTCCCCGACCAATCGAATATTATATAACAACTCTTGTCGTTTTGCAAAATTTATAAATATTACCCACAACTATAACATTATATCAAATTTATTCCATAATATTCAAAAATGATATTTATAAAAAATTTATTTTTATTCATAAAAGTTGGGGTCTTACACTATGAGAACATTTAAAGCATCGTCATGTAAAACAGGTGCAACTTCCTCTTTCTTAGACTCTCGCATAAGGGATTCCAAATATTCTCTCTGATCTTCTACACTGTGAGAATATAGCAGAATATATTTAGAACAAGCTCTGCAACAGCTGGAAAAATATAACAAAATCAAGTTATATAACATTACCTTGTGTTATTGTCAAAGAAGCCAAGTAATGCTATCGATTAGAAACTCCAAGTTTATGCTCACCGCAAACTCTAACTTGTTCTTCCACAGCTTTGCACCTTATTTACGATGAGTTACAAAAATCAATAAAACTCGAATCAAAAATTGTATAGTATTCACCAAATGGATTCCGGAAAATTGTCGCACCCTCGAGAAGGACAAAATTGGTAGTGTTACATTTTTAACAAAGTCTAATTAAAATAAAAAAATTAAAAAATGATCTTAAAAAATAAGTATTTTAATAGTGACATTTGAATTCGAGAGGGAGGGATTAAAAAGCTTTCGAATGGAGAAAGAACTTTTTATTAGTAGAAGTGAGAACAAGTGGAACCTAAAAACAATGTACATATAAAAGTTCAGCCTTCTGATTTCTACAAATCAGATAGAAAAAAGCTGCTTGAAATTTAACACCCCACACCCCAACTAAACAAAAAAATTAATTAATTAAATTGAGAAAAAGAATAATTAGAATGGCATACTACTTACTACTAGCTTCTGCCAGTTTTGAGTCTCTTGAAGGCTTGGTCCCCGGTGCTTGATCTCAGCATCATTTGGTTATCAGAGGGAATATCATCAGTCTGTAGTATAAAAAAAGTTATGATGATTTATTTAGTCCGAGGCAAGGAGTTACTTATAAAAAGTTGACTTAAAAATACAAAGGGAAGGCTCAAAGTCTATTATACCTTAACAATGGATGTTGAAGGAGGATCCAGGGCGCTATTTGCACGGTTTCCAAAATCAATTTGCACTGAGATGCTGGCATGCGACAAATCCACTCCAAAACTCTGTAGTGCTTGTGTCAAAGTATTGAACAACCTGCATAAGAAAAATCATATGTGTTCAGCATATGTATAACAATATCTTGGTTATAGATGGAGAAAGTTTCAATCACCCCTACGAGTTTTACATGCATATAGCCTAGGCCACACATTAACCACTTCAGATACTTTCTTCAAGGAGGAAGAGGAAAAGGAAAATCAGATGATTTAAAAAATAGTGGTGCCTCCAAGATTGTGTCTTTATGAGCTTAGTTGGTAATTGTGAATGAAAACTCCTATTTTTTTCAACCCCTTTTAATGTCGAAATGCAAAAGGGATTCATTGTTTGCCTACAAATATAAACCAGCAAAATGAAATATAAGTGATGACAGATGTAGATTCTCACCCTTGGGAGTAGACACTTGAGACGCTAATTGTGCCACTTTCAATTGCTAGTTCCTTGTCTTTCAGCTTATCACTGGCCACAGTGGAGTCGGTTGTACATGATCTGCTCTGCCACAACTGAGACTGAGGCTGAGATGTCCTGTTCTCTAAATCAGGTGTCAGTCGGGGTGGAAGTGGGACTGCTGCACTGCTGCTTCCTCCAGGAAAGAACATGGTTTGTTGCAGTGGCACGGGAAGGGGCAACACCTTATTTGTTAGTCCACGGTGATTATCCGTTTCCTTGAAAGTATCAGCAGTGCTTATCTCAGATTTTACTTGGTTCTGTCCACTCTGGGGCAGGCTTGGGGAGAAACTGACATTGGTTTCATCATACTTTGTAGCAAACATTAATGCAGGACCACAATTTGCTCCCTGAGATTAATCAATAAAATCGTCAGATGTCCTATGACTGTTTTTCTGCTTGACCAAAGATAAAAATTTTATAAACCTATAATAGGGAAAAGAATTTTATGGCCTATAGTTCAATCAGTACTAGATTTTAATGCATTAGCTTTGATTATCAGATACACAACACACATGTAATTATTTCACATTTTCCTTGGTTTAAATTATAATCACAACATTCTAGTCACCAGTTTGACAAATCTTATCATAACGTGTGTAGAATTTTTGTGAATACAGGATATCAGATGCTCAAGAGAGTGAGACAAATTTATCCTTTCCTAATATTGAACCTCATAAAACAGAGGAAAAAATATATAAAAAGTCTATACTTATTTACCAATGCCATCAACTTTGGTGGTTCGTGGTTCCATCCCTAGTATGGTTCCTCATACTTGTGCACTTTTTCTTGCAGAAACTGAATATACTCAATAACCTGAAAAAGATTTAAATAATCGGGTGAATTACAGTTGAAGAGTGTGCGTATTGGATTCCGTCAACTGAAGACGATGTAAAGATGAAAGAGCTATGCAATCAGACAATCAATTACAATTACCCACATAAAGTTCAGAATTCGAAGAATACAGTACAGTAAATGCCAACAAAAAACTGTAGATGACACGAATAAGAAACAATCCTTTGAAATTTAGATACAAATATATTATAGCCCTAATTTTAAAGCTTGGACGGAGAAAAAATGAGAGCCAGAACTAACCGAGAAGAAGAAAGGGTCTGCCGGCCGGGCGCCAACATTAATGGAGATAATAAGATGACAAAGAGGTGGTGCCTAGTGTATGATTAGCCGAAAACCAGAAGTAGCGTTAGATGGCTGCGAAGAAGATATGTTCGAGATCTCCAATCCCAATAGCCAGATCCACTCCAAACAGTCCAACTCTCCAACCTCCAGCCACCATTTTCCATCTCCAATCCACGATCCTCCTCCTCCGTCTCTTCAGCAAACATTAAGAAGATCTAGATCTACATCTAAGACATCTTTTCGATTTATAGCAAAAGATAAAAGTTATGTACAATAAAAACAATAATAAAATTTAAAATAAAATTTAATAATAAATGAATGTTAATTTATTATTTTTAATAAATATAATGATTAATATTTTAAATTATAATTTGAGTTAGTTTGTATTATTTTTAAAATATTAAATTTTAAAATGAATACTTTAATTACAACTATAGCTAGAATAAGAAAAAAAAAATAATAAGTTTTAAAGTATAGTATTAATGAATGAATGTTAATTTATTTATTTTTAATAAATACAATAATCAATAATCTAAATTACAATTCAAATAACTTTTTATCATTTTTGAAATTCTAAATTTTAATTTTAAAATGAATGCTCTAGTTAGAATTATAAATAGAATAAGAAAAAAAATAATGAATTTTAAAGTATAGTTCATTAATTCTAAATTAATTCAAACCTAAACACATTTTAATAATAAAATTATATTGTCCATTCTTATTGCTCTTGTTATATCGCAAGTAAATTTTAAAAGTACAAAATTTGTAACAAGCTAATACCTATATATATGTAATTAATTTATATATATGTGACTTATTAATTATTGAATATAAGTTATTAATATACATGTATATATATATATATATATATATATATATATATATGTGTGTGTGTGGTTCTTTGGAATAAGATCTTTCTAACAATCTACCGCCATGAATTAGAACCCTATATATATACTCTTTAAAATTTGCAATGTTTATAATCTATAATTAGATTCAAAAGTTTACATTGAATATTTAATTCTTTTTTTCAAAATTATATTGTCTATTACTCCCGCCTCTCGACATCGCAATTAAGTTTCTTAAGTAAAAAAATTGTAAGAAGTTAATAATTATAGTTTGGTAAGTTAATATATAGAGCAATATGGGCATACACAGCTGTATATAATTTATTTGTGCATAGTCTGCCAAAACTATGTCGTTTTGGCATATTTTTATTTATTTATTAAAAAAACAGTTTCTCTCCTCCCAAATCAGAAATCAAAAAAAAAATGTCAAATCATATATATGGGCCCCCATTCTTGGCAATCGGTTGTCACGGGTATTATTTCAACAACCATAATCTATACTGTTGATCGCAACATTGGATGACACGGATTGAAATAGATTTTCCCTATGCACAAAATTTTATGTGACATGAAAATTACTTATTTGCCCTCATTTGCTCATGTGCTACTAAACTCAGCAAAATTGGCCCGAGAACATGGTAGGGACCGGCCCGTAAAAAATTGGGCTTTAGGCTTAACTTTTTAGCTGTGTAAAAACTGGGGCCATTTTACTTGACGAATTGTGGCTCATCGCTCATGGTGGCCAAATCAGATTAAGCTTACAAGAATTTTTTATTATAAAGTCACTTACCTGTATGTGAATGGGATTGAACCCTTAATTCCATTTTTAATAATAATAATAATAATAATAAATTTATTTATTTATTTATTTTGTCATTTTCGATAATCCTTGTTTGACTAATTTTTAAAATTTATATGAGATTTATCAAAGAGTGCATTAAATTTAATTTTCCCCTAACTTGATAACTTTTAAATATATATATATATATATATATATATATATATATATATATATATATATATATATATAGTTAAGTCTTACTAGAAGTAATCTTTTACTCCTATGTTTTAAAAAGATAAGAAAAATTAAAAATTAAGAAAAGAAAAGTTTTTATCTCCATTAACTATAAATTATTACAATTCAATATAGATAGATTATCTACAAAAAAAATTTCATATATTTTTTTTATATGTAGAGGCATCTATAGAAATAATAATTCTAGATAAATGAGTATTTTTCAACCTTGTATACTTATTATATGAAATTAATTTGCAAAACTCATGTTTTCTTACCTTAGCTAAAAAAGAGTTTGGGTATTAGCTAAAGGCAATATTAAATTGTATAATATTATGTACACTAATTGTACGCAAAAAGTTATGCACTACTTTAACTCATATATTCTTCACCAATCAAAATGGATAAAACATTTAATTATATGTCTTGCTCCCTATTTTTTTCTTTTATATTACGTGTGCACAATTTTTTGTATATAGTTAGTGTTCCTAATATTACTTGTAAGACCCCAGCTTTTATAAATAAAGATGAATTTTTCTATAAATATTATTTTTGAATATTATGGAATAAATTTGATATAATGTTATAGTTGTGGGTAATATTTATAAATTTTGCAAAAGTATGCAAGTTGTTATAAAATATTTGTTTGGTAGGGAATATTCTTTTTGTTAGGGAATATTAAATACATGGCTCAATCATTGGTGGACCCCTACATAATGTAATTATTGTCGGATTGAGAAAACGACAAAAATATTTTATAAAAATAACTATGGAGAGTGTTACCGTTAAAAGCGTTGAACTACCCGGTGGTAAAAGTATGCGATGTCTGGCGTGGTTGCGTAGTAGCACTACGGTATTGATTATTGATGCTTACATGAGAAGTCACTCACCATGCTTTCAATTATTACTTCTGATAATTCTTCGTGATCATATCTCTTATATTATTGATTCAATTATTGTCACACGATTATCATCATATAATATGTTATAGTATTAAATCAATAATTGAGACGACAAGTTATAAATGATTAATAATTGTTGAAAGATTAAATATGTGTTGATGAAAAAAAAATGATTTGTGGTAAGTTTGATTATTTTATGGGGGGGCTCTATATGTCATCATCTAAGAGTCTCTTCATCGATAGTATTTACCTTCGTCGATAGTAATTACCTTCGTCGATAGTAATTACCCTTGTGAATAGTATTTACCTTCGTCAATAGTAATTACCTTCGTCAATAGTAATTACCCTTATGAATAGTATTTACCTTCGCCAATAGTATTTACCTTCGTTAATAGTAAATACCTTTACCAGACGTCGAACCACTTGTCGTTTCACATTACAGGCGTCGAACCACTTGTCGTTTCACATTACAAGCGTCAAACCACTTTTCTTTTCACATCATTAGTCGTCGAGCCACTTGCCTTTTCACACGGCGGCGGTCTTAAGCTAGAAATCTTCTATAAATAGAGGCCTATGGCTTCATTATTTTCACTTAATTCATTCAAGCTATAGAGAGAAAGTATAGAGAGAATAAAAAGAAAGAAGAAGAGTATTTTGTTCTTTACTACTACTTTGCGATATTCAATCTCCTACCAAATGTAAGGGTGTTATTCTTTCTTATTCATGAAGAGAAGCTGTTGTTATTCCATTGCTTATTATTCATTGGAATAACTTTGTATACGCCATTTACCTATACTTGGTGACATTCTTCTATTATTACATTTGGAACATCCTCATCACATGTGTTTTACAATTTTACTGGTTCCGTTCTTTATTATTATTCTCATTGGAACATCCATGCATGTGTTTTACACCTTGGACCGGTTCCGCCTTTATTATTATTATTCATTGGAACATCCATGCATGTGTTTCTGTGCCGGACTGGTTCCATTCTTTATTATTACATTGGAACATCCCATGCATGCGTTTCTGCCGGACTGGTTCCGTTATTTATTATTCTGTTGGAATAACCTGCCTGTGCGGTCTATCGCATGCATGGTGATTTCTTTTGTTATTCTATTCTTTATTATACCTAGTTGGTTAAAACTTTGACTTCTATACTCCATGAAATTAGTGGAATATCCTTGATATTTGCATTTCATCCAGTATCTTTTCATGGAAATATTCTTCTGATCATTCTTGAATTTTACTCTACAAAACAGTATCATGTTGATAATTTGGACGTTAATAATTTTTTGATAAAATAATTCTTGAACTTGTTTTATTGAATTCTTATATCATTGTCATCATCCTCATGTTTATATTTTTTAAAGTCATCTGTGGCACAGTGGTGCATAGATGGACTTGGTATGATTATGACCAGAGACTATTCGGTTGTAATCATAACCGTAATGTTACAAATGATGTGGTAAAAATTCTCGATTAAGTAGTAGTGCATTGATGGATGATTGTTGGCATGATCATGACCATTAATGAATACACAAATATTCTTGGCCGTAGTGCATGAATAATTGTGGTAGTGATACTAAAGAATATCCTCGTCAGTAGTGCGGGGGTGATTCGATGGTGTGGAATATTTATTAAAGTGAGTCTCAAATATAACAAAGATGAAAAACCTTTTAAAACCTAAAAGATAGTAGACTTTATTTTCTACTTGACTCTTTTAATGGATTGCATATTCATTTGCCAGCTTAAACTGTTTGTCTATTGTATTTTATCGGTTTAACATTGTTGAAGACTATTGATAATTTATTCGCATTATCTTAGTCATAATATTTCTTCTTGGGCTAGTTGAGCTCACCCTTTCTTTCACCGCTCTCTCTTGAAATGAGAATATAAATTTGGGACGAGTCGGGAAACGAGTGATGGTCCTGAAGATAGCATTAGTAGTCCTCACTATTCTATGAAATAGTGTGATAATAATTGTAATGAGGACTCCTTTTTTGAGTTTGTATAATATCTAGTAGAGCGATATTTGTATTTAAACTCACGCTTTATGTCAGTATTATACCACGCGCTTATGTTAATAAGTTGTATTTAAATTACATACCATGTAAGTGGCGACCCAAGATGGGTGATGTATACCTAATTTTGGGGGCGTCACGATTGATATCGAGCTTAGGGATATGATCCTGGCTAAGATGTTGAGAATAGTACTAGGAGGGAGAGACAGAATACCTTCGCTAGTATGACCTACCTAAGTTTATGTGCTATTTTATTGGTTGGTCGGAAGATAGGGATAATTTGTTACATGTCAATTAACCTTTTGTTTTGTGGCGATGTCGAAAATGACATCCGAGAATGTTGAGAATAGCAATGGAGCGCAGCGATCGTTGATTCACCACATATCAATAATCGGGATAATGTGCATCGTGAAGGCGATAATCCTCATGCAAACAACAACAACCGACCAAATGATGAATGATCAAATGTTCGGAGGCTTTATGCAATTTATGCAACAAAGAAAGAGAACGACTCTGTCCAAAACGGGGGTGGAAACACGGAAAACTCTCGGGCGGTCACCGCTAAACAATTCAAGGAGCTGGGACCACCGGGAGTTTAAGGGAGAGCCAAAACCACTTCGCGGAAGCATGGATAAAGCAGATTACCAAGATATTTGATGTCTTGGGATGCTCGAGAGCAAAAGGTTCCCTTTGCCGCTTTTATGTTGCTTGAGAGAGGCGGATTCTTGGTGGGAATCGGTAAAACGTACTCAACCTGCTGTACTGAAGATATCTTGGGAGAAGTTCCAGGAGCTGTTCAATGACAAATACTTTCCTGAAAGTATTTGCCACATGAAGGAGGTAGAATTTATCAAGTTGGAACAAAACAATATGGCCGTGTCGCAATGATCTGAGGCAAAATTTGCGGAGTTATCACGGTTCATCCCCACTTGGTGGATAATGAAGAGAATGACGCGAATGTTTTTAAGAGGTTTGAAGCCGGAGATACGTCAACATCTTATTTCTCATAAACTGTGTTTGTATTCAGATGTTGTAAATAGGGCTCAGTTAGTGGAACGCGATAATGAGTCAACACAACTAAAAGAGAACGGTAAAGCAAAATTATAATACCGGTGAGAGTAGTCATCGAGCGGTGACAACAAGCGTGGAGGAATCAACGGGCGGATATGGTAACCACTTGGTGGTAATCGGGGCAAAACAATAAGAATGGACATTTCAAGAAAGCGGAGATTCAACAATGGTGGAAAGACGTCAAGACCAAACCCCCATGTTAAGGAAGGAGAAAGACCACCTATCATATGCTTCAAATGCGGAGGAGAGGACACATCGATCAAAATCTGCGTCATGCCATTCAAATCATGTTATAATTGTGGAAGAGAAGGTCACTTAGCTCGATTTTGTCGTTCATCAAGACAAATTCAACTAGGATGGAGGCACCAAAAAGGCCATCCCGTAAAATTCAAACCCAGAAGGCAAGAGGAGGCGTTTGTTGTGACCTCCCAAAGAGCAAGGAATCCGAATGAGGTCATCACGGGTAAGCTTATCATAAACTCTAATGAAGTCTATACTTTATTTGATACCGGTTCTACCCATTCTTTTATTTCTCCTACTTGCGCTCATCGATTAAATTTGACTCCGGAGAAATTAGACTTTGACTTATCTGTGGAAACTCCGTTGGGAGAAACCTTCATTACATCCACTGTTTATAAGTCTTGTTTGGTTCAAATCGGTACCCTCGCATTACACCGGGTCGATCTTATTTCATTAAAAATACTTGCATTTGACGTGATTCTAGGATTGATTGGTTAACTACTTATCATGCAAAAATTGATTATTTTCGTAAGGTTGTTAGCTTTCATATTCCTAATCAACCTATTATGCTTGAATTCAAACGACCAAACCATTAAAATCAATCACGGTCATCTCAAGCCATAAAGCTATTCGTTTATTGAAAAAGCGGATGTCAAGCTTTCTTAGCTCATGTCACGATTTAAATAAAAATACGCCGGGTTTTAAACGATATTCCTATTGTTAATAAATTTCTGACGTATTCCCGAAAGAACTTCTGGCCTACCCCAGGCGTGAAATTGAATTTTGTATCGACCTTGAACCCCAGACAAAACCTATTTCCAAAGCCCCATATCGAATGGCTCTATTGAACTTCGTGAGTTAAAGACCCAATCGAGGAATTGTTAGACATTGGCTTTATTCGTCCCTAGTACTTCTCCTTGGGGTGCCCACTGCTCTATTCGTGATGAAGAAAGATGGGAGTATGCGACTTTGTATTGATTATCGGAGTTGAATCATGTCACCATCAAAAATAGGTATCCATTGCCACGTATTGATGACTGTTTGACCCGATTGCAAGGAGCCAAATTCTTTTCAAAGATTGATCTTCGTTCCTGGATATCACCAATTGAAGATTAGAACCACCGACATTCCAAAGACGGCTTTAAACTTCGATGCGGGCATTATGAATTCCTAGTCATGTCCTTTGGATTGACTAATGCTCCTCTTTGCCTTCATGGATATGATGAACCGAAAGTATTCAAGCAATATTTAGATCACTTTGTGGTCGTCTTTATTGATGACATCCTTATTTATTCCAAAAGCCGTGAAGATCATGAAGCAACACTTGAGGTGACACTCCAAAAGCTTCGTGAATATAAGCTTTATGCCAAGTTGAAGAAATGCGAGTTACGGCTTGAAGAAGTAGCATTCCTTGGGCACGTGGTATCAAGTCATGGAATATCTGTTGACCCAAAGAAAGATTGAAGCTATTCAAAGTCGGAACAACCTAAATCGATGGATAGAAGTCACGTAGCTTTCTCGGTTTAATTTGGTTATTATCGGAGATTTGTGGAAGGATTTTCTCGAATCGCTACTCCATTGACTTTCGGTGACTCGAAAAGATACAAAGTTCGGTTGGAGCGAAGAATGTGAGAAGAGTTTTCAAGAACTCGAAGAGGAGACTTATTTCAAAGACTGCTACGACAATACCATCCGGCTCGGAGGGATTTGTCACTCATGATGATGCTTGAGCAAAGGGTTGGGATGTGTTCTTATGCAACATGGAAAAGTTATAGCCTATGCCTCGCGACAACTCAAAGAATATGAGAGGAATTATCCTACTCATGATCTAGAGTTAGCGATTGTTATCTTTACACTTAAAATTTGGAGGCATTACTTGTATGGGGAGAAAGTGGAGATCTTTATGGATCATAAAAGCCTCAAATATTTCTTCACTCAAAAGGAACTCAACATGCGACAACGACGTTGGCTTGAATCTGTTGAAAGATTATGATCATACCATCCAATACCATCCCGGAAAAGCGAGCGTGGTAGGTAATGCGTTGAGTAGAAAATCATATGCAAGTAGGAGTGCGATATTGTCAACGTATGAAGGCCCATTTTGTGTGACTTGCAAAGGATGGAGATAGAGTTAAAGACTCCGAGGGACGCGTGTGATGATAAGCGAGTATATCTGAGTAGAACCGACTTTAATCGATAAAGTTAAAGGCTGCTCAAGCTACTGCACTGGAGGTGATCGTATGAGGAAGAAAGTGCAAGAAGTCTGCTATCTTAGGAAGCAAGAATCGATGAAGAAGGAATACTTGAGTCAACTCCGGACTTTGTGTTCCTAACGACCACGATTTAAAGTATAATATCATGATGGAGGCGCCTGAACACACCATTTGCAATCCATCTGGGAGTACCAAAATGTATCATGATATTCGCTATACATTTTGGTGGAGCAATATGAAGAGAGAGATAGCGTTGTTTATCTCAAGGTGTCTAACTTGTCAACGAGTTAAAGCGGAGCATCAAGTACCAAAAGGTCCATTGCAACCACTTGAAATTCCGAATGGAAGTGGGAGCACATTACCATGGATTTCGTTCTGGGGTCTTCCTAAGGTTTCTCAAGGCATTGATGCGATTTGGGTCATTGTTGATAGATTGACCAAGTCTGCTCATTTCTTACCGATATCTGAAACTTATACACTTGAACGTCTTGCTCAGATGTACATAAACGAGATTGTAAGATCGCATGGTATCTTGGGGTATCCATAGTTTCGATCGAGACCCAAGATTCACTTCACGATTTTGGGTTAGTTTGCAAAAAGCTATGGGCACAGACTTACGATTTAGCTTTCGGCATATCATCCTCGGACGGACGGACAATCGAAGAGGACTATTCAAACTCTTGAAGATCTATTAAGACTCGTGTCCTTGATTTCAAGGGAGTTGGGACAAGTTCTTACCATTGGTGGAGTTTTCCTACAACAACAAAGTTATCAAGCAAGTATTGGCATGGCTCCATTCGAGCGTTGTATGGAAGAAAGTGTCGTTCTCGGTATCTTTGGGATGAGGTGGGTGAAGCAACGTTGTTGGGACCGGAGTTGATACGTATGACTACGAAAAAGATTCAAATGATCCGACAACGTATAAAAACCTCACAAAATCGACAAAAGAGTTATGCTGATCTTCATCGAAAGGACGTGGAATTCGATATAGGAGATCATGTGTTGTTAAGAGTTTCTCCATGGAAAGGAGTTACAAGATTTGGAAAGAGAGAAAACTTAATCCTCGATTCATCGGTCCATTTTAATCCTCGATCGAGTAGGAATCGTGGCCTATAGACTCGCTTTCCGCCAAATATGTCTCGTGTTCATAACGTTTTTCACATATCTATGTTACGTAAATATGTGAAAGACCCGAACCATATTATTGAGTTAGAACCGGACGAAATAGCGGAAGATTTGACGTATGAAGAGGTTCTGTTCAAATTTTGATAAGAAGGAACATATTCTACGCTCCAAGGTTATACCTCAAGTCAAAGTTTTGTGGAGGAACCACGATGTTGAGTAAATGACTTGGGAGTTAGAATCAAAATGAAATCAAGGTATCCTTACCTCTTGACATACCGTGCATTACCCTAATTTCGAGGGCAAAATTTCATAAGAAGGGAGGTTGTAAGACCCGACTTTTTATAAATAAAGATGAATTTTTCTATAAATATTATTTTTGAATATTATGGAATAAATTTGATATAATGTTATAGTTGTGGGTAATATTTATAAATTTTGCAAAGTATGCAAGTTGTTATAAAATATTTGTTTGGTAGGGAATATTCTTTTTGTTAGGAATATTCGTATAATGGCTCAATCATTGGTGGACCCCAATAATGTAATTATTGTCGGATTGAGAAAACGACAAAAATATTTTATAAAAATAACTAGGAGGTGTTACCGTTAAAAGCTGTTGAACTACTAGATGGTAAAAGTACAAGAATGTCTGGCGATGGTTGCATAGTAGCACACGATATTGATTATTGATGCTTACGTGAGAAGTCACTCACCTATGCTCAATTATTACTCGATAATTCTTTGCGATCATATCTCTTATATTATTGATTCAATTATTGTCACAATATCATCTCAGATAATATGTTATAGTATTAAATCAATAATTGAGACGACAAGTTATAAATGATTAATAATTGTTGAAAGATTAAATATGTGTTGATGAAAAAAAAAATGATTTGTGGTAAGTTTGATTATTTTATGGGGGCTCTATATGTCATCATCTAAGAGTCTCTTCGTCAATAGTATTTACCTTCACGATAGTAATTACCTTCGTCGATATAGTAATTACCCTTGTGAATAGTATTTACCTTCAATCGATAGTAATTACCTTCGTCGATAGTAATTACCCTTGTGAATAGTATTTACCTTCGTCGATAGTATTTACCTTCGTTAATAGTAAATACCTTTACCGACGTCGAACCACTTGTCGTTTCACATTACAAAGCGCCGAACCACTTGTCGTTTCACATTACAAGCGTCCAAACCACTTTTCTTTTCACATCATTAGTCGCTGCTTCCACTTGCCTTTTCACACTAAGCGGTGCTAAGCTAGAAATCTTCTATAAATAGAGGCCTATGGCTTCATTATTTTCACGAATTCTTTCAAGCTATAGAGAGAAAGTATAGAGAGAATAAGAGAGAAAGAAGAAGAGTATTTTGTTACTACACCGCCGCAGATATTCAATCTCCTACCAAATGTAAGGGGTGTTATTCTTTCTTATTCATGAAGAGAACTGTTGTTATTCCATTGCTTATTATTACATTGGAATAACTTTGTATAATGCTTTTACCCTATACTTGGTGACATTCTTCTATTATTCTCATTGGAACATCACATGCATGTGTTTTACAGGACTGGTTCCGTCTTTTATTATTATTCATTGGAACATCCATGCATGTGTGTTTTACACCTTACAGGTTCCGCTCTTTATTATTATTACATTTGGAACATCCCGTCTGCATGTGTTTCTGGCCGGACTGGTTCCATTCTTTATTATTACTGTTGGAACATCCTCGCATGCATGGCGTTTTTACGCCGGACCGGGTTCCGTTATTTATTATTCATTGGAATAACTTTTGCTGTGCGATCTATCGCATGCATGGTGATTTCTTTTGTTATTCTATTCTTTATTATACCTAGTTGGTTAAAACTTTGACTTCTATACTCCATGAAATTAGTGGAATATCCTTGATATTTGCGTTTCATCCAAAGATCTTTTCATGGAAATATTCTTCCGATCATTCTTGAATTTTACTCTACAAAACAATGATCATGTTGATAATTTGACGTTAATAATTCTGGATAAAATAATTCTTGAACTTGTTTTATTGAATTCTTATATCATTGTCATCATCCTCATGTTTATATTTTTTAAAGTCATTTGTGGCACATAGTGCATAGATGGACTTGGTATGATTATGACCAGAGAGACTATTGATGTAATCATGGCCGTAATGTTACAAATGATGTGGTAAAAATCCTCGATGGTAGTAGTAGTGCATTGATGGATGATTGTTGGCATGATCATGACCATTAATAAATACACAAATATTCTTGGCCCAGAGTGCATGAATAATTGTGGTCGTGATACTTAAAGAATATCCTTGGCGAAGTAGTGCGGGGGTGATTCGATGGTGTGGAATATTTATTAAAAGTGAGTCTCAACTATGATGATGATGAAAAACCTTTTAAAACCTAAAAGATAGTAGACTTTATTTTCTACTTGACTCTTTTAATGGATTGCATATTCACCTACAGCTTAAACCGGTTGTCATTGTATTTTATCGGTTTAACATTGTTGAAGACTATTGATAATTTATTACGCATTATATTAGTCATAATATTTCTTATTGGGCTAGTTGAGCTCACCCTTTCTTTCAACGTTTTCTTCTCTTGAAATGAGAATATAAATTTGGACGAGTCGGGGAAGCGAGTGATGGTCACGAAGATAGCATTAGTAGTCCTCACTATTACGTGAAATAGTGTGATAATAATTGTAATGAGGACTCCTTTTTGAGTTTGTATAATATCTAGTAGGCGATATTTGTATTTAAACTCACGATTTATGTCGTATTGCATACCGTGAGCGCTTATGTTAGTAAGTTGTATTTAAATTCTGTACCATGTAAGTGGCGACCCAAGATGGGTGATGTATACCTAATTTTGGGGGCGTCACATTACTCTATTAAATTTTATTAAATATCTTTTCCGTGTATGAAAAAAATAGATTTTGATGTAATAATACTGTAGTGATCAACGAATGGTTACAAAATATAAATATAAAATAATGTGATTGATTATCATTAGCTCCACTTATGTATGATAGATCATCAGTTAATTACCATTTAGCTACATCATTTTATAAGTCATTTTTATGTCATCCTAACAATACTTGTTTATCCAGTTTAAACTTTCTCTAAACGAAAAGTTTAATTTGGTAATATTAAATTGTAATATTATTATACTTTGAAATAAAAAAAAGTCTTATAGCTTAGTTGGTTTGAGCATTTGTTTAAAGAGTGGGAAGGTTTAGAGTTCGATTCTTAAAAGGAGCATTGTTTTGTTTAAAAAAAAGAAATTGCTGATGTGGCGTCCTAATAGGCTAAATAAGTGCTTATGTGTAAAAAAAATATTTTTTTAATGAGATCAAAGGGCAAAAAGGTAAAATAATAAATAAAACAACTAAAAATTACACAAATAATACAAATTAGTTGTATAATTATTTATTTATAATTATATAAATAATATAAATTATTTATATAATTATTATATAAATAATATAATAATTATTTTATTAAAAAATTATGTTTTATTATTTTTTTTTATTATAAAAGCTGTGTTTTTTATTCTTATGAAAAAAAGCACTGCCTGTTTTTTTATTTTTATTAAAAAAACCGCGTTTTATTTTTATTTTTATTAAACATAATTAATTTTATTAAAAAAAAACTGCGTTTTATTTTTTTTATTAAAACAAACTGTGTTTTATTTATTTTTATTAAAAAACTGCGTTTTTTTATTTTTTTTAAAAACCAAACAGCGCGTGTTGTTGTGACAGAAAAGGAGAGGGAGAGAGCATTGTTTGGGTTTTTTTAATAAAAATAATTTTTTTTTATTAAAAAAAAACTGCGCTTTTTTTTATTATTACAAAAAAACTGTGTTTTTTTTAGTTTTATTACAAAAAATTGCGTTTTATTTTTATTTTTATTTTTATTAAAAATAATTATTATATTATTTGTGTAATTTTAGTTGTTTTATTTGTTATTTTACCTTTTTATCCTTTGATCTCATTAAAATATATATTTCTTTTTACACATAAGCACTTTCATTTAGCTTTATTAGGATGCCAAGTATAAGACGATTTACGCGCGTGAGCCCAATTGAATGAAATAAAAAAAAAATTAATAGTTCAATCATTTAAGTGGAATATGACCTATAGTTTAGGATAGTAAATCATATCTAAGCCTTAAATAAAAAGAATATTATTATGGCCTATAGTTTAATCATATTTAATTATATTTTTTATTTTATGGCCTATAGTTTATTATTATTATTATTATTATTATTATTATTATTATTAGTAGTAGTAGTAGTAGTAGTAGTAGTAGAAGTAGTAGTAGTAGTACTACTACTACTATTATTATTATTACTATTATTATTATTATTATTATTATTATTTTGATTGTTATTATTATTATTATTATTATTATTATTATTATTGTTATTATTATTATTATTATTATTATTATTATTATTATTATTATTATTATTGTTGTTGTTATTATTATTATTATTATTATTATTATTATTACTACTATTATTATTATTATTAGTATTATTAGTATTAGTATTATTATTATTATTATTATTATTATTATTATTATTATTATCATCATCTTAATTTAAAGCAACATTTTAATAGTCGTTTGCAAAAAAAAGTTGTATAAAATATCTGTGAAAATTAAAATTGTTGCTTGATGAATGTGGTCCATATTAAATGATGAAATATAGCAACAAAAAAACTTTCTTTGCCCACGATGAGGAGAAATCAAGTGGTTAGAAATTTTGCAACAAATTTCTAACAAATTTTGTTTTCAAATTTTGCAACTACTTATAAATTTCGTTGTAAAAAGTGAAAGCTCGACAATCAATCAAGAATCGGGACAAGTTTCGTTGCTAAACATACACTTTTAGCAACGACTTATAAAGTCGTTGCCTGAAAAATCGTTACTATAGCCTCATTTTTAGCAATAAAAAAACTTTTGTTGCCCACGATAACGGAAAAACAAGTGGCCGGAAATTTTACAATAAATTTCTAATGAAATTTTTTTCCCGCCAATGATTTAGCAACGAAATTTTGCAATGACTTATGAATTTCGTTGTAAAAAGTGAAAGCCTGACATAATCTGCAACGAAGGACAAATTTCGTTGCTACACATATACTTTTAGCAACGACTTATAAAGTCGTTGCCCGAAAAATCGTTGCAAAAGGCCCATTTTTTTTTGTATTAAAAGATGTACAGAGGTTGACGGGCCGGATAGCTGCCCTTCAGAGATTTGTGTCGAAATCAGCTGAAAGATGTTTACCCTTCTTTGACACTCTTAAGGGACCGAAGAATGATAAGAGTTTCCAGTGGACCTCAGAGTACGAAGATGTGTTCAAAGGGATCAAGAAATATCTGAGTTCGGCACCGTTGTTGATAAAACCGATCCCTTCGGAACCTTTATACTTGTACTTCACAGCGAGTCAGATGGCAGTAGGAGCGGCATTGGTGAGGGATAAGGGAGGAAAGCAGTTCCCGATATACTATGTCAGCCACGTTCTTCGAGACGCAGAGATAAGATATCCGAACCTAGAGAAATTCACGTATGCCTTGATCATTGCAAGTAGAAAGCTTTGGCATTATTTCTAGGGTCGGATGATAGTGGTATATACGGATCAGCCGTTAAATAAAGTACTACACAAGCGGAAGTTTGAATTGGTTAATACGCACCAAGCGATGGAATTAACTTTCGATTTGCTATAGAGTATCATCCCCGAATGGCAATCAAGGGTCAGGCATTAGCAGACTTCATAGTGGAATGCTCTTTCATGGAACCAGACGTAAACACAGTGGCCGAAACCCAGCAAGGGCCAACCTCGTGGACCTTATACGTGGATGGATTATCGACTTCAGACGTCAGTGGGGTAGGGGTCATTCTGACAAGTCCCGAAGGGTTCAAAGTCTAGCAGGCAATTCGATTTCAGTTCAAGGCCATGAACAACGAAGTCGAATATGAGGCCATCCTAGCAGGGATACGGTTGGCCCGGAGCCTAGAAGTGCAGAAGCTGGTCATCTACAGTGATTCGCAGTTGGTGGTCAAGCAGTTATCGGGAGAGTATGAGGCTCGGGGGGCAAGAATGTCAAAGTATCTGTCCGAAGTAAAAGATAAGCTCATGTACTTTGCGTCGCACAATTGTCAGGGAATCGATAGATCAGATAATACGGTAACAGATGCCCTAGCCAGGTTGGCAACCACCGAGGCAAGCTCCTTCAACAGATCGGTGTATCTAGAGGCCTTAGAAAAGCCTAATGTTTTGAAGACGGATGTGCTAGCTTTGGACCGACTCTACTGTTGGATCACACCTTACATCACGTATCTGACAGATGGGGCTCTACCTTCAGACCGGATCCTTGCAAGAAAAATCAAACACAGGAGTTCGAACTTCGTCCTTATAGATGGAGACCTATACCTAAGGGCCTTTAGCTCCCCTCTACTCAAATGCCTAACCCCATCAGAAGCAGATTATACACTTCGGGAAGTACATGAAGGGATCTATGGGGATCACATGGGGGCCAAGTCACTGGTGCATAAGATTTTGAGGCAGGGGTATTACTGGCCGACTATCTACACGGAGGCCAAGGAGTTCGTCAGAAGGTGTCCCAAGTGTCATTCAACAAAGACTATCCCACATCGACCTCCAAGAGTCAGATTCGGTCTTATCCCCGATTCCCTTCGCTGTATGGGGAATCGACATCCTAGGGCCTCTACCGAAGGCCAAGGGACAAGTTATTTTTGTGATCATGGCTATCGACTATATGACGAAATGGGTCAAAGTCAAACCATTGCAGAAGATCACCGAACAAGAATGCCTGAAATTTTTCAAAGAAGGAGTAGTCTATCGTTTCGTTATTCCGGTAGCAGTGGTCTCTGATAATGGCAGACAATTTGTGGGGTCTAAGTTCGAAGGCTTTCTGAAAGAGTTGGAAATTCAGCATCGCAAGACTTCAGTCGCTCACCCTCAATCGAATGGTCAAGTAGAAGTGACCAACCGAACCCTGCTCAACGGGATCAAAAGAAGGCTGGATGAGTTAAAGGGTCGGTGGCCCGAAAAGCTACTCAGTGTTTTATGGGTATATCGGACTACTCCGAGGACAACAACTGGGGACTCTCCTTTCCGACTGGCATTCGAGACCAATGCACTCATACCAGTTGAGATCGGGTCCCCTACTCTTCGAGTCAGTCAGTATAAAGAACTATACAATGATGAAGGTTTGAAAATAAACTTGGATCTGGCTTTGGAAGAGGTTCGAGGATTCAATTTGAGGTGAGGTTGGCTATCTATCGTAATGACGGCTTTAACACTATAATCGGAAGGTGAAACAGAGGAGGTTGGAAGTGGGTGATTTGGTCCTCCAGGAGTCGGAGGCATCAACCCCCCAGAACACCGACAAACTGATGCCTAACTGGGAGGGACCATACGAAGTAGTAGAGGTGCCAAAGCCAGGTACATACCGGCTTCGAGCAATGGATGGTTCGGAAGTAAAGAATACATGACATACTGGAAGACTTAGAAAATTTACCAGTAATAGTTATGTCGTTCTTTTCTTTATCCATGTAACCGTTTCAGTTTTAAATGAAATAAATGAAAGTTTTATTGGGAGATGTTTAACTTCATCTATATTCATACGGTTTTCAGTGTTCGATCAGACAAACATCGGGCTTAAACAGATCAGAAAGTGGAAGATGACATAACTGATCGGTAAAAGTCACGGGTATAACTGATCGAGACTGCGATTCTGGAATCAGACAAACTTTGGGCATAATCCGATCAAAAGGTTCGAAAAGACACAACTGATCGAGATAAGTCACGAGTATAACTGATCGAACAAAACTATTTTACTTCATTCATATTCCCAAATTTTTACAAAACCCGATCGTATATGATTCGGGCGAAGTACAAACAAAAAAGAAAAAAATGAAGAAGTACAAAAATGGTCAGGTCCAAACAAAAGCTATTCGGGAGGATGGTCATCCCCGACTTCGAATTCCTCATCAGACGAATCAAGGAGGGAGGCATCGAGACTAGCATCTATCAATTTTACCTTAGCCTTTTCTCGATAAGTCTCGTACCCTTCATCAAATTGGGCCATGGCTTTCTCGTTCAAGGTATTATCCGCTGCTTGGCTCCGGCTTGGTCTTCCTTCAGGGAGTTGTTTTCCCGAATCAGGTATTTTAGTTTCTCATGAGCTTCGAAAAACTTCTCCCCGAAGTCCACAAGCGCTTGCTCCCGCTCTTTGACTTTGGCGGCCAGGTACTTTTTGTCCTCGATTAACTTCTTATTATGACCTTCGAGGCTGACGAACTAATGCTGAAGAAGAGAATATTGTTCCTTCAATTAGTCAGCTTGACGTTCGGCTTGGGTTGTCCTATTCCAGGTCTCAGTGTGGAGCTCCCGTTCCTTCTTCAGGTCCGAGTTTAGGCCTCGAACCTCAGCTTCAAGCAGCATCACATTCGACCTCAACTGAACTTCCTTTTTAGTGGTTCGAGCGAGGGGAGGAATGGCTCGAACAAGGATGGCATTGGCCTGCAACAGATACATACATCAGCTATGAAAACCAAAGCAATGAGGGATAGAACATGTAAATAGCAGAAGTGAATCAAAGACTTGCGGAATTACCTGGCACTGGGCGCGGACATAAGCCACCAGGTACGCTTCAGAAGAGAATCCCTTGAACCGTTCGTCATCGCCCGAAAGCTTGAAATGATCGAACATGTTAAACGGAAAAACTTCTGAAGGACTCTTCGACCAGCAAGTGGTCGGCGTTCCTTGAGAAGAACTCATCTTGGAAGTGGGAGTGGCTGCGGGTAGGGGGTCGCCTCAACCACTTGCTGTTCGGGATGTTGTTGCTCAGGGTCGCTAATGAATCGTGGCTTCTTGGGTCGGGGCTCGAGAGGAACCTCTTCGGTTTCCTCTGAATACTCGATCACCACGACCTGAGCGGAGGGAGGAGTCGGTTTTGGAGGAACAACAATAATGGACTTGGCTGGAGCTTTGGCAGAAGGCTTCTTGGTTTTCTTTAACAAAGCCGCCTTCTCCGCCCGACACATCTTCAGAACATTCTTGGTGGCGGGCTTGGCAGGAGAAATCGGAGGGGCAGGTCCCGAAGTAGAATCGGTTGAAAGTTCCACAATCGGGATGGTTTCTTCCTCGGCCATCTCGTCGGTGATTGGAAGGCGGATCGGCTCGATTATGATTGGAAGAGGAATTAGGGATTCAAATTGCCTGCCGGGCTTGAAAATTGTCAACTGCTTGAACGAGGAGGGGAGTTAAACAATCGATTAATCTGAATCGAATGAAAAATGATCAAAGTTGGCAAAGGAATGGAGAAGTTCGGAGTAGGACACTTACATCCGTGTTGGTACAGCCAGCTTTCATTGGACAAGACCTTCAGGTTCCATTCGGTCTTGCTCCATTTCTTGTAAAATTCTTTGAAGGCACCAGCCCGGTCCTTCGGGAATTTAGACACCTTGGCGATAGGATCCTCGGGGTGGGCCCATTTTGGGAGAAGTTTGAGGTTGGTCCCTTTTACAAAAATCCATTGTGGGTGCCAAACTTTGTTGCTCGACGGAGTTTTGATAGGGATGGTGCGGCTTGGTTGCTTGTTTAGCTGACAAATGATGGGTTCTTTGGATCGATCGACAGTGAACAAGGTGAAGAAGAAGTTAAGACTGAGGTTGATCCCGATCTTGTGACACATGGCGATGAAAGAAATCAACTGGATATACGAGTTCGGCACGAGTTGTGCGAACCAGATCCCCACAAAGCCGAGGAAAGTTGAGATGAAGTCGTGGAGAGGAAACCGAACCCCGTATCTCAATAGATATAGGGGTATGGCGACCCACTAACCTTCGGGTCTCCAGAACATCCTCTCATTTGGTGTGGGTACCCGAAGTTTGTACTCCCTTGGAATGTTGAACAAGGTTCGGATATTTGACATTTGAGAAGGGAGAACGGTAGATTGGGTGTTGATGTGGGAAAACTCCATTTCAGAGTGATAAGCATTTCAGATTCTGGCTTCGGGGCTAATCGGAGTGAAGGAGATGGAGGATGTAGGGGCGTCAGGTGGTGGTGCCGGTAGGTCCACTGGGACTAGATCGGTGGTTAGAATGGGGGTAAGAATCATGGAATCAAGGATGTTTGGAGTTTGTTTGGTAGCAGAATCAGCCATTGCAGGAAATGCTAGCAGGAATGAGCTCAAAATCAAGGAGAAATTAAGAATAGGGTACTCACCAGAAATCGCCCTTGCCAAAAATTTTTAGCAGATAGTTTGAAATGAAGAAGTCTGGGAAAAGTGATAATGATGGGGGAAAGGGGGTTTTTATAGGTGTAGTCACACGCTACCCAAGGGCGGCTAATAAATGCTCAAGGTTGGACCAGGCATGGAAAGACGTGTAACGTTTCGAGAAACGAGGACAAATCGCTTGAGTTCCCCAAACAACTCATCATTAGCTGTCGTGACCTTTCGAATACCTGACCTTTCAAGTCTCTAATTATAAGTACATTATAACAAGAGACAGGGGGCAATGTTCGGGAGCGTTTTACCGACCTTCACGTGGGTCGAAAGCCTGACACTGAAAGGGGTTCGTGAGCCCATCGGGTCGAAACCCATGGGTGAGCTGATGGTGTTTGGGTTCGGCATCCGAGTCTTTTGGGCCGGAGCTTTACCTCGGTGTAAGATGTTCGGAGTCGGGTCTTCGAGTCCTTTGGGCTAAGGCCCAGACCTGATGAGGGAGTTCGGTTGGGTTGGGCTTGTGCAGTGGGACTTTCTGCGCATAGAGCCTGGAGACCTAATTATGGTTGAATAAGGTAACTCCAAAGGTAGTGATTGGATTGGATTCCACTTGCATCTTTTAAGGAGATTGTGTTGGACCCAAGTTATGGTAACTACCATGACTAGGAGTCTTAATCCTACTCGGAGAAGGATTCTAAAGGTGGTGAGCACTATAAATACAAGGCCAAGGTTACAATTAACAGGTAATACCTACTTTTGAGCACTAAACACTTAGCCTCCATTATTAAACTTTGTGAACGGCCTGTACTTATTCTCACACCAGAGCTATCCCCCGGCGGCACAAGCCGTCAAGCTTCTGTGTGATCTATTATTATGCGTGTTCTAAGCGCAGCGTGGATTACTGTGATTGGGCGCTTGCTTTATGAAACTTAAGCGTTAACATGTATATATATATATATATTCATAGTTACTTTATATATATTTAGTTTAATGTTGAGATTTGTTTAGTATTTTATTTAGTTTGACAAAATTTTTGAAAAGAATATGTATATATATATATATATGGTAATAAAATTTACCTAATACATAAAAAATATAGCACATGAAGCATGAAAAAATTTAATAATGACTTATAAGTTCAAAAAAAAGTTAAAATTTAAGTTATTGTCAAAAACTAAATAATAACAAATGACTTATAACTTCGTTTGACCAACTTATAAGTCATTGCCAAACACCCTCTAATTCAAGATATAAAGAGAAATTGATATTTGGTTATAAAAAAATTTACAAGTCAAGAAAAAGGAGAATTTGAAAAAGGGGGATTAAAATAGAACTTACACACCAATATTGGTGCAACTTAATTGGTCTATGCCGGAACCATTGGCGCGACTTAATCGGTGCAGTTTGGTCGATTTTTGGTATAATTTCGGAAGCGATTTCGATTCCTTGCCCATCCCTTATCAAAAAGTATATATGTAAAATAACGAGTTACAAGAAAAATTCATATAAATTATTTTAGAAATTAATTATATTTTTTTTTCAAAATTATAAGTGTGCGAATATGATCATTATAAATATTTATATGAATATTCGTTTACAAATTACATGCAACTTGAGATTGAGTACTACTACGACGACGACCACCACCACTACCACCACCACCACCACCACCACCACCACCACCACCACCACCACCACTACCACTACCACCACCACCACCACCACCACCACCACCACTACTACTACTACTACTACTATTATTGTTATTGTTATTGTTATTGTTATTATTATTATTATTATTATTATTATTATTATTATTGTTATTGTTATTATTATTATTATTATTATTACTGTTATTGTTATTGTTATTATTAGTACTATTATTATTATTATTCTTTATTATTATTATTATTATTATTATTATTATTAGTACTATTATAATTATTATTATGACTATTATTATTATTATTATTATTATTATTATTATTATTATTATTATTGTTATTATTATTATTATTATTAGTACTATTATTATTATTATTATTATTATTATTATTATTATTATTATCTTAATTTAAGGCAATATTTTAATAGTCGTTGCAAAAAGTTGTATAAAATATGCAACGAAAATAAAAATTGTTGCCAATGAATGTGGTCCTTATTAGGAAACGAAATATAGCAACAAAAAACTTTCGTTGCCCACGATGAGGAGAACTCAAGTGGTTAGAAATTTTACAACGAATTTCTAACGAATTTTGATTCCAAATTTTGCAACTACTTATAAATTTCGTTGCAAAAAGTGAAAGTCTGACACAATCTGCAACGAAGGACAAATTTCGTAGCTAAACATACACTTTTAGCAACGACTTATAAAGTCGTTGCCTGAAAAATCGTTGCCTAAAAAATCGTTGCTAAAGCCCCATTTTTAGCAACCAAAAAACTTTCGTTGCCCACGATGACGGGAAAACAAGTGGCAGAAAATTTTGCAAATAAATTTTTTCCTGCCAGAATTAGTAACGAAATTTTGCAACGATTTATGAAATTCGTTGCAAAAAGTGAAAGCTTGACACAATCTGTAACGAAGGACAAATTTTGTTGCTAAACATATACTTTTAGCAACGACTTATAAAGTTGTTGCTCGAAAAATCGTTGCTAAAGGCCCATTTTTTTGTAGTGCTACTACAATAACCAAATTGGTAGATTATGAATATGTAAGGTTTAACAATATGTGGTATGTACTAATATGAATGCTCAATTTCAATTATGTACGTCATCAAACCCATCAAAATTAACGTGTATATAATTTTTGGATTAGGTATTTTTCTAGTCCTCAGTTTCGAGATCAGTTTCTTCATCCTTATCATCCTCAACGACTACATAATCATTCATGAATACGTTTGCCTCGACATCCTCATCGTCAAGTACATCAATGACATCAGTACTCATCACATCTTCAGCATGGAACACTACGGCCAAAGGGTTGCTAACATCTTCTTGCAATGCCTCATCAATACCAAACATGTTATTAACATTAAATGAACGTATTTTAGTTGTGACTATTGTGTACCAAGGGCTTCGAGTATTTACGATATTAGGAACGCAATACACTTGAGTCGCTTAACTTGCTAACACGAACACGTCATCAGACTTTAACAACAACTTGATATCTATGGTTGTGATTCTATTATGATCAACTTTAACCCCCTTTTCCGTATCAAACTAGCTATACTTAAATGTAACAACCTTTTTACCCCTGTGATAATTAAGCACAACCACATCCTGTAAACGGCCATAGTAATTGGACTCAGAATCTTGGTAGCAGCTTCCTAACACCACAACCCCAGAATTGACAGATGTGAGTTCATTCAAGTCATTGACTCTAAACTATACCTATTCACGATGCAACCGGGAAAAGAACTAACAAATTTGTAAGGTCCTTGGATGACATCTATAAAATGCTCAGAAATGTTCTCCGCTTCAACCTTTTTCTTAAACTACTGTTGGAATTTAGCATTAGTGAATGTTTCCAACTCTGCTGCAGTAAAAGCTGGGTGAGAAACATATGCTTCCTCTTCAAATGAACTGCGATAATAGTAAAATGCCTTTAACATGTATAGATGAATACACTTATAAATTGCACTAAATACCACAAATAAGCTGAGACTTACGTGATGTATGATGATACTTCAGGCATATTTAGAAGCACGTATATAGATACAATCTTCAAGTCTTTATCTCTTATGTAAGTCAGCGTCTCATGGCCAAATGGCTTAGCCGGATATGTTGTAAGACATTGAATTTTACGAAATAAAAGTATTCAATTTTTATAATTATTATTCTATTTAGTAAATGGTTAAATTGATAAAAGTACAGTAATACGCGTGGTTGCATAGTAGCACACGGTATTGATTATTGATGCTTATGTGAGAAGTCACTCAGTTATACTCAATTATTGCTACAATAATTTGTGACGCCCCCAAAAATAGGTATACATCACCCATCTTGAGTCGCCACTTACATGGTACATAATTTAAATACAACTTATTAACATAATTGTCGTGTACAATACGACATAAACTGTGAGTTTAAATACAAATATCGTCTACTAGATATTATACAAACTCAAACAAAAGTCCTCATTACAAGATTATTATCACACTATTTTACGTAATAGTGAGGACTACTAATGCTATCTTCGGGACCATCACTGCTTCCCCAGACTCGTCCCGCCTATATTATCATTTCACGAAGAAACGGTGAAAGAAAGGGTGAGCTTCAACTAGCCCAAGAAGAAATATTATGACTAAGATAATGCGTAATAAATTATCAATAGTCTTCAATAATGTTAAACCGATAAAATACAATAGACAACCGGTTTAATCTGCGGTGAATATGCAATCCATTAAAAGAGTCAAGTAGAAAATAAAGTCTACTATCTTTTAGGTTTTAAAAGGTTTTTCATCATCATTATAGTGAGACTCACTTTAATAAATATTCCACATCATCGAATCACCCCACTTTACTGACGAGGATATTCTTTAGTATCACGACCATAATTATTCATGCACTACGGGCCAAGAATATTTGTGTATTCATTAATGGTCATGATCATGTCAACAATCGTCCATCAATGCACTACTACCCTTTGAGGATTTTTTTATCACATCATTTGTAACATTCTTCACATGATTACACCGAATAGTCTCTCGTCATAATCATACCAAGTCCATCTATGCACTACAGGCCACGTATTGACTTTCAAAAAATATAAACATGAGGATGATGACAATGATATAAGAATTCAATAAAACAAGTTCAAGAATTATTTTATCCGAGAATTATTAACGTCCAAATTGTCAACATGATATCGCTTTTGTAGAGTAAAATTCAAGAATGATCGGAAGAATATTTCTATGAAAAGATCTTTGGATGAAACGCAAATATCAAGGATATTCTACTAATTTCATGGAGTATAGAAGTCAAAGTTTTAACCAACCGGGTATAATAAAGAATGGAATAACAAAAGAAATCACCATGCATGCGATAGACCGCACGCACAAGTTATTCCAATGTAATAATAAATAACGGAACGAGTGTCGTGAAATTCACACAAAAGCAGATGTTCCAATGAATAATAAAGATGGAACCGGATCCTGGTAAAACACACGTATAGGATATTCCAATGAATAATAAAGACGCCAGTCCGGTCGGGTGTAAAACACACGCATGCGGGATGTTCCAACGAGAATAATAAAGATTTTAACCAGTCCTGTAAAACACATGCATGGATGTTCCAATGAATAATAGAAGAATGTCACCAAGTATAGGGTAAATCACAGATATCTGAGTTATTCCAATGAATAAATAAGCAATGGAATAACAACAGATTCTCTTCATGAATAAGAAAGAATAACACCCCTTACTTTTGGTAGGAGATTGAATCTGCAAGCGATTAGTAGTAACAAAATACTCTTCTTCTTTCTCTCTTATTCTTTCTATACTTTCTCTCTCTATAGCTTGAATGAATTAAGTGAAAAATAATGAAGCCCTAGGCCTCTATTTATAGAAGATTTCTAGCTTAGCACCCGCCAGTGTGAAAAGGCAAAGTGGCTTGACTGAATTGGTTTGGCGCTTTGAATGTGAAACGACAAGTGGTTCGACTCTCGTAATATGAAATGACAAGTGGTTCGACGTCTGTAAAGGTAATTACTATTAACGAAGGTAAATACTATTGACGAAGGTAAATACTATTCACAAGGGTAATTACTATTGACGAAGGTAAATACTATTCACAAGGGTAATTACTATTGATTTAAGGTAAATACTATTCACAAGGGTAATTACTATTGACGAAGAGACTCTTAGATGATGACATATAGGCCCCCCATAAAAATAATCAAACTTACCACAAATCATAACACATATTTAATCTTTCAATAATTATTAATCATTTATAACTTGTCGTCTCAATTATTGATTTAATACTATAACATATTATACGGATGATCTTGTGACAATAATTGAATCAATAATATAAGAGATATGATGCAAAGAATTCTCAGAGTAATAATTGAGCATAACCGAGTGACTTCTCACGTAAGCATCAATAATCAATACCGTATGTGCTACTATGCAACCACGCCAGACATTCTACTTTTTTACCACCGGGTAGTTCAACAGTTTTAACGGTAACACCTCCGCCGTTATTTTTATAAAAATATTTTTATCGTTTTCTCAATCCGACAATAATGTTGTGGGGTCCATCAATGATTGAGCCATTGTACGAATATTCCCTAACAAAAAGAATATTCCCCGACCAAACGAATATTTTATAACAACTTGCATACTTTGTAAAATTTATAAATACTACCCACAACTATAACATTATATCAAATTTATTCCATAATATTCAAAATAATATTTATAGAAAAATTCATCTTTATTTATAAAAGTCAGGTCTTACAACCTCCCTTCTTATGAAATTTAAGCCCTCGAAATTAGGGTACGATACTGGTATGTCAAGAGGTAAGGATACCTTGATTTCATTTCGATTCTAACTCCCAAGTCATTTCCTCAACATCGTGGTTCCTCCATAAAACTTTGACTTGAGGTATAACCTTGGAGCGTAGAATATGTTCTTTCTTATCCAAAATTTGAACAGAACCTCTTCATACGCCAAATCTTCCGCTATTTCGTCCGGTTTCTAACTCAATAATATGGTTCGGGTCTTTCACATATTTACGTAACATAGATATGTGAAAAACGTTATGAACACGAGACATATTTCACAGAAAAAGCGAGTCTATAGGCCACGCTTCCTACTCGATCGAGGATTAAAATGGACCGATGAATCGAGGATTAAGTTTTCCTCTCCTTCCAAATCTTGTAACTCCTTTCCATGGAGTAACTCTTAACAACACATGATCTCCTATATCGAATTCCACGTCCTTTCGATGAAGATCAGCATAACTCTTTTGTCGATTTTGTGAAGATTTTATACGTTATCGGATTATTTGAATCTTTTCCGTAGTCATACGTACCAACTCCGGTCCCAACAACGTTGCTTCACCCACCTCATCCCAAAGATACCGAGAACGACACTTTCTTCCATACAATGCTTGAATGGAGCCATGCCATATACTTGCTTGATAACTGTTGTTGTGGGAAAACTCCACCAATGGTAAGAACTTGTCCCAACTCCCTTGAAATCAAGGACACGAGTCTTAATAGATCTTCAAGAGTTTGAATAGTCCTCTCCGATTGTCCGTCCGTCTCGAGGATGATATCGCCGAAACTAAATCGTAAGTTTGTGCCCATAGCTTTTTGCAAACTAACCCAAAATCGTGAAGTGAATCTTGGGTCTCGATCGAAACTATGGATACCGCATACCATGCGCCTTACAATCTCGCTTATGTATATACGAGCAAGACGTTCAAGTGTATAAGTTTCTCGTATCGGTAAGAAATGAGCAGACTTGGTCAATCTATCAACAATGACCCAAATCGCATCAATGCCTTGAGAAACCTTAGGAAGACCGGTAATGAATGAAATCCATGGTAATGTGCTCCCACTTCCATTCTGGAATTTCAAGTGGTTGCAATGGACCTTTTGGTAATTGATGCTGCGCGCTTAACTCGTTGACAAGTTAGACACCTTGAGATAAACAAATATATCTCTCTCTCATATTGCTTCCACCAAAATGTATGATGAAATATCATGATACATTTTGGTACTCCTGTGATGGATTGCAAATGGTGTGTTGTGCGCCTCCATCATGATATTATACTTTAAATCGTGGTCGTTAGAACACAAAGTCCGGAGTTGACTCGAAGTATTCCTTCTTCATCGATTTTTGCTTCCTAAGATAAGCACCTTCTTGCACTTTCTTCCTCATACGCGCATCGACTCCGTGTCCTCAGAGCTTCGAGCGGCTTTAACTTTATCAATTAAAGTCGGTTCTACTCAGTATACTCATTGGCCGTCATCACATGCGTCCTGAGTCTTTAATTCTATCTCCATCCTTTGCAAGTCACACAAAATGGGCCTTTGCGTTGACAATATCGCACTTGTACTTGCATATGATTTCCTACTCAATGCGTCACTACCACGCTTGCTTTTTCCAGGATGGTATTGGATGGTATGATCATAATCTTTCAATGAGCTCAAGCCAACGTCGTTGTCGCATGTTGAGTTCCTTTTGAGTGAAGAAATATTTGAGGCTTTTATGATCCGTAAAGATCTCCACTTTCTCCCCATACAAGAAATGCCTCCACATTTTAAGTGCAAGATAACAATGCTAACTCTAGATCATGAGTAGGATAATTCCTCTCATATTCTTTGAGTTGTCATGAGGCATAAAGCTATAACTTTTCCATGTTGCATAAGAACACATCCCAACCCTTTGCCCAAGCATCATCAGAGATGACAAATCCTCCGAGCCGGATGGTATTGTCGTAATAGGTCTTTGAAATAAGTCTCCTCTTGAGTTCTTGAAAACTCTTCTCACATTCTTCACTCCAACCAAACTTTGTATCTTCCGAGTCAATTTGAGTCAATGGAATAGCGATTCGAGAAAATCCTTCCACGAATCTCCGATAATAACCAAATAAACCGAGAAAGCTACGATGCGGTCATCGATTTAGGTTGTTCCCAACATTGAATAGCTTCAATCTTTCTTTGGGTCAACAGATATTCCATGACTTGATACCACGTGCCCAAGGAATGCTACTTCTTCAAGCCGAACTCGCATTTCTTCAACTTGGCATAAAGCTTATATTCACGAAGCTTTTGGAGTGTCACCTCAAGTGTTGCTCATGATCTTCACTACTTTTGGAATAAATAAGGATGTCATCAATAAAGACGACCACAAAGTGATCTAAATATTGCTTGAATACTCGGTTCATCATATCCATGAAGGCGGCGGGAGCATTAGTCAATCCAAAGGACATGACTAGAATTCATAATGCCCGCATCGGAGTTACGAAAGCCGTCTTTGGAATGTCACGGTTCAAATCTTCAATTGGTGATATCCTAACGAAGATCAATCTTTGAAAAGAATTTGGCTCCTTGCAAATCGGTCAAACAGTCATCAATACGTGGCAATGGATACCTATTTTTGATGGTGACATGATTCAACTCCCGATAATCAATACAAAGTCGCATACTCCCATCTTTCTTCTTCACGAATAGAACAGGGCACCCCAAGGAGAAGTACTAGGACGAATAAAGCCAATGTCTAACAATTCCTGCGCAGCTGGGTCTTTAACTCCCGAAGTTCAATAGAGCCATTCGATATGGGGCTTTGGAAATAGGTTTTGTCTTAGGGTTCAAGGTCGATACAAAATTCAATTTCACGCCTCGGGGGTAGGCCAGAAGTTCTTCTGGAATACGTCGGAAATTTATTAACAATAGAATATCGTTTAAAAGCGGCGTATTTTTATTTAAATCATGACATGAGCTAAGAAAGCTTGACAACCGCTTTTTTCGATAAACGAATAGCTTTATGGCTTGAGATGACCGTGATTGATTTTAATGGTTTGGTCGTTTGAATTCGCATAATAGGTTGATTAGGAATATGAAAGCTAACAACCTTACGAAAACAATCAATTTTTGCATGATAAGTAGTTAACCAATCAATCCCTAGAATCACGTCAAATGCAAGTATTTTTAATGAAATAAGATCGAAAGGTAATGTGAGGGTACCGATTTGAACCAAACAAGACTTATAAACAGTGGATGTAATGAAGGTTTCTCCCAACGGAGTTTCCACAGATAAGTCAAAGTCTAATTTCTCCGGAGTCAAATTTAATCGATGAGCGCAAGTAGGAGAAATAAAAGAATGGGTAGAACCGGTATCAAATAAAGTATAGACTTCATTAGAGTTTATGATAAGCTTACCCGTGATGACCTCATTCGGATTCCTTGCTCTTTGGGAGTTCACAACAAATGCTCTCCTTTGACTACTGGTTTTGAATTTTCTCGGGATGGCCTTTGGTGCTTCCATCCTAGCTTTGAATTTGTCTTGATGAACGACAAAATCGAGCTAAGTGACCTTCTCTTCCACAATTATAACATGCTTTGGACTGGCATGAGGCAATTTGGATCGATGTGTCCCTCTCTCCGCATTTGAAGCATATGATAGGTGGTCTTTCTCCTTCCTTAACAATGGGTCTTTGGTCTTGACGCCTTTCCATCATTGTTGAATCTCCTTTTCTTGAAATGTCCATTCTTATTGTTTTGGCCTGATTACCACCGGAAGTGGTTACCATATCTCGCCCATTGATTCCCTCCACGCTTGTTGTCACCGCCTCGATGACTATTCTCATTGGTATTATAATTTTGCTTGCATACCGCTCTCTTTTAGTCAAGTTGACTCATTATCGCTCCCACTAATCGAGCCCTATTTACAACATCCGAATACAAACACGCTTTATGAGAAATAAGATGTTGACGTATCTCTGCTTCAAACCTCTTAAAAACATTCGCGCCTTTCTCTCTTCATTATCCACCAAGTGGGGCCTTGACCGTGATAACTCCGCAAATTTTGCCTCGTATTGCGACACTCGGTCATATTGTTTTGTTCCAACTTGATAAACTCCACCTCCTTCATGTGGCGAATACTTTCGTGAAAGTATTTGTCGTTGAATGCTCTCTGGAACTTCTCCCAAGATATCTTCAAGATGCAATTTGGTTGAGTACGTTTTACCGATTCCCACCAATGAATCCGCCTCCGCCGCAACATAAAAGCGGCAAAAGGAACCTTTGCTCCTCGGAGCATCCCAAGACATCAAATATCTTGGTAATCTGCTTTATCCATGCTTCCGCCAGAAGTGGTTTTGGCTCTCCCTTAAACTCCGGTGGTCCCAGCTCCTTAAATTGTTTAGTGGTGACCGCCCGAGAGTTTTTCGTGTTTCCACCTACGTTTTGGACAGGAGTCGCTCTCGCCTGCTGTTGCATAAATTGCATAAAGCCTCTGAACATTTGATCATTTGTCATTTGGTCAGTGTTGTTGTTTGCATGAGGATTATCGCCTTCCTGATGCACATTATCTTGATTATTGATATGTGGTGAATTAACGATCGCTCAAGCTCCATTGCTATTCTCAACATTCTCAGATGTCATTTTCAGATACTGCCATAAAACAAAAGGTTAATTGACATGTAACAAATTATCCTTATCTTCTGACCAACCAATAAAATAGCACATAAACTTAGGTAGGTCATACTAGCGAAGGTATTCCCGCCTCTCCCTCCTAGTACTATTCTCACATCTTAGCCAGGATCACATCCTAAGCTCGATACTAACCGTGGCGCCCCCAAAAATAGGTATACATCACCCATCTTGAGTCGCCACTTACATACGTATGCAAATTTAAATATAACTTATTAACATAAGCGTGGTGTACAATACGACATAAACCGTGAGTTTAAATACAAATATATCGCCTACTAGATATTATACAAACTCAAACAAAAAGTCCTCATTACAGATTATTATCACACTATTTTACGAATAGTGAGGACTACTAATGCTATCTTCGGGACCATCACTGCTTTCCCTGGCTCGTCCCGGCTATATTATCATTTCTCAAGAGAACAAAGTGAAAGAAAGGGTGAGCTCAACTAGCCCAATGAGAAATATTATGACTAAGATAATGCGAGAATAAATTATCAATAGTCTTCAATAATGTTAAACCGATAAAATACAATAGAAAACCAGGTTTAATCTGCGCTGAATATCGAATCCATTAAAAGAGTCAAGTAGAAAATAAAGTCTACTATCTTTTAGGTTTTAAAAGGTTTTTCATCATTTGTTATAAATGAGACTCGACTTTAATAAATATTCCACATCATCGAATCACCCCCACACTACTGGCGAGGATATTCTTTAGTATCACGACCACAATTATTCATGCACTACGGGCCAAGAATATTTGTGTATTCATTAATGGTCATGATCATGCCAACAAGCGTCCATCAATGCACTACTACCATTGAGGATTTTTTATCACATCATTTGTAACATTACTGGTAATGATTACAATCGAATAGTCTCTCGGTCATAATCATACCAAGTCCATCTATGCACTTCACAGGGCCCGTATGACTTTCAAAAAAATATAAACATGAGGATGATGACAATGATATAAGAATTCAATAAAATAAGTTCAAGAATTATTTTATCCAGAATTATTAACGTCCAAATTGTCAACATGATCTCTGTTTTGTAGAGTAAAATTCAAGAATGATCGGAAGAATATTTCTATGAAAAGATCTTTGGATGAAACGCAAATATCAAGGATATTCTACTAATTTCATGGAGTATAGAAGTCAAAGTTTTAACCAACCGGGTATAATAAAGAATGGAATAACAAAAGAAATCACCATGCATGCGATAGATCCAGCACAGACAAGTTATTCCAACGAATAATAAATAACGGAACCAAAGTCGGTGAAATTCACACAAGCGGGATGTTCCAACAGAATAATAAAGATGGAACCCGGATCCGGTGTAAAACACACGATAGGATATTCAACATGAATAATAAAGATTTTAACCAGTCCGGTGTAAAACACATGACGAGGATGTTCAATGTAATAATAAAGATTTTAACCAGTCCTAGGTGTAAAACACCTGATGATGGGATGTTCCAAATGTAATAATAGAAGAATGTCACCAAGTATAGGGTAAACCGGCGATATCTGAGTTATTCCAATGTAATAAATAAGCAATGGAATAACAACGGTTCTCTTCATGAATAAGAAAGAATAACACCCTTACTTTTGGTAGGAGATTGAATCTTTGCAAAGAAGGTGTAGTAACAAAATACTCTTCTTCTTTCTCTCTTATTCTTTCTATACTTTCTCTCTCTATAGCTTGAATGAATTAAGTGAAAATAATGAAAGCCCTAGGCCTCTATTTATAGAAGATTTCTAGCTTAGCACCTCTTAGTGTGAAAAGGCAAGCAAGTGGCTTGATTTGGGTTTGGCGCTTTTGTAATGTGAAACGACAAGTGGTTCGGCCTTTGTAATATGAAAACAACAAGTGGTTCGACGTCTGTAAAGGTAATTACTATTAACGAAGGTAAATACTATTGACGAAGGTAAATACTATTCACAAGGGTACTTACTATCGACGAAGGTAAATACTATTCACAAGGGTAATTACTATCGATGGCGAGGTAAATACTATTCACAAGGGTAATTACTATTGATGAAGGTAAATACTATTCACAAGTAATTACTATTGACGAAGAGACTCTTAGATGATGACATATAGAGCCCCCCATAAAATAATCAAACTTACCACAAATCATAACACATATTTAATCTTTCAATAATTATTAATCATTTATAACTTGTCGTCTCAATTATTGATTTAATACTATAACATATTATACGGATGATCTTCGTGACAATAATTGAATCAATAATATAAGAGATATGATGCAAAGATTCTCGTAGCAATAATTGAGCATAACCGAGTGACTTCTCACGTAAGCATCCAATAATCAATACCGGTGTATTACTATGCAACCACGCGTATTCATCGTACTTTTACCACCGGGTAGTTCAATGCAGTTTTAACGGTAACACCTCACGTAGTTATTTTTATAAAATATTTTTGTCGTTTTCTCGATCCGACAATAATGTTGTGGGGTCCACCAATGATTGAGCCATTGTACGAATATTCCTAACAAAAGAATATTCCCCACCAAATGAATATTTTATAACAACTTGCATACTTTGTAAAATTTATAAATATTACCCACAACTATAACATTATATCAAATTTATTCCATAATATTCAAAAATAATATTTATAGAAAAATTCATCTTTATTTATAAAAGCTGGGGTCTTACATAATTGATGCATCATATCTCTCATATTATTAATTCAATTATTGTCACAGTATCATCTCCATAATAATTTATATATTATTAAATCAATAATTGAGACGACAGAGTTATTCATATTATTATTTGCAATATTGACAATGTCTAGAAGGTCTGTCAAGGAGAGGTTTGGTCACCTAATTACGCACTAATAAGGAGAAATCCTTATCGGAAAGCCCCCTCTTTCCTGGAAACGACCTGGTTGTTAAATATTATGAATTATAATATTAATGATGAATAAGTTCATGTTGATTAAAGATGAAATTGATAGTTCCATTGTGTGGGAATTATTAGTGTTAGTGGAAATCGACATTTATTTCGATAATAATTGATGTCTGGAAGTTATATTGACCAATCGGGTAATTTATCGGATAAATGAGCAATTAATTGCTATTGATTCACATGATTATAACTATTTGTTCACATGTGTGTACTATTAATTCACATTCATTTACTATTAGGGGAGTTTGTGCAAGATTGATAATACTTGCATGACTAAGTTAAAAATAGAGGTATAGATGAAGGTACGATACTGTAATTCGTATTTTTCACATGTCTAGAACAATTGATTCACATGATTTACTATTAGGAGAGATGGTTCAATTTGATAATACTTGCAGGACTAAATTAAAAATAAAGAAAAAGAGGAAGGTATTATACTGTAATATTTTGAGCCCCAAAATGTGAAATTATTGAAACTATATTTTCTTATAAATAGAAGTCCATTCTTCCTTCATTTCTCACCAATTCACTAAAGCTATAGAGCAATTATTATAGAGAGAAAGAAGAAGAGAAGTCTGCTACCTCACTATTCCAGTATCCAGTTTCTTCTAAGGTAAGGAGTATTATTATTTCGTACTCATGAAGAGAGCTATTGTTATTCCATTTCTTATTATTCTGTTGGAATAACCTGTATACGCGAACTACCGTATACATGGTAAAATTCTTCTGTTATTCCATTCTTTATTATTTATGTTGGAATATCATGTCTATTTGGATTACGCATGACCTGGTTCTACTCTTTATTATTCTGTTGGAATAACCTGTCTGTGCGGTCTATCGCATGCCTGGTGAATTCCGTTGTTATTCCATTCTTTATTATTACATTTGAAATATCACATGCATGCGGATTACGCATGACCTGGTTCCATTCTTTATTATTCTATTGGAATATCTTGTTTGTGCGGATTACGTATGACCTGGTTCCATTCTTTATTATTCTGTTGGGAATAACCTGTCTGTGCGGTCTATCGCATGCATGGTGAATTCTTCTGTTATTCCATTCTTTATTATTCTGTTGGAATAACATGTCTATGTGGATTACCACATGCATGGTGAATGATCCTTCGTATTCATTCTTTATTAAATTATGGAAATGATCTGTCTACGTGGATTACCGTATAGCGGGTGAAAATTCATTTGCAGTTTCGTAATTTTTCTGACCCTTAAAAATTCTAGAAAAATTTGAAATGATAATTTGATGAGTTTTCTAGATTGTGTCCAAAAATGGAGATTTTTGGATGTATAGATTAGGAGTTATGAATTTTATGGAAAAAGACTATTTTTAAAAGTAAACCCTTATAACTCCTTGTGGTTAACTCCAAAATTGGTAAAAATTTTACTGGGAGTATATATATATATAACAGAAGTATACCCTGTAAATTTCGGAATTTTTGGACAAAAGTACAATTTATGATAAATGTCTAAATATTCGGCAGTTTTGGCCATATGAAAAATAGTAAATGATTTTTAAAATTTTCAAGAAAATATATGTTCAATATGAGACTATATTCTGCTAAATCCCAGAAAAGAAATATTTTTGAGACTGATAATTGGTATTTTTCATAAAAATGAACTAGTTATGAGTAAATGAATTAAATATGTTATGTGAAGTAACAAAATTGGAAAATAGGATTTTATGGCTTGGGAATCCTATATAGGGTATATGTAGATTTTTGATGAGGGATTTGATCATTGGAGATGAAATCTTATCAGTATGGCATGTTTGAATGATTAAATGCATTATTTGGTAAAGTGTAAACAATTGAAACAAATTGTTTATAAGTTTAAGAAGTGATTAAAATATTGTTATAATATTAATAATATTAGATTATGAGTTTATTAAGTGATTGATAATATTTGGATAAATTTAAAGTCTTTAATATTTATCCTTATTTTCGCTTATATCATGGTCATCATCCTCATGCTTATATTGTGATGAAAGTCATCTTTGGCTTATGTGCAAAGATGGACTGTTAATTATTGGTTTTATAGTTGTATATCTTTGGTTTACGTGCAAAGATGGACTGTTGATTATTGGTTTTATAGTTGTATATCTTTGGCTTACGTGCAAAGATGGACCGTTGATTATTAGTTCTATATCTTTGGCTTACGTGCATTGATGGGCAGTTTTTGGTATGATTATAACCAGAGATTATTCGGTATAATCATGACCATTGTTGAAAACACAAATATCCTTGGCCCGTAGTGCATGGATAATTCATGGTCGTAATACTAATGAATATCCTTGGCCATAGTGCAGGGATGATTCGATGATGTGGATTAATTATTAAGCTGAGTCTCAACGATAACATATTGATAATACACTTTTAATTCGTACAAGATAGTAGATATCATGCTCTACTTGACTCTTCTAAAATACAGTTGTATGTCTTTGGCCTGTAGTGCAAAGATGAATTGTTAATGAATATCTTTGGCTGTAGTGCACATATGAATTTATTAGTATGATTATGAAAGCAGGAATTGTGATTTCGTATAACCATGATTTTTGATGTTTTAGGTGAAGATAGGTGATGAAAATTATCTTCGTCCTGGGTGCGAAGAGGAATTTAGAATCACAATTATGATTATGAGTTATCCATATGATTGTGGACAAGAATTGTTGATTGATGTTACAGGGATAAAACATTATTGGTGGACTTTTAACATGGAGAAGATAATAGACCTGATGGTCTATTTGACTCTTTTCATGGATTGCTCTTTCCGCTGTAACTATGGTTGAAAAGTTTTATCATCTACCATATGTTCTAAATCTCTGATTTATTACTGATGAAGGCTATTGATAATTTAATTATCTTTAGTCATGATATTCTTTACTGGGCTAGTTGTGCTTACCCTTTTTGTTTCACAATTCTTTTCAGGTAATAAGAGTGTAGCTGGGTCGACTGAGGGTAACAAGAGAATAAAATGGTGGTCTATAGCTGTTGAGGTTCTCCTTTAATAGTATGAAAATAATTTTATTGAGAACTTTAGATAAGTGTGTCGTATTGTATACGTCATTTGATATTTAATTTTGGTGAACCGAATAGGGTGAGGTGAACCCAGATGTCTAATGACATATAACCTCGTGTTATCATAAGACAGGGTTGTGCACATCCACTTGCTGAGTATATCTACGAGCACTGCCTATATGATCTTGGAGTTTGGTTGAAATATAATTTTTAATTGCAGACAGTGGAGATAGTTATATGTCAAGAGAAGACTCACCATTGGAAAGAACATGATAGTAATCTTCTCGTTCTTCTTTGGTGTCTTAAAATTTTTGCTGCTGTATTTTATATGGCGTTGTAATAATTTGAGTTTGGATAATATCTACGAGACAATATTGTATTAAAACTCACAGCTTATCTATTGTCGTATTCTGCACGACAGTTCAATAGTTGTATAAATAAAGTTTGTAAATGATTTTTATAGTGTGATATATGGCGACTCAGAATGAGTCGTGTGGACCTATTTTGGGGACGTCGCATATATGATTACAGCTAACTCATCATCAGCATGAGACATTGTACCAATAATCTCATTCCTTCCTAAACGGTTGTGCTTCGTTGAGATAACATCGTCAAAATATAATGAGCAGAAGTTGACAAGCTCTTCCTCCGTATAACATTAAACAATAGAACCCTCTACACGAGCCTTGTTCTTGACCTTTTATTTTAATCGACGCATATACCTAAGATAAATATTCCGACAAATATGAGTATTATTAATATGAGAAACATAAAGAAATTAGTAGTTTATATTACCTCTCAAAAGGATACATCCACCAATATTACACCGGTCCTCCAAGTTTGAGTTCATAAGGTAGATGAATAGGCAGATGTTCCATTGAGTCAAAGAATCTTGGAGGGAAGATCATTTCGAGCTTGCACATGGTAAGCACAATATTGTTCTCCATCTGCTCAACATCACTGTACTTAATTACAGTTGAGCAAAGATCTCAAAAGAAATTTGAAAGTTCGGTCAATGCATCCACAACTTTTCAGGGTAACATCTCACGAAATGTAATTGGGATCAACTTCTACATGAATACATGACAATCGTGACTCTTGAACAACATTTTATGTTCGATGCATATCCATCTGGGAGCCTCAACCCACTAACCCACTTACATACGTCTTTAACTTGTTGCTTAGTAAGACAAAATGGAGCTTTAGGTTTCGTAGTGTTAGGGCGAAGCCACAATTCTGGCCTAATGTTCAATGCCTCCAAAAATTTTCAAGCATTGTCATTGTCTTTGGTTTTACCACTCACATCTAACACGGTGTAAAACAAGTTCTCGAAAACATTCTTTTCGGTATACATGACATCTATACAATAACGAACTAAAAGTGTGCCCCAATACAGTAACTCAAACCATATGGGAAAGTGTGTCCACTTATGAGTCTTCTTGTACCTGGATGCTCTTAATTTACTATGTTCCTTCCCCGATAAAGGAAAATCAACCTTTGTTCAACCAAATTTCAAGACCTCACCGCTTCGACGATCGACCAACAACCCTCTTCTTCTCTCGCTCTTTCATTGAATCAGGTGCAAACATCTTTACAGAATTGTGAACAAGAGGCAAGAATCTACGAGCACTTCCAAAGAAACTACATTTCTGCCCATGCTGCAACTAGTTGCCTTGCACATCCCCCATACACACTGGATAGGACAACTTCCAATTGACCAACCACTAACCATCCCAAGAGCCAGAAAGTCAGTTATAGTCCATAACAAGGATGCCTTCATCAAAAAATTCTCGCATATTGATTTATCATACGTTTGGACCCCTGTCTCCCTCAACATCTTTAGTCCATCCATTAATGGTCGAAGGTACACATTAAGGTCTTTTGTAGGACTTTTATCCCCCGAAATGAGTAAAGTCAAGAACAAATACAGATCCCTCATACACGTTACTGGTGGAAGATTATAAGCGACCATAATGATTGACTGTAGCATTCCCAAATCCCGGTCCTAATTACCAAGGATCTGGTATACTATTTCTATAACTATTGTGGAAGATATAAACATAAATTGTTTATACAGTAAACATTACACACTAATCCCAAGGTTGAGAACCTTCACAAAATACCTAAATCAATATTCTATCTAACATACAATGTTATTATCATACATTACTGTTATAATTTTAGCTGCACATATAATCTAAAGCTGAACTTGTCTTTGTCTTTTCCTGTATCCGACATATTCGTCCTAATCTGCCATGTTTATCATGATATAGCAAGGGTACGCAACAAGTTTGCCCAGCAAGTATAAGTTTAATTGAAGATATATTATGATTGAAAGAAATGAATAACAAGCTGGCTAACATTCAACAATATATACATTATGAACTAGCATGAATAATTTTCATAGCTGAATGAATAATGAACATGAATAACTGTATCTGGATCGAATGGTAATGAAGGTGATCAACCTTTCATACCAGATGAACACATGCAATATGCACAAAGTGCGAATAAATAATTCATAGACATGGTATAATCAATAATGATTAACCACAAGCATATTTGAATAATCATAACCCAGGGTCGAGTTATAGAAAACTTATTTATACTGTTGATTACTATTACGCAACCTATATCACTTTGTCTGAAAACCTAATATAAATAATACTAATCTCCAAATATTGAATAATATCACCATAGTATAATATTATTATATATATAATTATAAAATAACCTAAACACATAACATATATCCCTATCAGTCTATAAACTACCTAAGAATTGGTATTAAGTCAAGCTATTTCAGTCTGAGTTGAGTCCGGTAAAATTTCGACATCCCGACAGCCTAGTCGGATAAATATCGAGTCTAATATCCATAAGACTCTATCTAAACGCAACATAATTATCTTAGATAATTTATTAATCAGTCAAAATAATTTTTAAAGGCTGATAATAATTTTCAAGTAATTATTATCATTTATCATGATTTTTTAATAATTAATATCATATTTATATGATTTAAATACCACTTAATCCATTATCACTAATATTTATTTAATATTAAATATTAATGAAATTCTTAACATAATATTATAATATATTTATAATATCTCAAAGTATTTTAATACCTTATTATTACCTTTAAATGATTTTAATTTACTTAAAATCATTATTAAATAATTTCCATTAATAGTAAATATTAATGTATTTCATGACAAAATATCAAAAGTTATATTTTATAACTTAAAATATTTTTATATTCTTTAAATCATTTTTATATGATTTTTAAATCATTAATTTATTTTTCCATAATTTATTTAATACATTTATTAAATAAATTAATTACCATTAATAATAAATTAGTAATGAAATTCATCATAAAATATTAAAAGTCATTAAAAATAACTTAAAATATATTTTCTTATACCATAATATAATTTTAAATGATTTTTCAAATATTAAAATCATTTTAATGTAATTTATTTAATATTATAATTAAATAAATTAAATAAAATTAATATTCCAAAATATTAAATATTATTGAAATATATTCAAAATTATTAAAACCCTATTTTTAGGCTTTAAAATATTTTTTTAGGAATTTTATATGAATTTTTAATAATTAAAAACTATTTTTCTCTATTTATTAAATAAAATAATTAATTTTTATAATAAATGTCGCTAAAGGGTGCCTATAGCGACAAAACAGTCGCTATAGGTGTTCTTGATTATTCCCAGAAATTCATGTCAATTAACCGGGTGCTAAGTTTGACCATCATTTGATCTTAGTTCCTGTTATTTTCTAGGCAGGTAATTATGTTAGGGTTGTAGTATAAGTGTAATACTACAACTACAATCAAGTTTCATGGTCATTCAATAACACATCAGAGAGATCTAAGCCATCAAAGTGGCTGTCAGAGGCTGTTCTTCATTTCTGGGTTTTTCAGAAATGAAGAACAGTTCGAGTGTGCTACTTTAGATCTTTATAACTTGCACTCCAGACTTTCTCAATGTGTTCTAATGGTCAAATCTTGAAGAATACATGTCAGGGTACATTTCTATAACATTACATCAACCTAACAACACCACATATAAAAGATCTAAGCCGGTCAAAGTAGTGGTCAAGAATCTACCTTTGAAGATTTCTGGGTTACCCATAATCTTCATCCGGCAGTTTCGTCAACCCTACTTTGACCACCATTTTCTTTGATTCTGTGTATGATCTAAGGATTCTAGAGGCATGGATCGATAGTACTCATGTCAGTCTACACAACCATAACAATAACATGGCATAACTATCTAACAACAAAGAAGATCGAGCCTTCCGCAAAAAACGTGTGTCGAGTTTTTTTTGAAAATCTGGGTTACCCGTAAATGCAGTTTTTAAATGATCGGTCGGTGACTTTGACCAGTTATATCTTGAGATCTAGACATGGTATGGAGGTGATTCCACTTTCAGTCTACTCTTCTCATGACAAAGAACAGATCTATAACCTTAAATACGCCTAATCATTAACACAGAGAGGTCTATGATGTAAGACCCCAACTTATTATTAATGAAATTTAATTTTCTCTATTTATTATTTTGAAATAGTAAGGGTTGATTTGATTAATGTGGATAGTTATGGGTAAAACACGCAAATATTTCAAAATAAGCAAGTGGTTATAAAATATTCATTGTTGTCGGGGAATATTCGTTTGGTCGTGGAATATTAAATGCTTGTCGGGGAATATTCGTAATGCGACGAAGCCAATGACCATGTGTGGGCCCCATAACGGAAAAAGCGATTGGATGAAGAAAACGACAAATATAAGTGGTTTAAAAATAACTACGTAGTTATTACTGAAGTAATCTTCGTTAAAATACTCGGTGGTTAAAACACGAGAAGCACACGTGGTATTGCACCAATTATTGATTCTTACGTAAGAAGGCACTACTTAATAATGGTCACGATAATTCTTATTGCTCATTTTATTGATTTAATAATTCTTTGCGTTGATATTTTATATTCTTTGTTGTTTCAATAATTGTCATTACACAATTTTTTCTTTATCGATGCAATAATTCATATTATCTCAATAATATTATTAGATAACATTATTGGCAATGTCTAGAAAGTTCTGTCTAAGGAGAGGTTTGGTCACCTAATTGCGGCGCCAAGAAGGAGAAATTCTTATTGAAAGCCCCCTGCTTCCTGGAACCGCACGGTTGTCAATATTGTGATTCTGTAATATTATTTGTGAATAATTAATTATTGATTCATATGATGAGGAAAATATTGATTTTATGTGGATATAGATGGAGAAAAATTTTAATGTGACAATTGTTGAAAATTGAAATTTTATCTTTTCGATAAGATAATTCATTTAAATGTATTATTATATTTTAAATATATAATAATGGTGATATTTTTACAACGAATGTGGGATATATGAGTATACGAGGAGGAAGAGTATTTTGTTTGCAATAAATGTTTAAAACATGTTAAACATGCTCAATGGACCCCATTTATTGATCGAAATTTGATTATAAACAGTAAAATCGCTTGGTTTGTGAATTTCGGTCAATTTACGCTTTGGAATTTGGAAAACTTTCTTCTGCAAAGTTGTAGAGAATTGAATTTCCTATAAAAAGTCATGAGATTCGAATTTTCTGATAAAAGGGCTATTTATTGTGAATTATTGAAGTTCCGAAGCTCCGAAATAATTGATTTTTGGAAGTTTTAATTATTATTTTAAAGAAAAACGTTTTTTTTGCATTTAAGTGGGCTAACATGTGATATTAATTGCTGAAATCAGATCTTCAAAGATGGGCTAAGGAAATTTATAATATATATTAATATTTTATTAAATTTTCTGCTTTGGTGTTCTAAGCATTTTCTTATAAATATGGTGCTTAGGTTAGAATTGAAAATCACACCAAAAACTGAAGTTTTTTCTCTCTATATTATCGAACGTATTTTTGTGAGTATTTTGAGTATACTTTGAGCATTGTTAGATTGCCAAGTTCCTTCAAAGACTTATACCCTAGATTTCAATTTAGAAGTACTAATCTTTCGAGGTAAGGGATATTATTATTTTTCGTAATGATATTATTTCTTCAATATCATTATGTTGAAATATTGATCTGAAGTTTTTTATCAAATTTGGAACTTTTGGTGTCGAGTTACTATTCACGATATCTGGCCTATTCACGTATCTGTCTTATTCACGAATACTAAGACTATTCATTGAAAAATGAAATTTCTTCTTTTTGTCTAAAATATCTATTCTGGATACTAGCTTTGATTGTATCCATGTTTTGATCATTCTTGAATTTTACACCACTATGATTATTTTTGAGGTATTTTTGAACATGGATAAAACAAAGTACTAATCCTTAATCCTTGTCATTTTGTTTCACATTAGATTCGTTTCTTTAAAAATATTTTTCATCATCCTCAGTCTTAAATGATGATATTATTGAATATCTTTGGCCTGTAGTGCAAAAGATGAATGATTTCTGAAGAATATCTTTGGCCCAGTAGTGCAAAGATGAGCAGTGTTTAGATGAATATGACCAATCGATGAATATCTTTGGTCAGTAGTCAAAAGATGAATATTTGATTCCGGATATATATTGATTGATGTTACTGGGATAAAAGATAGATGATGAACTTTTAAATTCATACATAGAAGATAGTAGTTTGCATTCTCTACTTAACTCTTCTAATGAATTATTATTTCACTGCAAATATTGATTTAAAATTTGTTGTCTATTGTATTCTATTAGATTTTTCCACGTTGAAGACTAATGATAATTTGTTGTATATTATCTTAGTCATAATATTCTTTATCTTGGGCTAGTTGAGCTCACCCTTTTCCTTTTTGTTCCATTTTTCTTCTCGTGAGGCGAGAATATAAGCGATGCGAGTCGGGGTATGGAATGAATGTTCTAGAGAGAGTTGTTTAGTAGTCCTCACCATTTTTGTAAAATAATGTATCAATAAATGTGATGAGGATTTATTTGAGTATAGATATTGTCTAGAAGATAATATTTGTATTCAAACTCACAATTTTACTGTTGTAATAATAAAGTTGTAGTTGTTTCTGTACCATGTATTGACAACTCAGAATGGGTGATGTATACCTATTTTGGGGGCGTCACATATGAGCCCTGACATTAGGCTGTCAGAACACAAATTAGGGTTCATAGATAAGTTTTGAAAACTTGATTTTCATGCCTCTAGATGTTATGGATCTAGAATGTAACAACCCAGATCACTAAATAACACCCTTAAGCACAACTTAAAACAATAAACAACAACAAATAACATGGATCACATAGATTTCTAAGTTTAGGGTTTATACCTTTTTAAGGCTTTGATCTTTGAATCAGACTTTTGATTCTAATCCTTGAGAGCTGAGATATGATTTTGGCTTATATTATCACTCCCTTTCACTCACAAAATTCGAAGGTTAGAGAGAGAGAGAGAGAGAGTTATTGGCTTTTTGAAACTAAAGTAAGTCATTTTCTCTCTTTTAATCTTTATATCCATTGATCTTGTGTTGCTAGGTGGCAAATAATGGCTGAGATATTTGATATAAGGCACATGGGATATTTTAGAGTTGGTAAACAACTCATATTTTGGTAAGATCTACATTCCAACCTAATAAAGAATTGAAAAAGGGCATTTTAGTCATTTTTGTTACCAATTTAATGGCATAAATGATAATTGCTACAACCCTTAGGGTTTAACCCTAAGGTTTTTAAAAAAAATAAATTTTAGTATTTTCTAATTAGATTTTAAAATAGAAAATTAAGATTTCTAAATTATAATTAGGGTTTCCTAATTATATAAAGATTTCCTAATCACATTAGGACTTGCCAATTAGGATTAATGTTTCCTAATTAACATTAAAAATTTTAAATTAGCAACTAGATTTTCCCAAATTATAGATTAGGGTTTCTAATTTATGAATTAGGGTTTTCTAACTAATTTGTTAGGTTTTGCCCTAATTAAGTATATATTCATAAACACTTAAGCCTTTGAGTTCCCAATTTATGGGTTTTATAATCCGAATTAAGGTTTCAGATTCTCGAAATCTGAAATTAGGGTTTCCAGAGCCAATTTTAGGGTTTCTTATCAATAATTAGGGTTTTCTAACTGAACGTCAATGCTCTTAACTTAATATTAGGGTTTGTCACTAATATAATTTATCCGACCAATAATTGATCCTTATCCACGTTCTGTACACATATATGACCATATACACATAACATATATCCTTATACACTTAACATTGTAACCCTTCACCAAAAACTTTTAAATTCACAAAAATCTTTCACAAAATTTTGAATTTCTTAAAATTCCTTCACAGAAATGCCAAATCCATTCACTTATTTTCTGTTTATGTCTATTATTTAGCCTCTATTCAATCTTTTAATATTTTATTAAATTGTCCAAATTCTCGGGTTGTCACACTGGCCAAACTGAGTACGGCTGACTAAAATTAGTAAAAGGGTAAAAGCCTTCAGTAGCCATGCCAAGCCTAACATTCCTATCTTCTTCCGCAAACTCAGGATAATTTGCATCAAATCTCTTCCATTCATCTCCATCCGCTGGGTTAGGCAGCTGACCAGGCACGACATCCCTTGTTCGATGCCAACTCATATGTTGAACCGTATGAGACGACATGAATAGCTGTTGAAGCCTCGGCGCAAGAGGAAAGTACCGTAAGATCTTTCTGGGAACATGTTTTTCCTTCCCCCCACGTTTTGTCACCTTGTAGCGCGATAAGCTTCATATATCACATTGTCCCTTATCTTTGTCCTCCCCATAGTATAACATGCAATCCTCCTCACAAGCATCAATTTTCTGATACCCCATATTTAACCCCTTGACCATCTTCTTCACTTCATAATAATTCGCAGAAAGAGTATGATCCTTGGGTAAAAAGTGTCCAACTATAGAAAAGAAAATCGATGAAGCCTCTCTCACTACAGTCGTACTCATTCTTGAAGTGTAAGAGCTTCGTCACTACAGAAAGCTTGGTGTCTGTATCATTTCCCAGACACAATGCGACCCCAGATTCAAATAGCAACTTGTAAAAGGCAGCAGCTGTATCATTTGGTACTTGCTTATCACTGCTTGAAAAAGGCTCATTTTCAGCCCAATCAATATTAGTAGGGCCATAAACATCGACCAACATCTCCACTGGATCATAGTTTTTGGCGTATAAATCTCGTAGAATTGGTTGTTCCACAATATTTTTAATCACTTCTGATTCCCCGTGATGAGTCCATACGAAGTACCCATCCACAAATCCACGGGAAAATAAGTCGAATTTAATATCGTTGACTTTCTTCCAAATCAGGTTTTTACACTTGACACACGGGCATCACATCTTCCCGTTCGGATCATCCATATGTTCTATTACTTTATTGAAGAAATCTGACACCCCAACACGATAAGATGAGACTAATCCCCTCCCATCACTAGGTATCCTACGGTACATACAACTTGTGATGCCCCCAAAATAGGTATACATCACCCATTTTGAGTCGCCAAATACATGGTACAGAATTTAAATACAAATTTAATTATACAACTGTCGTGTAAAATACGACAAAACATAACTGAGAGTTTTGACACGAATATTGTCTTCTAGAAAATATCCAAACTCAAATGGAGTCCTCATTACAATTATTATCATACTATTTTATAGAATAGTGAGGACTACTATAGCCACCATCTCGGACCATCACTACGTTCCCCGACTAGTCCCGGCTATGTTCTCATTTCCTGAAAAGAACAATGAAAGCAAAAGGGTGAGCTCAACTAGCCCAGTAAGAAATATTCTGACTAAGATAATGCAGAATAAATTATCGTTAGCCTTGAACAGTGTTAAACTGATAATAAACAACAAGTTTAACTGCAGCGGAACAAGCAATCCATTAGATAAGTCAAGTAGAGCATGATATCTACTATCTTCTATTATTTAAAAAGTTTATCATCAATTTTATCGCTGAGACTCAGCTCAATAAATAATCCACATCACTGAATTATCCATGCACTACGGGCCAATGATATTCATTACTATCACGTCCACGAATTATCCATGCACTATGGGCCAAGGATATTCGTGTAATCACAAATGGTCATGATCATGCCAACAACTGTCCATCAATGCACTACGGGCCAATGAGGAATTTTACCACATCATTTGTAACATTATGGGTCATGATTATACCGAATAATCCCTGGTTATAATCATACCAATCAACAGTCCATCTATGCACTACAGCCAAAGATGACTTTCATCACAATAAAAGCATAAGGATGATGACAATGATATAAGAATTCAATTAAAAGAAGCAAAGGATAAATTTTTAAATATTTATAATTAAATTTATTCAGAATTCAATAATGTCCAAATTGTCAACATGATACTTCTTTGTGGAGTAAAATTCAAGAATAATATTGTATCAAAAATGATTTGAACCGAAAAAAAATTAATTTTTATCATGAATAGTACCCCGGGTGAATAGTACCCCGTGAATAATACTTTGTGAATAGTACTTCAGGAATAATACTTTATGAATAGTACTTCGTGAATAGTATCACGTGAATAGTACTTTGTGAATAGTACTCCGACATGAAAAGCTTAAAATTTAACAAGAATGTTCAAAAAAATATCCTTGTGAAACGATACTAGATGAAGTGCAAATTTGAAGGATATTTTACTAATTTCACGGAGTATAAAAGCAATAATTTAAAAAAATGAGTGTAAAATTAGGAATACGAAATAAAATAATATTACTTACCTTAGTAGAAGACTGGATACTGCAATAATGAAGTTGCAGAATACTCTTCTTCTTCCTCTCTATAGTTTCTCTCTCTATAGTTGTTCTTGTGAGTCTTAGTGAATTGGTGAGAATGAAAGAAGAAATGAGCTTCTATTTATAGAAAAACATAGTTTCGATAATTACACGTTTATGGGCTCGAATTATTACAGTATAGTACCTTCATCTTTACCTCTATTTTTAATTTAGTCTTTCAAGTATTATCAATCTTGTACGACCTCCCCTAATAGTACATGTATATGAACCAATAGTTCCATACATATGAACTAACAGTAATTTGCATGTTAACCAATAGCAATTAATTGCTTATTTATCCGATTAATTGCCCGTTTGGTCAATTATAACAAAACCAGCCAATCACATAATTACCTTCTTTAAAGGTAATTGGGTCATGGAAGAATTAAAGAAAACTAAATGAACAACATCTTTTGCTCATTAATATTATTCTTATCTTTAATCAACACGAACTTATTCATCATTAATATTATAACTTACAATATTAACAACCAGATAATTCCCAGGAAATAGGAGGCTTTCCGATAAGGATTTCTCCCTATTGGCGCACAATTAGGTGACAAAACCCCTTTCCTCGATAGAATTTTCTAAACATCTTCAATAATGCAAATAATAATATAAATAACTTAATTTGTCGTCTCAATTATTGATTTAATAATATAAAATATTGTGCAGATGATACTATGACAATAATTGAATCAATAATATGAGAGATACTATACATCAATTACTGTGGCAATAATTGAATAAAACTAAGTGACTTCTCACGTAAGCATCAATAATCAAAAATACTATACAATACCGTGTGCTACAATGAAACCACGCGTATTACTTTACTTTTATCACCGGGTATTTCAACAGTCTAACGGTAAAACTTTCGCCATTATTTTTATAAAAAGATATTTCTGTCATTTTCTAACTCCGATAATACTTTCGTTGTGGGGTCCACCAATGATTGTGCTGTCGTATGAATATTCCTTGTTAAAACGAATATTCCCCGACCAATCGAATGTTTTATAACAACTTGCTTACTTTAAAAAATTTATAAATATTACCCACAACTATAACATTATATCAAATCCACACTATAATATTCAAAAATATATTTTGAGAAAAATTAATCTTTTATTCGTAAAAGTTGGGGTCTTACAACCTCCCCTTCTTATGAAATTCAATCCTCGAAATTGGGGTACGTACCTGGTAAGTCGAAGAGGTGAGGATACCTTGATTTCATTTCAGATTCTAACTCCCAGGTCATTTCCTCCACATCGTGGTTTCTCCGCAAAACTTTGACTCGAGGTATAATCCTGGAGCGTAGAATATGTTCCTTCTTATCCAGGATTTTAATAGGTACCTCTTCATACATTAAATCTTCCACTATTTCATCCGGTTCTAAATCAATAATGTGGTTTGGGTCTTCCACATATTTACGTAACATAGATATGTGAAAAATGTTATGAACACGAGACATACATGGGCCACAGTTTCTACTCGATCAAGGATTTTGAATGGCCCAATGAATCGAGGATTGAGCTTTTCTATATTTCCAAATCTTGTAACTCCTTTCCATGTAGCAACACATAACAACACATGATCTCCAACATTGAATTCCACGTCCTTTCGATTAAGATCATCATAATTCTTTTTTCGATCTTGTGAGGTTTTTATACATTTCTGGATCATTTGAATCTTTTCCTTTGTCATGCGTAACTATTTCGGACCCAACAACATTGCTACACCCACCTCATCCTAGCATACTGGAGAACGACACTTGCGTCCATACAATGCCTCAAATGGAGCCATGCCAATACTTGCTTGATAACTGTTGTTGTAGGAGAATTCCACCAATGACAAGAACTTGTCCATACTTCCTTTGAAGTCAAGGACACAGAGTCTTAATAGATCTTCAAGAGTTTAAATAGTCCTCTCCGACTGCCCATCCATTTGAGGATGGTATGCCAAACTGAATCGTAAATCCGTGCCCATAGGTTTTTGCAAACTAACCCAAAATCGTGAAGTGAATCTTGGGTCTCAATCAGAAACTATGGATATTGGCATACCATGCAGTCTTACAATCTCATTTATGTATATACAAGCAAGATGTTCAAGTGAATAAGTTTCTCTTATAGGTAAAAAATGAGCAAATTTGGTCAATCTATCGACAATGACCCAAATTGCATACATGCCTTGAGAAACCTTGGGAAGACTAGTAACGAAATCCATGGTAATGTGCTCCTACTTCCATTCTGGAATTTCAAGTGGTTGCAATGGACCTTATGGCACTTGATGCTCTGCCTTGACACGTTGACAAGATAAACACCTTGAGATAAACTCTGATATCTCTCTCTTCATATTGCTCCACCAAAATGTATGTCAAACATCACGATACATTTTGGTACTCCCAGAATGGATTACAAACGGTGTGTTGTGTGCCTCCATGATGATTTTATACTTTAAGTCAGAGTCGTTAGGAACATAAAGTCTGGAGTTTACTCGAAGTATTCCTTCTTCATCGATTCTTGCTTCCGGAATAGCACCTTCTTATACTTTCTTCCTCATATGCATCAGCTCCAGGTCTATAGCTTGAGCAGCTTTAACTTTATCGATTAAAGTCTACTCGTATATTTGCCATCATCATGTGGGTCGCTGGAGCCTTTATCTCTATCTCCATCCTTTGTAAGTCATACAAAATGGGCCTTTACGTTGACAATATCGCACTCGTACCAGCATATGATCTTCTACTTAACGCGTCAGCTACCACGTTTACTTTTCCAGGACGGTATTGAATGGTATGATCATAATCTTTCAATAGCTCGAGCCAACGTCGTTGTCTCATGTTGAGTTCTTTTTGGGTGAAGAAATATTTGAGGCTTTAATGATTCATATAGATCTCCACTTTCTCCCCTTATAGGTAATGTCTCCAGATCTTTAGTGCGAAAACGACCGCTGCCAACTCTAGATCATGAGTAGGATAATTCCTCTCATATTCTTTGAGTTTTCGTGAGGCATAGGCTATGACTTTCCCATGTTGCATGAGAACACATCCTAACTCTCTACCTGAAGCATCACTATAGATGACAAATCCCTCCGAACCAGATGGTATTGTCAGAATAGATGCTGAAATGAGTTTCCTCTTGAGTTCTTGAAAACTTTTCTCACATTCCTTGCTCCAACCAAATTTTGTATCTTTTCGAGTCAGCTGAGTTAATGGAGTAGCAATTCGAGAAAATCCTTCCACGAATCTCCGATAATAACCAGCTAAGCCCAGAAAGTTACATACTTCGGTCACTGATTTAGGTTGCTCCCAGCTTTGAATTGCTTCAATCTTTGTCGGGTGAATAGATATTCCATTATTTGATATCACGTGCCCAAGGAATGCTACTTCCTCAAGCCAGAACCCGCATTTCTTTAACTTGGCATATAGCTTGTTTTCACGATGATTTTTGAGTATCAGCCATAAGTGTTGCTCATGATCTTTACGGAATTTGGAGTAAATGAGGATGTCATCAATAAATATAACCACAAAATGATCCAAATATTCCTTGAATACTCGGTTCATCATGTCCATGAAGGCAACAGGAGCATTAGTCAATCCAAAAGACATGACTAGGAATTCGTAATGCCCGTACCGAGTTCTGAAAGCAGTCTTTGGAATGTCATCGGTTTTAATCTTTAACTGATGATATCCGAAACGAAGATCATTCTTTGAAAAGAATTTTGTGCCTTACAACTTGTCAAACAGGTCATCAATGCGAGGCAACGGGTACCTATTTTTGATGGTGACATGATTCAACTCCCGATAATCGATACAAAGTCGTATACTTCCATCTTTCTTCTTTACGAATAGAAAAGGAGCACCCCAAAGAGACGTACTAGGACGAATAAAACCGATGTCTAACAATTTCTACAGTTGAGTTTTTAACTCTTGAAGTTAAATACGAGCCATTCGATATGGGGCTTTAGAAATGGATTTTTTACCGGGTTTAATGTCGATACAAAATTCAATTTCACGCTCTGGGGGTAAGCCAGGAAGTTCTTCAGAGAATACATCAAGAAATTTATTAACAATAGAAATATCATTCAAATTTGACGTATTTTTGTTTAAATCTGTGACATGGGCTAAGAAAGCTTGACATCCATTTTTCAATAAACGAATAGCTTTATGGCTTGATATGACAGTGATTGAATTTAGTGGTTTGGTTGCTTGAATTCACATAATAGGTTGGTTAGGAATATGAAAGCTAACAACCTTACGAAAATAATCAATTTTAGCATGATGAGTAGTTAACCAATCAATCCCTAAAATCATATTAAATGCAAGTATTTTCAAAGAGTTAAGATCGACAGGTAACGTGAGGGTGTCGATTTGAAATAAGATTTATAAACAGTGGATGTAATGAAGGTTTCTCCCAACGGAGTTTCAACAGATAAGTCAAAGTCTAATTTCCCCGAAGTTTTAAACGTTGAGCGCAAGTAGGAGAAATACAAGAATGGGTAAAACTGGTATCAAATAAGGTATAGACTTCGCAAGAGTTTATGATTAGATTACCCATGATAACTTCGTTTGGTTCCTCACTTTTTGGGAAGTTACGAAAAGCGCTCTCACTTGAACCACTGACTTTGACTTTTTCGGGACAGCCTTTGTTGTTATCATTACCGCTAGAATTGACATTCGCTATAGGGCATATTCCACCCTCAACTGCTTCGTCGTACTCCTGATCCATGATCTGAATCATTAATCTTTGATCTATATCGAATTGGGGTTGACCGCAATGTACAGGGTAATTCAAAACTCGATGTTGGGTTCTCCCAATTGCTGTCCAAAAAGAGAAATACATATTGTAAGACCCCAAATTTTTATAAATAAAATTGAATTTCCTCTAATTATTATTTTGAATAATAAGGTTTTAATTTGATATAATGCTTTGGTTATGGGTGAAATGTGCAAATGTTTCAAAATAAGCAAGTGGTTATAAAATATTCATTGTTGTCGAGGAATATTCGTTTGGTCGTGAAATATTCTTGTTGTCGGGGAATATTCGTACGATGGCATAGCCATTTGTGGGTCCCATAATGGAAAACGGTCGGATGAAGAAAACTACAAGTTTGAATTTTTATAGATAACGGCGTAGTTATTCTTTATCAAGTAACACCTTTGTTGGAATACGGTGATTAAAATACGATGTCTGGTTTCACAAAGATAGCACACGGTATTGCATAATATTTTTGGATTATTGATTCTTACGTAAGAAGACACTACTCAATAATTGTTACAGTAATTACTGTTCAATATTTTATTTTATTGATTCAATAATAGCTAGAATGATATTTTATATTATTGTTGTTTCAATAATTGTCACTGCACAGTATTTCCCATTATCAGATCAATAATTCATATTATTTGAATAATATTGTTAGATAGCATTATTGGTAATGTCTAAGGAAGTTCTGTCTAAGGAAAGGGGTTTGGTGATCTAATTGCGCGTCAGTAAGGAGAAATCCTTATCGGAAAGCCCCTTCTTTCCTAGGAACGACCTGGTTGTTAGTATTGTGAATCTGTATTATTATTTGTGAATAATTAATTATTGATTTATATGATAAGAAAATATTTATTTTTATATGGATATAAATGAAGGAATTAATGCTGAGGTATTTTATTAGTATTTTGTCAAAATGGAGGTATTAAAAATCGTCTGTATATGAATTTCGGGCATTTTCTGTTTGGAATTTGGAAAAACTTTCTTCTACAAAGTTGTAGAGAATTAAATTTCCTATGGAATAAACATGAGATTCGATTTTTTCTGATAAAAGAGCTATTTATTATGAATTATTGAATTTTCAGAAATAAATATTTTTATTAAAATCATGGTGGGCCCCACTTTTGGTTGTTATGGAAAATGTTAATTTTGGTGGGCCCCACTTGTGGTGGCTAATAATTTGGTCAAGAAGGTGTGTACAGAAAATTTTGAAAATTATTATTTTATTAAATTTAGTCTCCTTTGGCGTTCTAGCATTTTCCTATAAATAGGGTGCTTAGTTAGAGTTGAAAATTACACCAGAATCATAAGTTTTCTCTCTCTATATTATCAACCATATTTTTATGAGTGCAAAAAATTATAAGTTGCTATTCAGTGCAAGTTTCTTTCAGCATCATATCTGATATTCCAATAAGAAGTATTGTTCTTCTGAGGTAAGGGATGTTATTTTTTTTGTAAATGATGTTATTTTTTCAATATCATTATACCGAAATATTGGTATGAATTTTATTGTGAACTTTTACCTTTTTATGTCGAGGTTACTATTCACGTATACGTCACTATTCACGTATAAAGTATTATTCACGAAGTATGATTTTTCTTATGGAATTTCTACCTTTTCATGTTGGGGTTACTATTCACGTATACGACACTATTCACGAATACGACACTATTCACTGAAAAATAAAATTTTCTCTTCTTTGTCCAAGATGGCCATTATGTTTACTATCTTTGATTGTATCCATGTTTTGATCTTCATTCTTAAATTTTACTCCACTATGGTTTATTATGGAGTGTTTTTGAACTTGGATAAACCGAAGAATGAATCCCTAATCTTTGTTCTTTTGTCTCACTGGATTCGTTTCCTTCAAAATATTTTTTCATCATCCTCAGTTCTAAATGATGATATAACTGAATATCTTTTGCCTATAGTGCAAAGATGAATGATTACCTGATGAATATCTTTGGCCCGTAGTGCAAAGATGAACAGGTGCTAAGATGAACATGACCAACTGGTGATACAGATGAATATCTTTGGCCCGTAGTGCAAAGATTAATATTTGATTCAAGATGTATATTGATTGATATTACAGGGATAAAATATTGACGATGGACTTTTAAATTCATAGATGATAGTAGATTTCATTCTCTACTTAACTCTTCTAATGAATTGTTATTTCTGCTGTGAATATTGATCTAAAACTGATTGTCCATTATATTTTATCTGATTTATTAAAGGCTAACAATAATTTGTTCTACATTATCTTAGTCATAATATTCTTTACTGGGCTAGTTGAGCTCACACTTTTCCTTTTTGTTCCATTTTTCTTCTAAGGAAGCGAGAATATAACGGGAAGTAATAGGGGTGTGGAGTGATGTTTCAAGACAGTTGTTATAGTAGTCCTCACTATTTTGTAAAATATTGTATCAATAATTATAATGAGAACTTATTTGAGTGTGAATATTGTCTAGAAGACAATATTTGTATTTAAACTCACAGTTTATGTGTTGTCGTATTTTGCACAACAATTGTATTAATGAAGTTGTAGTTGTTTCTGTACCATGTATTTGGCGACTCAGAATGGGTGATGTATACCTATTTTTGGGGCGTCACAGTTGGTATCAAAGCTTAAGGATATGGTCTCTGACGGAGATCGGGGAATAGAACAAGGAGGGGAGAGACGAGTAAATCCTTCGCTAGTATGTCCTACATAAGCTTATTTGTTGGTTAGTCAAAATATAGGGATATTATGTAATATGTTAATTTCTTTAATTAACCCTTATTTTTTGGCAGTATTTGAGAATGGCAACTGAGAATGTTAATAGTGGAGTAAATGAGACCGTGGAGACACCCTTACTCACCAATCAGGAGAACGTGCAACAGGACGACAATGTTCCTCCTGTAAACAACACCACTGATCAGACGATGAACAATGGGATGTTTAGAAGCTTTTTTCAGTTCATGAAAAAGCAGACGAGGGAGACTCGTGTACAAAATACAGGTGGAAATGATAGCAGCGCGCGGTTTGTCACAGCCAAGGAATTCAAAAAGTTGGGACCACCAGAGTTTTGGGGAAAGCCAGATCCGATTAAGGCGAAAACATGGGTTAAGCAAATTACCAAGATATTTGATGTCTTGGGATGCAGAGAGGGATAGAAGGTTTCATTCGCAACCTTTTATGTTCCGTGGTGAGGCAGATTACCTGTGGGAATCTGTGAAGCGTACCCAGCCAGTCGCACTCAATATGTCTTGGGAAATATTTCAGAAACTGTTCAATGACAAGTACTTTCCTGAAAGTATTCGTCATATGAAGGAGGTAGAGTTTATTAGACTGGAACAGAACAACATGACGGTGACCCAGTACGAGGCAAAGTTCGCGGAGTTATCCAGGTTTGCACCTCATTTGGTAGAGAATGAGGAACATATGACGCGGATGTTTCTATGAGGTATAAAACCCAAAATTCGTTAATACCTTATCTCTCACAAATTTTCTCTATATTCAGATATTGTCAACAGGGATCAATTATTAGAGTGAGATAATGAGTATGTTCAACCGAGGGACCACAACCAGGGTCATACCGATGGCAGCAGTCATCGGAGCAATGATAACTAGAGGGGAAGAATATATTCGGACAAAAGCAGTAACCACTTTGGTGGTAATCGGGGCTATGATAGTAGAAGAAGAGAGTCGGGGGGAGACTTCAAAAAGAGAAAGTATAACAACAATAATGGGAAGACATCGGCAGCAACACCAGCAACAAATTCTAGGGGAGGAGAACGACCGCCAGTTAGATGCTACAGATGCGGAGAGGAGGGACACATAAGTCCAAACTGTTCACAACCTTCCAAGGTGTGTTTCAGTTGTGGAAAAGATGGTCATATAGCCTAATTTTTTCGATAATAAATCAAGTCCAAATGGGATGGTGACTCAAAAGGTCATCCGGACAAGTCAAAGTTAGCGGTTCCTGGAAGAGCGTTTCTTGTGACTGGCCAAAACGCGAGGAACCCGAATGAGGTGATCATGAGTAAGCTAATCATAAACTCTTGCGAAGTTTATACCTTACTAGATACCGGTTCTACCCATTCTTTTATCTCTCCTACTTGTGCTCAATGTTTAAACTTGACTCCAAAAAATTAGACTTTGACTTATCTATTGAGACTCCGTTAAGAGAAACTTTCATTACATCCACTGTTTATAAATCTTGCTTGATCTAAGTTGTCACCATCACATTACCTGTTGATCTTATATCTTTAAAGATAATTGCATTTGATGTGATTTTAGGGATTGATTGGTTAACCACTCATCATGCTAAAATTGATTATTTTTGTAAGGTTGTTAGTTTTCATATTCTTAACCAGCCTGTTATGCAAATTCAAGCAACTAAGGCACTAAAGTCAATCACTGTTATATCAAGCCATAAAGCCATTCGTTTATTGAAAAACGGATGTCAAGCTTTCTTAGCCCGTGTCATGGACTTGAACGCAAATACGTCATATTTGAATAATATTTCTATTGTTAGTGAATTTCCTGACGTATTTCCTGAAGAACTTTTTGGTCTACCCCCAGAACGTGAAGTTGAATTCTTTATTGACCTTGAACCGGGTACAAAACCCATTTCTAAAACCCCATATCGAATGGCTCCTATTGAACTTTAGGAGTTAAAGGTCCAACTACAGGAGTTGTTGGACATCGGTTTCATTCGTCCTAGTACATCTCCTTGGGGTGCTCTTATTTTATTCGTAAAGAAGAAAGATGGGAGTATGCGACTTTGTATTGACTACCGAGAATTGAACCATGTCACCATTAAGAATAGGTATCCACTACCTCGCATTGATGACCTGTTCGACCAGTTGCACGGAGCATAATTCTTTTTAGAGATCGATCTTCATTCTGGATATCATCAGCTGAAGATTAAAACTAAGGATATTCTGAAGACTGCCTTCAGAACTCGGTATGGGCATTATGAATTCTTAGTCATGTCTTTTGGATTGACTAATGCTTCTGCTGCTTTCATGGATATGATGAATTGTATGTTCAAGGAATATTTAGATCAGTTCGTTGTTGTCTGTATTGATGACATCCTCATCTATTCCAAAAGCCCTGAAGATCATGAACACCATTTGAAGCTGATGCGTCAAAGGCTTCGTGAAAACAAGCTATATGCCAAGCTAAAGAAATGCGAGTTCTGGCTTGAGGAAGTAGCATTCCTTGGGCACGTGGTTTCAAAACATGGAGTATCTGTTGACTCGGCGAAGATTGAAGCAATACAAAGTTGGAAGTAATCAAGTCAGAATTGGCAGTCGTAGCTTTCTAGGCTTAGCTGGTTATTATCGGATATTCGTGGAAGGATTTTCTCGAATCGCTACTCCGTTAACTCAGTTGACACAGAAAGATACAAAATTCGTATGGAGCGAAGAATGCGAGAAGAGTTTCCAAGAGCTCAAGAGGAGACTCATTTCGACACCTATTCTAATAATACCATCTGGTTCGGATGGATTTGTTATCTACAGCGATGCTTCAGGCAAATGGTTAGGATTTTTTCTCATGCAACATGGGAAAGTCATAGCGTATGCCTCGTGACAACTCAAAGAATATGAGAGGAATTATCCCACTCATGATCTGGAGTTGGCAACAGTCATTTTCGTATTGAAAATCTGGAGACACTACCTGTATGGGGAGAAATTGGAGATCTATACAGATCATAAAAGCCTCAAATATTTTTTCACCCAAAAGGAACTCAACATGCAGCAACGACGTTGGCTCGAGCTATTGAAAGATTATGACCATACCATTCAATATCATCCTGGAAAAGCAAACATGGTAGCTGACACATTGAGTAGAAGATCGTATGCGGGTACGAGTGCGATAATGTCAACGCAAAGACCCATTTTGTATGACTTACAAAGTATGGAGATAGAGTTAAAGGCTCCAAGTACCCGCGTGATGATATCCAACATATGAGTAGAACCAATTTTAATCGATAAAGTTAAAGCTGCACAAGCCATAGACCCAGAGTTGATGCGTATGAAAAAAAAGTATAAGAAGGTGTTATTCCAGAAGCAAGAATCGATGAAGAAGGAATAATTCGAGTCAACTCTAGACTTTGAATTCCTAACGATTTTGACTTAAAGCATAGAATCATGATGAAGGCACACAACACACCATTTTCAATCCATCCTGGGAGTACCAAAATGTATCATGATCTTTGACATACATTTTGGTGGAGCAATATGAAGAGAGAGATCGTGGAGTTTATCTCGAGGTGTTTAACTTGTTAACGTGTAAAGGCGGAGCATCAAGTGCCAAAAGGTCCATTGCAACCACTTGAGATTCCAAAATGGAAGTAGGAACACATTACCATGGATTTTGTTACGGGTCTTCCCAAGGTTTATCAAGGCATATACGCGATTTGGGTTATTATTGATAGATTAACTAAGTCTGCTCATTTCTTACCGATACGAGAGACTTATTCCCTTGAACGTCTTGCTCGTATGTACGTAAATGAGATTGTGAGATTGCCTGGCATGCCAGTATCCATAGTTTCAGATCATGACCCAAGATTCACTTCACGATTTTGGGTTAGCTTGCAGAAAGCTATGGGCACAGATTTACGATTCAGTTCAGCATACCATCCTCAAACAGACGAGCAATCAGAAAGGACTATTCAAACTCTTGAAGATATATTAAGACTTTGTGTCCTATATTTCAAAGGAAGTTGGGATAAATACTTGCCATTGGTGGAATTCTCCTACAACAACAATTATCAAGCAAGTATTGGCATGACTCCATTCGAGGCATTGTATGGACGAAAGTGTCATTCTCCAGTATGCTGGGATGAGGTGGGTGAAGCAATGTTGTTGGGACACGCATGACTACAGAAAAGATCCAAACGATTCAACAACGTATATAAATGGCACAGGATCGACAAAAGAGTTATGCGAATCTTCATCAAAAGGACGTGAAATTTAATATTGGGGATCATGTATTGTTATGTATTTCTCCATGGAAGGGAGTTAAAAGTGTTGGGAAGAGAGGAAAACTTAATCCACGATTTGTTGGTCTATTTGAGATTCTTGACCGAGTAGGAAATGTGGCCTATAGACTCGCACTACCTCCAAGCATATCTCGTGTTCATAATGTTTTTCACATATCTATGCTTCGTAAATATGTGAAAGACCCAACCCACATTATTGAGTTAGAACCAGACGAGATAACTGAAGATTTAACGTACGAGGAGGCACCTGTCAAGATCATAGATAGGAAGGAGCATGTCCTATGCACAAAGGTTATACCCCAAGTCAAAGTTTTATGGAGGAACCATGCTATTGATAAAATGACCTAGGAGTTGGAATCGAAAATGAAAGCGAGGTACCCTCACCTTTTCGAAACACCAGGTACGTACGTCAATTTCAAGGACAAAATTTCACAAGGAGAGGAGGTTGTAAGACCCCAACTTTTTATAAATAAAATTAAATTTCCTCTAATTATTATTTTGAATAATAAGGTGTTAATTTGATATAATACTTTTGTTATGGGTGAAATGTGCAAATATTGCAAAATAAGCAAGTGGTTATAAAATATTCATTGTTGTCAGGGAATATTCGTTTGGTCGTGGAATATTCTTATTATCGGGGAATATTCATACGACGGCGCAGCCATTTGTGGGTGCCATAACGGAAAACGGTCGAATGAAGAAAATAAAAGTTTGAGTTTTTATAAATAACGGCATAGTTGTTACCGTTAACACTGTTGAAATACCTGGTGATTAAAATACAATAATACGCGTGGTAGCACAGTAGCACACGGTATTGCATAGTATTTTTGGATTATTGATTCTAACGTAAGAAGGCACTACTCAATAATTGTTACAGTAATTACTGTTGAATATTTTATTTTATTGATTCAATAATTGCTACGTTGATATTTTATATTATTGTTGTTTCAATAATTGTCACTGCACAGTATTTCCCATTATCAGATCAATAATTTGTATTATTTGAATAATATTGTTAGATAGTATTATTGGCAATGTCTAAGGAAGTTCTGTCTAAGGAAAGGGATTTGGTCATCTAATTGCGCGCCAATATGAAGAAATCATTATCGAAAAGCCCCCTCTTTCCTAGGAACGACCTGGTTATCAGTATTGTGATTCTGTAGTATTATTTGTGAATAATTAATTATTGATTTATATAATAAGAAAATATTTATTTTTATGTGGATATAAATGAAAGAATTAATGATGAGGTGTTTTATTAGTATTTTGTCAGAATAGAGGTATTAAAAATCGTTCGTATGTGGATTTCGGGCATTTTCTGTTTGGAATTTGGAAAAACTTTCTTCTACAAAGTTGTAGAGAATTAAATTTCCTATGGAATAGACATAAGATTTGATTTTTTCTAATAAAAGAGCTATTTATTATAAATTATTGAAGTTTCAGAAATAAATGTTTTTACTAAAAATATGGTGGGCCCCACTTTTGGTTGTTATGGAAATTGTTACTTTTGGTGGGCCCCACTTGTGGTGGCTGATAATTTGGTCAAGAAGGTGTGCGTAGAAAATTTTAGAAATTATTATTTTATTAAATTTAGTCTGCTTTGGCGTTCTAGCATTTTTCTATAAATAAGGTGCTTAGTTAGATTTGAAAATCACACCAGAATCATAAGTTTTCTCTCTATATATTATCGAGCGTATTTTTGTGAGTATTTAGATACTTTGAGAGTTGCTATTCAGTGCAAGTTTCCTTCAGCATCATATCCGATATTCCAGTTAGAAGTAATGTTCTTTTGAGGTAAGGGATGTTATTTTCTTCGTAAATGATGTTATTTCTTTAATATCATTATACCGAAATATTAGTATAAATTTTATTATGAAATTTTTACTATATCAAGGTTACTATTCACGTATACGACACTATTCATGTATACGATACTATTCATAAGTACTATTCACGAAGTATGATTTTTCTTATAGAATTTCTACCTTTTCGTGTCGAGGTTACTATTCACGTATACGTCACTATTCACGAATACGTCACTATTCAGCGAAAAATGAAATTTTCTCTTCTTTGTCTAAGATGGTTATTATGGTTACTATCTTTGATTGTATCCATGTTTTGATCTTCATTCTTGAATTTTACTCCATTATGGTTTATTATGGAGTGTTTTTGAACTTGTATAAACCGAAGAACGAATCCCTAATCTTTGTACTTTTGTCTCACTGGATTCGTTTCTTTAAAATATTTTTTCATCATTCTCAGTCCTAAATGATGATAAAACTGAATATCTTTGGCCTGTAGTGCAAAGCTGAATGATTACCTAATGAATATCTTTGGCCCGTAGTGCAAAGATGAACAGGTGTTGAGATGAACATGACCAACTGGTGATACAGATGAATATCTTTGGCCCATAGTCCAAAGATGAATATTTGATTCAAGATGTATATTGATTGATGTTACAGGGATAAAATATTGATGATGTACTTTTAAATTCATAGATGATAGTAGATTTCATTCTCTACTTAACTCTTCTAATGAATTGTTATTTCTGCTGCGAATATTGATCTAAAACTGATTGTCCATTATATTTTATCTGATTTATTGAAGGCTAACGATAATTTATTCTACATTATCTTAGTCGTAATATTCTTTAATGGGCTAGTTGAGCTCACCCTTTTCCTTTTTGTTCCATTTTTCTTCTTAAGAAGCGAGAATATAGCGGGAAGTAGTCGGGGTGTGGAGTGATGTTCCAAGGCAGTTGTTATAGTAGTCCTCACTATTTTGTAAAATAGTGTATCAATAATTGTAATGAGGACTTATTTGAGTGTGGATATTGTCTAGAAGACAATATTTGTATTTAAACTTACAGTTTATGTGTTGTCGTATTTTGCACGACAATTTTATTAATAAAGGTGTAGTTGTTTCTGTACCATGTATTTGGCAACTCAGAATGGGTGATGTATACCTATTTTGGGGGGCATCACACGTATCATCTATTTTAGCCTTTTTGGATCGGACTTCTCTTTCCACAATATCAACGTGTCGTGCGGCTTTTTCCCATGCATCCTTCATTCTCACTCGTTCAGTTGTTTCTTCTTTCAGCTGATTCTTGACATTTAAATTCTCAGATTCCAGCTTTATTATCTTATACTCTGCCAAAGAGTGATTCTGTTCAAGCATCACATATCGAGTAACACAAGCTTGAATTGTTGGATCCCTTTGCTCCACGACCGCCTGCCGTTCTTCAGCCTGCTCTTCTAACTCATGAATACGATTGTGCAGTTCTACATTTTGATCATAAAGTTCTCCTAATAAATTCTTCTCAGGTTCCTCTTCTTCCTCACTCTCAGCTGCCACCTCTGCGACTAGCTCGGGTGCAACTATTAATTCTTCACTTATCACATGGATATCTCTGCTTTCACTTATCACATAGATATCTTCGCCTGACATGGATATCTTTGCCTGACATCCTACAATTAAGTTTAATCTTAATTAGCACTCCCCAATAAAATCTTTGTTATAACAAAATATTATACTCCAATATTTATTCTTTAAATGAATCTCCTTGATTCATTACTTAAAACTCTATATGAGTTCATCTCTTGATTTTCATATGTCATTTTCAAATACTGCCACAAAACAAGAGTTAATTGACATGCCACATATTATCCTTATATTCTGACCGACTAATTAAATAACAAATAAACTTAGGTAGCTCATACTAGCGAAGGAATTACCTGTCTCTCCCCTCCTAGTTCTACTCTCACATCTCAGCTAGGGATCATATCCCTAAGCTTTGATACCAACTGTGACGCCCCCAAAATAGGTATACATCACCCATTCTGAGTCGCCAAATACATGGTACAAAATTTAAATATAAACTTAATTATACAACTGTCGTGTAAAATATGACAAAATATAGCTGAGAGTTTTGACACGAATATTTTCTTCTAGATAATATATAAACTCAAATAGAGATAGAGTCCTCATTACAATTATTATCACACTATTTTATAGAATAGTGAGGACTATTATAGCCACCATCTCGGACCATCACTCCGTTCCCCGAATAGTCCCAGATACGTTCTCATTTCCTGAAGAGAACAATGAAAGCAAAAAGGTAAACTATTATGACTAAGATAATGCAGAATAAATTATTGTTAGCCTTCAACAGTGTTAAACTGATAATAAACAACAAATTTAACTGCAGCAGAACAAGCAATCCATTAGAAGAGTCAAGTAGAGCATGATATCTACTATTTTCTATGATTTAAAAAGTTTATCATCAATTTTATAGCTGAGACTCAGCTCAATAAATAATCCACATCACTGAATTATCCATGCACTACGGGCCAAGGATATTCATTAATATCACGTCTACGAATTATCCATGCACTACGGGCCAAGGATATTCGTGTAATCACCAATGGTCATGATCATGCCAACAACTGTCCATTAATGCACTACGGGCCAATGAGGACTTTTACCACATCATTTGTAACTTTACGGGTCATGATTATAACAAATAATCCCTGGTTATAATCATACCAATCAACAGTCCATCTATGCACTACGGCCAAAGATGACTTTCATCACAATATAAGTATGAGGATGATGACAATGATATAAGAATTCAGTTAAAAGAAGCGAATGATAATTTTTAAAGATTTATAATTAAATTTATCCAGAATTCAATAATGTCCAAATTGTCAACATGATACTGCTTTGTGGAGTAAAATTCAAGAATAATATTGTATCAAAAATGATTTGGACAGAAAAGAAATCAATTTTTATCATGAATAGTACCCCGGGTGAATAGTACTGAGTGAATAGTATTCCGTGAATAGTATTTCGTGAATAGTACTTCGAGAATACTACTTTGTGAATAGCACCCCATAAATAGTACTTCGTGAATAGTATCTCATGAATAGTACTTTATAAATAGTACCCCATGAATAGTACTTTGTGAATTGTACCACGTGAATAGTACTCCGAGATGAAAAGCTTAAAATTTAACAAGAATGTTCAGAAAATTATCCTTGTGAAATGGTACTAGATGAAGCGCAAATTTCAAGGATATTCTACTAATTTCACGGAGTATAGAAGCAATACTTTAACAAAATGAGTGTAGAATTAGGAATACGAAATAAAATAATATTACATACATACTACAGAGTATGAAAAAAAATATTGTTTCATACGAATATTAAACAAAAATAATATCCCTTACCTTAGTAGAAGGCTGGATACTGCAATAGTGAAGTAGCAGAATACTCTTTTTCTTCCTCTCTATAATTTCTCTCTATATAGTTGCTCTTGTGAGTCTTAGTGAATTGGTGAAAATGAAAGAAGAAATGAGCTTCTATTTATAGAAAAACATAGTTTCGATAATTGCACGTTTAGGGGCTCGAATTATTACAATATAATACCTTCATCTTTACCTCCATTTTTAATTTAGTCCTTCAAGTATTTCGATAATCGCATGCGGTCGCTGAGAGGTCGCTATTACAAAATTGCCTCGTAAAATTTGGCACGAAATGTTGGCGTCAAGGTTTTGTGCGACCACTTAACATCAGCGACCGCATGCGGTCGCTGATAAGTCCATGTCATTAAAAATCAGCGATCGCAAGCGGTCATGGATAATGATCATTGATCAAACTAAATGAAATCGAAACCGAACTGGCTCACAACACGTAACGCAGAAGGGAAAAAAAGAGGGAGATCCGAAATAGAGAGAAGAGGGAGAAAGAGGGGAGAAAAGAAAAAGGAGAAGAAGTTCGTGCCACCTGCCGCCACCCACCTGTAGCCCACCTGTAGCCCACCTGCCGCCCACCAGCCACCCATCTGCCACCGCCTCTACAATGGTAACTCACTTGAAATCCACTAGAAACTTTGAATCTGTTGTTAATTTGTTAATTGAATGTGGTTTAGACAAACCCTAACTCTTTTTTTTCATTTTTGTTATTATTGGTGCTTGAACTTTTGGTTTGTTTGACTTAGATATGAACTAGGAACTATACTACTAAATTGAATTTGTTTGTTTAACAAGGCCCTCTGTTAGATATTTGGGGGCCCTAGTGAGGTGGGGAACTTATTGTAAAAGTTGTAGGATTTGGGCATCTATAAATATAATTGAAGAAGTGAACTGTCTCAGCCTGTCTAATTGTCTTGGGAAAGAAAAGGGTTATCATTGTGTAGTATCTTATCTTTCTTTTAAAGTGCCCAGTGCCCACTTACTTAGCTGCATAAATGGAATCTTATCTATTGCATAGTTTTGGGGTTCCATGTAGTAATTTTTAGGCAGTTGAGCCTCTTCCTTTATAATTTTATTTAAATTTTTTTTGTTCTACTACTCCTTATTTTTAAATAATAAGAGAAAAATATTATCTTACGGCCTCCACACAATAGTAATAGTAATAAATAAGAGTGAGTATTGGCCTATAGTTGGAAAAAAAAACTAGTCAGTAAAAGTTTGCAAAATCATGTGCTACTATTTTGTTTGTCAAGGAAAACTCTTCTGACCTGACAAACTTAGTGTATGATCCAAGCCACAATTATATGGCACTCCAAATATTAAATATTTTATATAACCAACCAACGTCATTTTAAATAAAAAATTTAAAACCATGGCATCACCTTTTTTTTATAATTACTTTAATACAATATTTATTATTACTACAGTACTATTACACTAATGTTACGCTTGAATTCAAGTAACATAATGAAATTTCATGAAATAATTTTAAAGTATATTAAGTAGTACAGAATTAATTATTTTTCTGTATCGATTAGGTTGGACAAAATTACCTTGACACCATCTATCTGTTAAGGTTGGAAACTAATTATATAACTAGGGTAGTATAATTACCTTGACACCATCTATCTGTTAAAAGTACCAAATATTTAGTCTAGTCAAGTCTAGTAGTAGTATAATTTAGTACCAAATATTTGGTTTGTTTGCTTGGGGACTGTTAGTATAATTTAGTACTTAATCATGCCTACAGTACCTTGTATGAACTGTTAGTATAATTTAGTACGAAATCATGCCTAAAGTACCTTTTATTATCATGAATTTAAAGTTATTTGAATGCCTAAAGGTTTCTTTTGCCTACATGTGGACTGTTTATGAAATTATAGTCAAATATATGCCTATATGAGAACTATACTTATGCAAGATCGTCTATCGGTAATAGTTAGGCTTTTTTTTACATTACTTATACTTATGCAAGATCGTCTATGTGGACTCTTGGTTTGTGTCTTGGGTGCCTAGAAATGACCTTATATACATGTCGTCGTGCATGTGGCTAGTCCATATTACAGGGGAGACTCTGGCGAAATTTTTTTATTGGTCGGGTAGTTGCGAACATTTATACTATTAACGAACCTATTGGTGATCTACTAGAGCCTATTAAGGGGATGTTGGAGCTGATGGACTGGGCTTGGGGCCGCGAGGCCACATGAGGCCACGCTAAGCTTAGCCAAGCCTCACGGGGCCAAGCCAAGCTTGGTTGTTAGAAATTTTGTTAAGCCAAAATAGATAATCTTGGGAACCTGTTAGTGCAACAGAGAAGGTAACTAGATACACTTGGTCAATAAAGAGACTGTTTTGGCTATAACAGAAAAACAAGGGTATTTAACACTTATGTATACAAGAATAAAGCTACAAAATGTTTAACACTTATGTATATAGTCATATGGTTACAAGTATGCTCAACTCATATGCTTACAAGTATGCTTAAATGTTAATCATATGAATGCTTACAAGTATGCTCAAGTCATATGTTAACATTTATAATGTTGTCTGTAGTAGGTACCGTGGAATCATGGACCTCTATTCAGACCGTAGTTGGATGGCATGACGAAAGTCAAGTGCCCAGATAGGTGCTACAGCTGAATTTAGAGCTGGTTGCCAAGTGTTTTTGGAGTATGCATATAGTCACCCGGAATGTATGAATGGTAAGTCATAGATACGATGTCCATGTTTGAAGTGTAAGAATGTAAATTATATGGACAGAGACATTGTAAACTATCATTTACTTGTTTCTGGGTTCATGAAAAATTACGAAGAATGTTGGTGGGCACATGGGCAGAGAAGAGATGGTGGCATCACAGAAGTACACAATTCGGGCAGTAGTACTCATCGAATGAATGAAATGGTTTATGATATAGATTTTGATTGGGAACAAGGCAGAGATCAACCTATGAATTCTGATGCCAAAGACTTCTTTAAGTTGTTAGACGAGGGTAGCGAGCCATTGTGGCATGGTTGCACCAAACACGATGACATTGTCTCAGTGGTGACATTAACTTAACATCAAGGCTGATCACAACATGAGCCATGAGTGTTTTGAGTTGCTCTTGAAGGCCATTAAGAGTATGTTGCCTGACGATGAGAAATTACCTGGTAACTATTACTTTTGTAAGAAAATGGTGAAGAAGTTGGGTCTTGGATACCAAAAGATCGATGCATGTCCCAACGATTGCATGTTGTTTTATAAGGAAAATGAACAGATGACAAGGTGCACGTTTTGCAATCATGATCTGTTTAGGCCTAATAAAGAGGCGTGACTACAAAAAAATCAAGTCTACCGTTTAAGATTCTAAGGTATTTTCCAATAACACATCGGCTAAAAAGATTGTACATGTCTTCAAGAACAGCTGAACATATGAGTTGGCATGCGAAATCTCCAGCTAAAGATGGAGAACTAAATCAACCCGCGGATGGGCAGGCTTGGAAAGATTTCAACTTAGCACATCCTGAGTTTGCATTAGAACCTAGAAATGTGAGGCTTGGATTGTCCACCAATGGTTTCAATCCGTTTGGACACTCAAGCTGTTCCGTACTCATGTTGTCCTGTGATTGTTACTCCGTACAACTTGCCTCCTTGGATGTGTATGAAACAGCCATACTTGTTTCTTTCACTCGTGGTTCCTGGTCCTAAGAGTCCTGGAAAGAACTTAGATGTTTACTTGAGACCTTTTATAGACGAGTTGAAGGTATTGTGGGAGGATAGAGTACAGACTTGGGATGTTGCAACGAAAACAAATTTCAACCTTAGGGCAGCAGTTATGTGGACTATAAGTGACTTCCCAACTTATGGTATGTTAGTTGGATGGAGTACACACGGGAAGTTGGCTTGTCCGTATTGTATGGAGCATACAAAGTCGTTTAATCTATCAAAAGGTCGAAAGCCTTGTTGGTTTGACTGTCATCGTCGGTTCTTGCCGGTAGATCACCCGTTTCGAAGAAATAGAGAACACTTCAGGAAAGGGAAAGTAGACATTGATATGCCTGCACTGCGATTATCGGGAACTGAGATGCGAGATCGTGTGATGAAATTGCCAGTTATCCCATTTGGTAATATTGATGCCATAAACATAATCAATGGGTTTGGCGAATCTCATAACTGGGTTCGGAGAAGCATCTTTTGGGAACTGCCTTAATGGTCTACAAATTTGATTCGTCATAATCTTGATGTGATGCATATTGAGAAGAATGTGTTTGACAATGTGTTTAACACCATGATGAATGTTACGGGGAAGACAAAAGATAACGATAAGGCACATTTGGACATGAAAGATATTTGTAAGCGTCCTGGATTAGAACTTTATGAATCTCCTAATGGTAAGATTGTCAAACTGCATGCAAGGTACACATTGTCCAAAAAGAAAGTTGAAGATGTGTGCACATGGGTTAAGTCTCTGAAACTACCGGATGGATATGTCGTCCAAACATTGCAAGGTGTGTTACGGGTGGGAAATTGCAAGGGATGAAGAGTTATGATCACATGTGTTTATGGAGACTTCTTTTTTATAGCATTTTAGGATCTGCTTGATAAACAAATATGGGATGCTTTGACGGATTTAGTCGTTTCTTCAAAGACTTATGTTCAAAATCATTAAATGAGAAGGACATGTCTGTAAGACCCCGAATTTTATGAAATAAAAGTATTCAATTTTTCTTATAATTACTATTCAGTAAATGGTTAAATTGATAAAAGTTAAAGTTAAGGGTGATATATAAATTTTTTCAAAATACACAAGTGGTTATAAAATATTCATTGTTGTCGGGGAATATTCGTTTGGTCGTGGAATATTCTTTCTGTCGGGGAATATTCGTACGACGGCGCAGCCATTTGTGGGCCCCATAACAGAATAACTGTCGGATGAAGAAAACGACAAAATTAAGTTTTTATAAATAACGGCGTAATCGTTACCGTTAACACTGTTGGAATACCCGATGGTTAAAATACAGTAATATGCGTGTTTGCACAGTAGCACACGGTTTTACACAGTATTTTTGAATTATTGATCCTTACATAAGAAGGCACTACTCAATAATTATTACAGTAATTACTGTTCAATATTTTTATTTATTGATTCAATAATTGCTGCGTTGGTATTTTATATTATTGCTGTTTCAATAATTGTCATCATCGAAAGATTTCCCATTATCGATCAATAATTCATATTATTTGAATAATATTATTAGATAACATTATTGGCAATGTCTAGAAAGTTCATCTAAGGAGAGGTTTGGTCACCTAATTGCGCGCCAAGATGAGGAGAGATCCTTATTGAAAGCCCCTCTTTCCGGGAACAAACTGGTTGTTCTAAATGTGATTACATAATATTATTTGTGAATAATTAATTATTGATTCATATGATAAGGAAATATTTATTTTATATGAATATAAATGATGGATTTATTTATGTGGTTATTAATGAAGGAATTAATGCTGAGATGTTTTATTTGTATTTTGTCGGATTGGAGGTATTAAAAGATCAAATCGGTGTTATTACAGCTTTATTATGTGAGTTATAATATTTAATCCGACCGTTGGATCGTTGTAATTTTTGGATATGTTATACATATATAAGTTGAGTATATGTCCACAAATTTTGAACCGTTAAAAATGAACGAATGATTTGTTATGAATTTTAAGAGGTGACTGATTCGGAAATTAGGTTTATAATTGATTTTGGTGGAAAATTCTAGAATTGAGTGGGCCCCACTTGTGGTTGGTGAAAATATGTGCTGAATTTTATTTCAAATGTGGTGGGTGGAAATAGTAGCGTAAAAAGCCATCGTGTAGCAGTCAAGTCGCTTGGTACGGGCTAACATTTTCCTATAAATAGAGGGCTAAGTTAGAATTGAAAATCACACCGTAAACAAAGTTTTCTCTCTCTCTCTCTATATTATTGAAATGTATTTTGTGAGTATTTAGATACTTTGAGAGTTCTTTGCTCAAGATAAGTTTCATTCAAAGATCACTTAGATCTTTCCTTCCGGCAATCGATTCTTTGAGGTAAGGGATGTTATTTTCTTCTCAGATGATATTATTTCTTCAATATCATTATGCTGAAATATTGGTTGGAACTTTTTATCAAATTTGGAATTTTTTTCATGTCGGGGTTACTATTCATGAGTTACTATTCACGAGTTACTATTCATGAGTTACTATTCACGAGTTACTATTCACGAGTACTATTCATGAAGCGTGAAGATGTTTTTTGTGAAATTTCTATCTTTTGGTGTCGGAGTTACTATTCACGATATCTGGACTATTCACGATATCTGACTATTCACGAATACGGCACTATTCACCTAAAAATGAAAATTTTTCTTTTAAATCTAAAATATCTATTCGGATACTAGCTTTGATTGTATCCATGTTTTGATCATTCTTGAATTTTACACCACTACAATTATTTTTGAGGTATTTTTGGGCGTGGATAAAACCAAGTACTGAATCCTTAATCCTTGTCATTTTGTTTCACTTTGGATTCGTTTCTTTAAAAATATTTTCATCATCCTCGGTCTTAAATGATGATATTATTGAATATCTTTGGCTTTGTAGTGCAAGATGAATGATTTCTCAAGAATATCTTTGGCCCGTAGAGTGCAAAGATGAATAGGTGTTTAAATGAACATGACCGATCGATGAATATCTTTGGCCTTTAGTGCAAAGATGAACAGTGTTGAGATGAACATGACCGAGGTGATGAATATCTTTGGCTGTGAGTGAATTAAAGATGAATATTTGATTTGAGATGAATATTGATTGATGTTACGAGAGATAAAATATTGATGATGGACCGTTAAATTCATAGATTATAGTAGATTTCATTCTCTACGTAACTCTTCTATGAATTATTATTTCACTGCGAATATTGATCCAAAACTTGTTGTCTATTGTATTCTATCGATTTTTCCTGTTGGAGACTAACGATAATTTGTTGTATATTATCTTAGTCATAATATTCTTCTTGGGCTAGTTGAGCTCACCCTTTTCCTTGTTGTTCCATTTTTCTTCTCGGAGAGGCGAGAATGTAATGAGTACTAGTCGGGAATGGAATGAAGGTTCTAGAGAGAGTTGTTTAGTAGTCCTCACCATTTTGTAAAATAATGTATCAATAATTATGATGGGGATTTATTTATGTGGATATTGTCTAGAAGACAATATTATATTTAAACTCACAGTATATATATTGTCGTATTTCACACGACATTTGTATTATTGAAGTTGTAGTTTGTTTCTTGTACCATGTATTTGGCGACTCAGAATGGGTGTGGTGTATACCTATTTTGGGGGCGTCACAATGTCTATACTTGAGAAGAACATCATAGAGATCACGTGTAAACTGGAAAAAATATTCCCACCTGGTTTTTTTGACTCCATGGAGTATTTGCAAATCCATCTTCCCTATGAAGCTCGTGTTGGGGGTCCAGTTCAATATAGATGGATGTACCCTTTCGAGAGGGTGATGGTAAACCTTAAGAGAAAGGTGAAGAATAGAGCTTATGTCGAGGGGTCGATATGTGAGGCATACAGTTTTGATGAGATATCTATGTTTGTCTCAGACTATTTTCCAGACGAAGTCTTAACAAAGGTCAATCGAGTATCGAGACATGATGATGGGGGAAATGTTGAACTAAATGGTCGGCTCTCTGTATTTGGTCTATCGGGCCGTGCTTATGGAAAAGGAAAGCGCATATTCCTCTCTGAGCAAGAATTACATGCTGCACATACTTACATTCTTCTCAATTGCGAGGAGATTAACGAATTTGTGAGGTACACATGTAAACTTGATAATTTATCTTTTAAGTTGAAAATTTATTCCAATATGTTAATGTTTATAACATGGTATAGATTGTACGATGACGAGTTAAAAGTGAAGCATCCCGACATAAGTGATAAAGATATTCAAATCAATCGGGATAAAAAATTTGCACTTTGGCTAAAGGACAAAGTAAGTTTAATTTTTAAGCATGTAGTACATATATATATATATATATATATATATATATATATATATATACTCCATGTTAACTATGATTTCATTTAATAAGATGGAGTTTTTGTAGGCTTTGACTGAGGGATCAACGATTCCGGCTAATGTACAAGTCCTAGCTATGGGACCAGTGTTGATCGATTTCACAATCAATGAATACGTGCAAGTATACACGGTCAACAAGTAATAAAGTGAAAGTAGAGTATCGTTCCCACGAGGAATTATTTAATAAAAATTACCAATTACTAACTCTTAACCAAATCAATTTTATTTAAACAATCGCAAATTGTGATTTTTCTAATTAAGAAAACTAAATTAAAACAATTAAAAGAGATTATTCTAAAAGAAAGCAAATAAACAAAACTAAGATTTGATTAAATTCAGATAAATAAGGATTAAGACTCTAATATCCCCAATTATGAACTATAAATCAATTATCCAATTATTCCAATTATTATGTCTACTAATTCTCAAATGCCAAAAGCCCTTTCTCAAGTGATCATTTGCCTTCTATTTAACCCAGATTAATTTTGCTATATCTCTATGCAAAACAATTGAATTAAACTCGTTACAACTCCAATTCCTTATGTGTTACATGCGGCAAATAGATATTCTTATTCTATTCACAAACCTAATTATTCACTGTGAAAATAACTAAGTCACATGATATCATGCCCAGTTCTAACCCTAGAATTCCTTTCTCAATTCCTTCTAGAGTAACAAGGTAATTACTGATCAGATAATTAATCAATAAGCATAAGGCAAGATAAACAACTCACTTTAACATAAATAATTGGAATAAATCAAATAATCAATTCATAATCATAAAAAGTTCAATTGAAATCTTAATGAAAGAGTTAGTTCATAATTAATGAATTAAAATCAAGAATCCACAATTGAATAGACATTAAAAGATAAAAGTATGATTAGAGAATAGAATAAAATCTGTTGTCAGCAAATCTGATGCTCCCCTTTTGCTCTTGCTCTTGATCTTCAGTGTTCTTCAATTTGCTTCAATCTCCAATGGCTAATTAAGAACTAGGGTTTAGATTCTAATTTAATGGAGTTTTTAATCTAGTCTAATCTATGTAATCTCCCCCTTATTTTATGTCTTACATCATGTATTTATAGGTTACAAGTCCAATTTTTAGTTTAGGAACAAACTCAATCCAATTTGGAGTCAAAAAGGTGTCAAAATTCGCCCAAAACGCGAATTTTGGAATTCGCCCAAAATTCCCAACACTGGGCATGGCGTTGAGAATCTGCTCCCTAACGCCCCGGCGCTGAAAATAAGCCTGATTTGGGTGCCCCGGCGCTGCCCCATGTTCTGACATTTTCTGCTCCGATGTCCTCTGGTAAAATGGCCATAACATTTGATCTGGGAGGAGTTACGGGGCGTACCACCTATCAAATCGAAGATATCGACGAGATCTACAACTTTCATTCTTTGAAAATTGAGAAATTCTGGGCGGATGAAGGGGTAAATTGAGCTGGAAGTGAGTGCTATGCAAATGACCACTCAAAACCATGACGTTCGACGTCCGTTGGTACAACGATCATAACTCTTGCATCCGAACTCTGATTGGAATGATTCAAAATGTTTCAGAAAGCTAAGACGATGCTCTTCAATGTAAGCTAAGTTCCAAACCAAGAACATGAAGTAATCATGAAAGCCCAAATGATGTCCGGTTTGCTTTTCTTTGCATTTTCTTTGCATTTCCTTACCAATAGTCGCTCACACGGCTCCCAAACGTATAACCTACAAAATGAACACAAAATGCATGAAAAATAACTAAGACACATAAATATAAGCAACTAATTCAAGTAAAAGATACCGGATAATTGTATATAAAATCCACTTATCAAATACCCCCAAACTTAAACTGTTGTTTGTCCCCAAGTAACACAACATAATGCAATGCAATGCAATGAAATGCAACTAATTTATATACCTACGAATCTAGTAGTATTTGATAGAATCAAATCTATTCACTTGGCCTTAGAGCAATCAAGCAAACACGACAACACTTCATATCAAAACCAATCAACAATTTCCTAGTCAATCATCAAGTCTTAAACTGTTATTACTGGTATAGTGCGTGTGTGTGCTCAACAACCATGCTAACTGATATAAATTCAAATTTAACACATAACAAGTCTCTTCGAAGGCATCATACAGTGTAAACTTAAGAAATCCAAAAACAAGCTAGATCCAACTAAAATCAAACAATTACCAATATCGAGGGTCAACATGGGATACTTATGCTTTATTTTCATCTATGGGGGCTTTTTGCTCTTTTTCCCGCTTTATTCTCTCTTTTTTTATATATACACATAGCTATGCAATATCTTATTCCCTTAGGCTTTTTAATGCTACCTTAATGAGCTTTCGACCAACGACTCCCAGACCATTTAGACCTTAGGGCGCTAGGTGTAAAGACAATCCCCTCGGGCTTACTTACTCAAGTAACAAAGGCCACAAAACTAGACAAGCATGCCACGGTGTTTATTCATACTTTTTTTTCTTTTTCTTTGTTTTCTTTTTTTTTCTTTCTTCTTTTATTTTATATAGCTTATATACCCCAAATATTTCCCCAAACTTAGGTTCTTGTCTAAATTTAGTCATCACTACTTATTCTTGTCATTCTTTCATTCAAACTAGCATTATCCTTTAGAGTCTCATTATGTATCAATTTAAACTCAATCAATCAACAAGTTGTTTTTACTGTGCTATCATTATTATACTAGTTTCAAACAGAAAAAGATTCAATTCATAACAAGAAATCACATCAAAGCTCTAATAGTCAGTATTATACTTGTCTACCCAATTCCAATCTCATCATTGGCCAAAATAAACTTAACTATAACAAACCGCTGGACTTATGCAAAATGAACATAGTAACTAACTATTATTTTTGAATTTTTGAAATTTTGAAATTTTTTTTATAATGAACCTACAAAAACTTGTTGATCGATTTACGCATCAATGAATACGTGCAAGTATACACGGTTAACAAGTAATAAAGTGAAAGTAGAGTATCGTTCCCATTAGGAATTATTTAATAAAATTACCAAATACTAACTCTTAACCAAATCAATTTTATTTAAACAACCAATAATTGTGATTTCTAGATTTAAGAAAACTAAATTAAACAAAACAAAAAGATTATTCTAAAAGAAAGCAAATAAACAACTAAGAATTGATGGAATTTAGATAAATAAGGATTAAGACTCCAATATCCCCAATTATGAACTATAAATCAATTATCCAATTATCCCAATTATTACGTCTACTGAATTGTTAACAGGAATTCTCAAATGCCAAAAGCCCTTTCTCAAGTGATCATTTGCCTTCTATTTAACCCAGATTAATTTTGCTATATCTCTATGCTAAACAATTGAATTAAACTCATTACAACCCCAATTCCTTATTTGTTACATGCGGCAAATAGATATTCTTATTCTATTCACAAACCTAATTATTCAATGTGCAAATAACTAAGTCACATGATATCATGCCCAGTTCTAACCCTAGATTTCCTTTCTCAATTCCTTCTAGAGTAACAAGGTAATTAGTGATCAGATAATTAATCAATAAGCATAAGGCAAGATAAACAACTCACTTTAACATAAATAATTGGAATAAATCAAATAATCAATTCATAATCATAAAAAGTTCAATTGAAATCTTAATGAAAGAGTTAGTTCATAATTAATGAATTAAAATCAAGAATCCACAATTAAATAGACATTAAAAGATAAAATTATGATGAGAGAAGAGAATAGAATCATTGTCGAAGAAATCGATGCTCCCTCTTGCTCTTGCTCTTGATCTTCAGTGTTCTTCAATTTGCTTCAATCTCCAATGGCTAATTAAGAACTAGGGTTTAGATTCTAATTTAATGGAGTGTTTAATCTAGTCTAATCTATGTAATCTGCCCCTTATTTTATGTCTTACATCATGTATTTATAGGTTACAAGTCCAATTTTTAGTTTAGGAACAAACCTAATCCAATTTAAAGCCAAAAAGGTGTCAAAATTCGCCCAAAACTCATCCAGGCCGCACCAACCTCTTCCCCTAGCGCCCCAGCGCTGGGCATGGTGCTGAGAATCTGCTCCCTAGCGCCCCGGCACTGCAAATAAGCCTGATTTGGACGCCCCGGCGATGCCCCATGTTCTGACATTTTCTGTTCCGACGTCCACTGGTAAAACGGCCATAACCTTTGATCCGGGAGGCGTTACGGGGCCTGCCACCTATCAAATCGAAGATATCGACGAGATCTACAACTTTCATTCTTTGAGGATTGAGAAATTCTAGGCAGATGAAGGCGAAAATTGAGCTGGAAGTGACTGCTATGCAAATGACCACTCAAAACCATGACGTTCGACGTCCGTTGGTACAACGATCATAACTCTTGCATCCGAACTCTGATTGGAATGATTCAAAATGTTTTGTAAAGCTAAGACGATGCTCTTCAATGTAAGCTAAGTTCCAAACCAAGAACATGAAGTAAACATGAAAGCCCAAATGATGTCCGGTTTGCTTTTCTTTGCATTTTCTTTGCATTTCCTTACCAATAGTCGCTCACACCGCTCCCAAACGTATAACTTACAAAATGAATACAAAATGCATGAAAAGTAACTAAGACACATAAATATAAGCAACTAATTCAAGTAAAAGATACCGGATAAGTGTATATAAAATCCACTTATCAAATACCCCTAAACTTAAACTGTTGCTTCTCCCCAAGCAACACAACATAATGCAATGCAATGCAATGAAATGCAACTAATCTATATGCCTACGAATCCAGCAGTATTTGATAGAATCAAATCTATTCACTTGGCCTTAGAGCAATCAAGCAAACACGACAACACTTCATATCAAAACCAATCAACAATTTCCTAGTCAATCATCAAGTCTTAAACTGTTATTACTGGTATAGTGCGTGTGTGTGCTCAACAACCATGCTAACTGATATAAATTCAAATTTAACACATAACAAGTCTCTTCGAAGGCATCATACAGTGTAAACTTAAGAAATCCAAAAACAAGCTAGATCCAACTAAAATCAAACAATTACCAATATCGAGGGTCAACATGGGATACTTATGCTTTATTTTCATCTATGGGGGCTTTTTGCTCTTTTTCCCGCTTTATTCTCTCTTTTTTTATATATACACATAGCTATGCAATATCTTATTCCCTTAGGCTTTTTAATGCTACCTTAATGAGCTTTCGACCAACGACTCCCAGACCATTTAGACCTTAGGGCGCTAGGTGTAAAGACAATCCCCTCGGGCTTACTTACTCAAGTAACAAAGGCCACAAAACTAGACAAGCATGCCACTGTTTATTCATACTTTTTTTTTTTTTTTTTGTTTTCTTTTTTTTCTTCTTCTTTTATTTTATATAGCTTATATACCCCAAATATTTCCCCAAACTTAGGTTCTTGTCTAAATTTAGTCATCACTACTTATTCTTGTCATTCTTTCATTCAAACTAGCATTATCCTTTAGAGTCTCATTATGTATCAATTTAAACTCAATCAATCAACAAGTTGTTTTTTTGTATATCATTATTATACTAGTTTCAAATGTAAAAAGATTCAATTCATAACAAGAAATCACATCAAAGCTCTAATAGTCGATTATATACTTGTCTCACCCAATTCCAATCTCATCATTGGCCAAAATAAACTTAACTATAACAAACCCATTTGGACTTATGCAAAATGAACATAGTAACTAACTATTATTTTTGAATTTTGAAATTTTGAAATTTTTTTTATAATGAACCTACAAAAAACTTGTTGATCGATTTACATGATCAATGAATACGCAAGTATACACTATCAACAAGTAATAAAGTGAAAGTAGAGTATCGTTCCCACGAGGAATTATTTAATAAAATTACCAAATACTAACTCTTAACCAAATCAATTTTATTTAAACAACCAATAATTGTGATTTCTAGATTTAAGAAAACTAAATTAAACAAAACAAAAGATTATTCTAAAAGAAAGCAAATAAACAACTAAGAATTGATGGAATTTAGATAAATAAGGATTAAGACTCCAATATCCCCAATTATGAACTATAAATCAATTATCCAATTATCCCAATTATTACGCTCTCTTGAATTGTTATGTGAAATTCTCAAATGCCAAAAGCCCTTTCTCAAGTGATCATTTGCCTTCTATTTAACCCAGATTAATTTTGCTATATCTCTATGCTAAACAATTGAATTAAACTCATTACAACCCCAATTCCTTATTTGTTACATGCGGCAAATAGATATTCTCATTCTATTCACAAACCTAATTATTCAATGTGCAAATAACTAAGTCACATGATATCATGCCCAGTTCTAACCCTAGATTTCCTTTCTCAATTCCTTCTAGAGTAACAAGGTAATTAGTGATCAGATAATTAATCAATAAGCATAAGGCAAGATAAACAACTCACTTTAACATAAATAATTGGAATAAATCAAATAATCAATTCATAATCATAAAAAGTTCAATTGAAATCTTAATGAAAGAGTTAGTTCATAATTAATGAATTAAAATCAAGAATCCACAATTAAATAGACATTAAAAGATAAAATTATGATGAGAGAAGAGAATAGAATCATTGTCAAAGCCAAATCTGATGCTCCCTCTTTCTCTTCTTGCTCTTGATCTTGATGTTCTTCAATTTGCTTCAATCTCCAATGGCTAATTAAGAACTAGGGTTTAGATTCTAATTTAATGGAGTGTTTAATCTAGTCTAATCTATGTAATCGCCTTTATTTTTTTATGTCTTACATCATGTATTTATAGGTTACAAGTCCAATTTTTAGTTTAGGAACAAACCTAATCCAATTTAAAGCCAAAAAGGTGTCAAAATTCGCCCAAAACTCATCCAGGCCGCACCAACCTCTTCCCCTAGCGCCCCAGCGCTGGGCATGGTGCTGAGAATCTGCTCCCTAGCGCCCCGGCACTGCAAATAAGCCTGATTTGGACGCCCCGGCGATGCCCCATGTTCTGACATTTTCTCATTAGGCGTCCACTGGTAAAACGGCCATAACCTTTGATCCGGGAGGCGTTACGGGGCCTGCCACCTATCAAATCGAAGATATCGACGAGATCTACAACTTTCATTCTTTGAGGATTGAGAAATTCTAGGCAGATGAAGGCGAAAATTGAGCTGGAAGTGACTGCTATGCAAATGACCACTCAAAACCATGACGTTCGACGTCCGTTGGTACAACGATCATAACTCTTGCATCCGAACTCGATTGGAATGATTCAAAATGTTTTGTAAAGCTAAGACGATGCTCTTCAATGTAAGCTAAGTTCCAAACCAAGAACATGAAGTAAACATGAAAGCCCAAATGATGTCCTATTTTGCTTTTCTTTGCATTTTCTTTGCATTTCCTTACCAATAGTCGCTCACACCGCTCCCAAACGTATAACTTACAAAATGAATACAAAATGCATGAAAAGTAACTAAGACACATAAATATAAGCAACTAATTCAAGTAAAAGATACCGGATAAGTGTATATAAAATCCACTTATCAAATACCCCTAAACTTAAACTGTTGCTTCTCCCCAAGCAACACAACATAATGCAATGCAATGCAATGAAATGCAACTAATCTATATGCCTACGAATCCAGCAGTATTTGATAGAATCAAATCTATTCACTTGGCCTTAGAGCAATCAAGCAAACAAGACAATACTTCATATCAAAACCAATCAACAATTTCCTAGTCAATCATCAAGTCTTAAACTCATTATTACTTGGTATATTAAGGTGTGTGTGCTCAACAACCATGCTAACTGATATAAAATCAAATTTAACACATAACAAGTCTCTTCGAAGGCATCATACAGTGTAAACTTAAGAAATCCAAAAACAAGCTAGATCCAACTAAAATCAAACAATTACCAATATCGAGGGTCAACATGGGATACTTATGCTTTATTTTCATCTCACAGGGGCTTTTTTGCTCTTTTTTCCGCTTTATTCTATTTTTTTTTATATACACATAGCTATGCAATGTCTTATTCCCTTAGGCTTTTCAATGCTACCTTAACGAGCTTTCGACCAACGACTCCCAGACCATTAAGACCTTAGGGCGCTAGGTGTAAAGACAATCCCCTAGGGCTTACTTACTCAAATAACAAAGGCCACAAAACTAGACAAGCATGCCACGGTGTTTATTCATACTTTTTTTTTCTTTTTCTTTGTTTTCTTTTTTTTTTCTTTCTTCTTCTTTTTTTATATAGCTTATATACCCCAAATATTCCCCCAAACTTAGGTTCTTGTCTAAATTTAGTCATCACTACTTATTCTTGTCATTCTTTCATTCAAATTAGCATTATCCTTTAGAGTCTCATTATGTATCAATTTAAACTCAATCAATCAACAAGTTGTTTTTACTGTGCTATCATTATTATACTAGTTTCAAACAGAAAAAGATTCAATTCATAACAAGAAATCACATCAAAGCTCTAATAGTCGAGATTATACTTGTCACCCAATTCCAATCTCATCATTGGCCAAAATAAACTTAACTATAACAAACCGCTGGACTTATGCAAAATGAACATAGTAACTAACTATTATTTTTGAATTTTTGAAATTTTGAAATTTTTTTTTTATAATGAACCTACAAAAACTTGTTGATCGATTTCGCAATCAATGAATACGTGCAAGTATACACGGTCAACAAGTAATAAAGTGAAAGTAGAGTATCGTTCCCACGAGGAATTATTTAATAAAAATTACCAAATACTAACTCTTAACCAAATCAATTTTATTTAAACAACCAATAATTGTGATTTCTAGATTTAAGAAAACTAAATTAAACAAAACAAAAAGATTATTCTAAAAGAAAGCAAATAAACAACTAAGAATTGATGGAATTTAGATAAATAAGGATTAAGACTCCAATATCCCCAATTATGAACTATAAATCAATTATCCAATTATCCCAATTATTACGCTCTTTGAATTGTTAACGAGAATTCTCAAATGCCAAAAGCCCTTTCTCAAGTGATCATTTGCCTTCTATTTAACCCATTAATTTTGTTATATCTCAATGCTAAACAATTGAATTAAACTCATTACAATCCCAATTCCTTATGTGTTACATGCGGCAAATAGATATTCTCATTCTATTCACAAACCTAATTATTCAATGTGCAAATAACTAAGTCACATGATATCATGCCCAGTTCTAACCCTTGATTTCCTTTCTCAATTCCTTCTAGAGTAACAAGGTAATTACTGATCAGATAATTAATCAATAAGCATAAGGCAAGATAAACAACTCACTTTAACATAAATAATTGGAATAAATCAAATAATCAATTCATAATCATAAAAAGTTCAATTGAAATCTTAATGAAAGAGTTAGTTCATAATTAATGAATTAAAATCAAGAATCCACAATTAAATAGACATTAAAAGATAAAATTATGATGAGAGAAGAGAATAGAATCTGTTGTCAGCAAATCTGATGCTCCCCTCTTGCTCTTGCTCTTGATCTTCAATGTTCTTCAATTTGCTTCAATCTCCAATGGCTAATTAAGAACTAGGGTTTAGATTCTAATTTAATGGAGTGTTTAATCTAGTCTAATCTATGTAATCTGCCCCTTATTTTATGTCTTACATCATGTATTTATAGGTTACAAGTCCAATTTTTAGTTTAGGAACAAACCTAATCCAATTTAAAGCCAAAAAGGTGTCAAAATTCGCCCAAAACTCATCCAGGCCGCACCAACCTCTTCCCCCAGCGCCCCAGCGCTGGGCATGGTGCTGAGAATCTGCTCCCTAGCGCCCCGGCACTGCAAATAAGCCTGATTTGGACGCCCTCGATGCCCCATGTTCGACATTTTCTCGTTCCGACGTCCACCGGGTAAACGGCCATAACCTTTGATCCAGGAGGCGTTACGGGGCCTCACCACCTATCAAATCGAAGATATCGACGAGATCTACAACTTTCATTCTTTGAGGATTGAGAAATTCTAGGCAGATGAAGGCGAAAATTGAGCTGGAAGTGACTGCTATGCAAATGACCACTCAAAACCATGACGTTCAACGTCCGTTGGTACAACGATCATAACTCTTGCATCCGAACTCTGATTGGAATGATTCAAAATGTTTTGTAAAGCTAAGACGATGCTCTTCAATGTAAGCTAAGTTCCAAACCAAGAACATGAAGTAAACATGAAAGCCCAAATGATGTCCGGTTTGCTTTTCTTTGCATTTTCTTTGCATTTCCTTACCAATAGTCGCTCACACCGCTCCCAAACGTATAACTTACAAAATGAATACAAAATGCATGAAAAGTAACTAAGACACATAAATATAAGCAACTAATTCAAGTAAAAGATACCGGATAAGTGTATATAAAATCCACTTATCAAATACCCCTAAACTTAAACTGTTGCTTCTCCCCAAGCAACACAACATAATGCAATGCAATGCAATGAAATGCAACTAATCTATATGCCTCATTTATCCAAAGAAGATTTGATAGAATCAAATCTATTCACTTGGCCTTAGAGCAATCAAGCAAACAAGACAATACTTCATATCAAAACCAATCAACAATTTCCTAGTCAATCATCAAGTCTTAAATCATTATTACCGGGTATATTGCGTGTGTGTGCTTCTCAACAACCATGCTAAGCGATATAAAATCAAATTTAACACATAACAAGTCTCTTCAAGGCATCATACGAAGTAAACTTAAGAAATCCAAAAACAAGCTAGATCCAACTAAAATCAAACAATTACCAATATCGAGGGTCAACATGGGATACTTATGCTTTATTTTCATCTACGGGGCTTTTTTTCTTTTTCCCGCTTTATTCTATTTTTTTTATATACACATAGCTATGCAATGTCTTATTCCCTTAGGCTTTTCAATGCTACCTTAACGAGCTTTCGACCAACGACTCCCAGACCATTAAGACCTTAGGGCGCTAGGTGTAAAGACAATCCCTAGGGCTTACTTTACTCAAATAACAAAGGCCACAAAACTAGACAAGCATGCCACGGTGTTTATTCATACTTTTTTTTCTTTTTCTTTGTTTTCTTTTTTTTTCTTTCTTCTTCTTTTTTATATAGCTTATATACCCCAAATATTCCCCCAAACTTAGGTTCTTGTCTAAATTTAGTCATCACTACTTATTCTTGTCATTCTTTCATTCAAATTAGCATTATCCTTTAGAGTCTCATTATGTATCAATTTAAACTCAATCAATCAACAAGTTGTTTTCTTGTCTATATCATTATTATACTAGTTTCAAAAGAAAAAAGATTCAATTCATAACAAGAAATCACATCAAAGCTCTATAGTCAAGATTATACTTGTCTTACCCAATTCCAATCTCATCATTGGCCAAAATAAACTTAACTATAACAAACCGCTGGACTTATGCAAAATGAACATAGTAACTAACTATTATTTTTGAATTTTTGAAATTTTGAAATTTTTTTTTTATAATGAACCTACAAAAACTTGTTGATCGATTTCATGATCAATGAATACGTGCAAGTATACACTATTGAACAAGTAATAAAGTGAAAGTAGAGTATCGTTCCCACGAGGAATTATTTAATAAAAATTACCAAATACTAACTCTTAACCAAATCAATTTTATTTAAACAACCAATAATTGTGATTTCTAGATTTAAGAAAACTAAATTAAACAAAACAAAAAGATTATTCTAAAAGAAAGCAAATAAACAACTAAGAATTGATGGAATTTAGATAAATAAGGATTAAGACTCCAATATCCCCAATTATGAACTATAAATCAATTATCCAATTATCCCAATTATTACGTCTACTGAATTGTTAACAGGAATTCTCAAATGCCAAAAGCCCTTTCTCAAGTGATCATTTGCCTTCTATTTAACCCAGATTAATTTTGTTATATCTCAATGCTAAACAATTGAATTAAACTCATTACAATCCCAATTCCTTATGTGTTACATGCGGCAAATAGATATTCTCATTCTATTCACAAACCTAATTATTCAATGTGCAAATAACTAAGTCACATGATATCATGCCCAGTTCTAACCCTAGATTTCCTTTCTCAATTCCTTCTAGAGTAACAAGGTAATTACTGATCAGATAATTAATCAATAAGCATAAGGCAAGATAAACAACTCACTTTAACATAAATAATTGGAATAAATCAAATAATCAATTCATAATCATAAAAAGTTCAATTGAAATCTTAATGAAAGAGTTAGTTCATAATTAATGAATTAAAATCAAGAATCCACAATTAAATAGACATTAAAAGATAAAATTATGATGAGAGAAGAGAATAGAATATGTTGTCAGCAAATCTGATGCTCCCCACTTGCTCTTGCTCTTGATCTTCAGTGTTCTTCAATTTGCTTCAATCTCCAATGGCTAATTAAGAACTAGGGTTTAGATTCTAATTTAATGGAGTGTTTAATCTAGTCTAATTTATGTAATCTACCCCTTATTTTATGTCTTACATCATGTATTTATAGGTTACAAGTCCAATTTTTAGTTTAGGAACAAACCTAATCCAATTTGGAGTCAAAAAGGTGTCAAATTCGCCCAAAACTCATCCAGTCACACTCAACCTTCTTTCCCCAGCCTTCATATTGGGTACGGCAATGAGAATATGCTCCCTAGCGCCCCGGCACTGCAAATAAGCCTGATTTGGACGCCCCGGCGATGCCCCATGTTCTGACATTTTCTGCAGTGATGATGGTGGTGGAGATGAGAGCAGTGAGAGAGAGTAAACTGAGAGCAGTGTTGGTGGTGGTGGCTGCTGGAGGTGACGTGTGGTGGCGGCGCGGCGATGGTGGTGGTGGAGATGAGAGCAGTGAGAGTGAAGTGAGACTGAGAGAAAGTAAAGTGAGAGAGAAATGAGAGAGAGAATGAAGTGAGAGAGAAATGAGAGAGAGAATGAAGTGAGAGAGAAATGAGAGAGAGAGAGAGTAAAGTGAGAAAGAAATGAGAGAGATAGTAAAATGAGAGAATGAGGGGCGGTTGGGGAAGACGAGCTGATTAATAAGGCTTAAAGATTATTTTCGATGGAATTTCTATCGAACTTAAATCCATCATAATTAAGGTATCTTCGACGGATATTGCGTCGAACATAAACACTATTCAGTCGAATATAAGGTTGGCGTTGGTGGGAACATTGGCGCCAATGGGAAACATCTATTTCCGACAAACATCCGTCGAAATTAATATAGTTTCGACTAAATTATGTTCAACTGAAGAATCCGTCAGAATAATTATTATCTTTGAGGAAATATATTCGTCGAACTTAATCCGTCGGAATTAGCTGATTTTCACTACTAAAAAATGGTCATTTGTGATGGCCAAAATCCATCATAAAAAATAAGAAAACCATCATGAAAGGTTTACGTGATGGCTTTAAGCATCACAATAGCCGTCTTGTATACGCCCATCATGAAAGGTTTTACGTGGTGGTTTTGGCAATCACGCAAAAGCTTAGTGCTTTTGTGATGATTAATACAATCACATTAACACGTAATCTATTGTGATTGTCAAAGTCAACACACAAAAAAACAAGACTTTAGGGATCAAATGTAAGAACGTGAATCTCTATTTACATACAATTTATTTCTCTGTATTAATTGTATCTATATTAATTGTATCAAATGATATTTGTAGGATTCAAACCCTCTCCCATTTGCAAACTAAATAAGTATTACCACTACACCAAAGTCCAGATCATGATTATAATTTTAAAACAAAATATAAAAGAAAACATATGTGAGTTGACTTACTAAACAAAATTACTTCCACATAAGATTTGGTGGTTGCAATAATAGACACAAATACTCTATAATGATGGTAAAATTAGACATCACTAAGAGCCATCATATATTTTATTGTTTTGTGATGATTTGAAAAATTCATCACAAAATACCTTCTTTTTGTAATTGTAAATAAAAGTCGTCACAAAAATCTATCTTTTTTAATGATTGTCACGACCGTCATAAAATATTATTTTGATTATTTCTTACACTAAAATATTAGTGATAGCTTAAATGCAAACACGAAAAGGGTATATCTATAAGTGATGACTTAGTGCGTCACAAAAAGAAAATTTATTTTGCGTGAAAAAATTAGTGTGATTGACATAGTCATCACAATTATAATACATTAATGGTAAGATTAGTCATCACTAAGAGCCATCATATATACTATTATTTTGTGATTGTTTAAAAAGTCAAATCACAAATTACTATCTTTTATGATTGTTTTTAAAAACTATCACAAAATTCCATCATGTATTCTTGTTTGTTTAATAGTGAATTTCTTGTAGTTAGCATAATTTTTACCCTAGCTTGTGAATACTCTTCAATCTGCTAAAAAGTACGTGCATGGCATATAATTTAAATTTGGAAAAAATCAGCTCAGGGAACAGAAATTAACAAATAAAATAAAAAAATTCAAGAGATGCAGAACAATATTAAGTTGCATAGGTTTTTGCGTTAGATCGATCCAATTAGATACGTTGCTAAATTCCACTCTAAAACCAAGTTAATTAGGTTATCTTGTGGTTTTCTACATCTAAATCACATGTACTGTCATTACAACTAGGACTCGAAACATTTTTTTAAACTAGGATTCTCAGATTCCCAGATAAAATAGTTCCGGTGAGCGACAAACTGAAACACGAAAATTGTAATATTTTGAAAAGGGTTGGGCTACATGTCCCACCTTGTTATTGTATTATTTTTTTGAGATTTTAATAAAACAACACCCTTAGCAATAGCGGTTTGAGTGACCGACAGTGCTTGTTGGCGTTGTATAACACAATAAATATATAGAAAACCAACCAAAAAAGTATTATTTTAACTCTTTCAAAATTAGATATACATTTTGACTTTTTTGAGTTAATTTGTGAAATTCAAAAATTCAAAATTGATATGAATTTATTTAGTTTTAATACAACAAATATAACAATTGTAATCTAACTATAAAGTACTATTAATTATCATCTTTGTTGTTTTCAAAACTTGAGTGAAATTATATCAATTTTAAGTTTTAAGATTTCTCGAATTGAATTTAAAAAATCAAAATATATCTCTAATTTTAAACGAATGTAGTACTAATTATCATATTTATAAATTTAAATGAATTTATATCAATTTAAATTTTAAAATTTTATAAATTAATTTAAAAAGTCAAAGTAGATCTCTAATTTTGTAACTGGGAAAATATTAACTAACAAGTAATTAACCAAACAAAAAGAATCATAAAGAAATGTGTCCCCCCGTTAGTGGTGTAAGGTCTTCTACAAATAAATTGCTGTTTTCCAAGTACAGCACACAATTAAGCCATGGTCCTTCAAAACGTTCTACACATGAATGTAGGCAATGGGGAATCTAGCTATGCTAATAACTCAACCCTCCAGGTATCTCTCCTTTCCTTTCCCTGATCTCCAAGGATTTGAACTTTTTATTATGCTATGATGGTAAAATAAATAAATAAATAAAATTCATGTTGTATTTTGTATTAATTTCCATTTGAAAAATGGTACAATTAATTCTCTCGCAGAAAACATTTATATGGAAGGCACATCAAGTTTTAGAGGAAACCGTCAATGATTATGGTGTTGATGGATTCCCCGAGTGTTTCAAGATAGCTGACTTGGGTTGCTCTTCAGGGCCAAACACCCTCTTTGTCGTGTCGAATATTATAGACAATGTTCATGCAATTTGTCAAGAGAAAAGTGTGAAATCGCCTGAGTTTCAGGTGTTTTTAAATGATCTTCCCAATAATGATTTCAATTCGATTTTCAAAATGTTACCACCATTTTTTGCGAAATTAAGGGAGGAAAAAGGTGAAAATTTTGGGCCATGTTTTATATCTGGAGTGCCAGGTTCTTTCTATGGGAGGCTCTTTCCAAGCAAAAGCCTGCACTTTGTTCATTCCTCTTCTAGTATTCATTGGCTTTCTGAGGTTAGCATTTTCATGTATATTTAGAAAATTAATAATACAATTAATTATTGCATAGCATAATAATTAACACAGGCTAACGAATTAAATTGTAGGTTCCTGAAAGACTAGAGAATAACAAGGGAAAAATCTACATGTCAAGAACAAGTCCTCCCAGTGTTTTTGAAGCATATTCAAACCAATTTGTAAGAGACTTCTCATCATTTCTATGCATGCGAGCCGAGGAAATAGTTCCGAATGGCCGTATGGTTCTAACATTGCCCGGTAGGAGATTTTCGGATCACACCAAGGAAGATTGTTACCGTATTTGGGATTTTCTAGCAAAGTCACTCCAAGAAATGGAGGCTGAGGTAAGATCCATTTTTCACTAATCCAATTAAACAACTGATCTTTACTTAATAATCCTTTTCACCGGATTAAAAGAATCTCATTTATCGGATTTTTCTTTCAATAAATTGCAAAATGATGCAACATTCTCAAGTTTATATTACTATACAATTATCATGTCATCTAATTCAGATTCCATGAAGTTGTCACGCTCGCTAAGTTTAAAGTTGCTTTTGTTATTGCAAATGTTGTATCTAGCACACAAAAAAGGTGTTGACAAAAATAGCATATGCAATTTTGCTATAACAAATGTAAGGATGTGACAACTTAATGGAATACATATCCCATGGTATCACTATTAACTAAACATTCAAAATAAATTAGGATAAAATTCGAATAGAAATATAACCTTGAAATTATGTAAAATTTGGAATGGGTGTTAATAACGTGAGTTAGTGTTACAAAAATGTTTATGTTGTCAGAACAAATATGTATGTAATTACATTTTACATTTGTTTCAACGATACTTTTCTATGATTATTAATATATTGTATTTGCTTTCAGGGGTTAGTTGGTGAAGCGGACATAAATTCATTCAATATCCCTCTTTATACGCCTTGCATGGATGAAGTAAAGGCAATAATTCAAAGTGAGGGTTCGTTTAGCCTTAATAGGCTTGAATCCTTTGAATTAATATGGGACTTGCAAGATGATGAAAAACAATTTGTGAGTGATTACAAGGATAGCAGTGGCATGGTTTTGGCCAAAATAAATAGAGCTGGTTTAGAATCTTTGCTAGTAAGTCATTTTGGGAACTCTTTCATTGACAACTTATTTGATAGCTTTGCAAGAAATATGGATGAGCATCTCTTCAGGGAGAAAACAATTAAACCCTTCATTTTAGTCATTTCCTTGACCAAGAAATGATTCTTCAAGGGGCAGAAAGAAATATTTAAATACCAAGGATGCAGAAAGTTGACGAACACAACCAGATTCTGTATTTAATTTGCATCATTGTGTGTTTTTCTTGACAAATAAATGATATTTCTATTGAATTTGTATCAATATGTGAGGAACAAAGGTATCAACAGATTATGCAGCTCTCTTGTGGCTGTATACATTTTAAATTTGTCACATTTGTGTATGACTTTGAATTTAAAATTTTTAATAAAATTTCCTTTTACCCATAAAAAGAATATCATATGTTATCCATATGATGTGTACTGTTTTTGTATTGTCAGTGCGTGACAGTGTTATGTGGAACAAAAATGTAAGAGGAAATAAAATAATTGTAGTAACGTCAGGCGGAGTATTCGATGTATATTAATCTGCATTTTTAATTTACCATGGAATTGTATATTTGTAATATCAGTAAGTGACAGTGTTATGGCGTGTACTAACGTGTATATAAATTTATTCGAAAACTTTTATATGTATTTTATTGGATAAAGAATATAATGTGCATGTAACTTTTTCAGTTGTCATGAATTGAGTGGTATGCGTCACCCGTCTCAAATCCAAACATAGATCACAAATAACTTTTAAGAACAAAATGTGGAGTAAAATTTGGGATAAATCACAAGTGAAAAAATATATATTTTATTTTATAATATATTATCTTATTTTTTTATTTTAAATTATAAGATTATTATTAATTAATTTTAAAATATTTTAAATTAAATTTAAAATTGATAGTATTCATTATCAATTAATTAAAAATAGTAAATCTTATCGTTAGTAATATTATTTATATAGTTATAATATTCCATCATTATATTGATTAAAATTAAATTAATTTATATTAATTTTAAATTTAATAATATCTCAAATTAACTTTATAAACTCAATAATAATTTTTTATTTTAAAACATAATAAATATTTAAGGTCCTCCTTTACATAAGTATACAACAAATAGAAAAAGTAATTACAAGAAAAGTGCATCAACTAAATAATTTCAAAAAGAATGTAATTATTACAAAAATAGTACAATTCACATTAATAAGGAAACCTAAAATCAAGGATAACTAATAATTCAAATTCAAATTCAAATTCAAATTCAAATCTTGTCTCTAACAACAATTTCAAATCCATGTTTCAAAATTCAAATCAAAAGAGAAAATAAAAATAAAAAAAAATATGAAGGAGCTAATGTTCATCATCCTCCTCTCTCTCATATACATCATTGCCATTATTATCATCGCATATGCCGCCACACGGAGTTGCTATTCAAATTTCTTTTGACAATTTGGTTACCCACAAAATTGAAATGGTTACCTTTATCTGAATTTTGACTAATAATCGCATCACATTTAAAATAAAATTGGTAATCAAATAAAAGCAAATTGGTTACCTTATCAAATGGTTTGGTAACCAACTATATGAAATTTGGTTACCAACTGCATCACATCCAAAATAAATTAGTAACCTAATAAACTAAATTGGTTACCTTATCGGAAGGTTTAGTAACCAACTGCATAAAATTTGGTTACCTTATCGGAAGGAGCTAAGGTTTGGTTACCTTAGTATGCCTATTTGGTTACCAACATATTAAGGTTTGATTCTGGAGTGGGGAGTTGGAGAACGGATCGGTGGTGGAGGGAAGCAAAGGGTGGTGGAGGGCCTCCATCATGGCTAGTGACAGGGTCTCCACCGACGGCCATCTTGAATCGATCTGGGGGAGGAGGAGAAAGGGGGCGGGAGGAGGCGGAGGAAGGGGAGGGGGGGGTGGGGTGGGGTGGAGAAAGGGAGGCGGGAGGAGGGGGATGGCGGTGGGAGGCGGATGGAGGTGGTGGGGCGTGGGCGGGGGAGGAGAAGGGAGGCGGAGGAAGGGAAGGAGGGTGTGGAGCAGTAGGGCCGGGAGGGGGCGGGTGGGGTGGAGAAAGGGCGGGAGGAGGGATGGCGGTGGGGGCGGATGGAGGTGGTGGGGCGTGGGCGGGGAGGAGGGGAGGCGGGGCGGGGCGGGGCGGGGGGGGGTGGGGGGGGAGAAAGAGGGGGAGGAGGGGGATGGCGGTGGGAGGCGGATGGAGGTGGTGGGGCGTGGGCGGGGAGGAGAAGGGAGGCGGAGGAAGGGGAAGGAGAGGGTGTGGAGATAAAATGGAGGTTGATGAGAGAGAGATAAAATTTAAATCCCTACAAACATGGCCATTATCAATCACTCATTAAATCACTCAACTAAATAAAAGGGATAAGATTGCACTCTTTTTTGTAATTAAATATTGCATATGCACTTTTTTGTAATTATTTTATTTGTAGACTTTTTATGTAATTATTTTTTAAAATGTAATAGAAAATATAATTGTCCCAATATTTAATTTGATTAAGATCATTGTCGACCACAAATTGCCAATGATGGACAATACTTTTCATGAGGAATAAAAGCCTGTATGAAAATTGGGTTGTAGCCCAATAAATGTCGCCCAAGTCGGGTTGCGATTTAGTCCAATTACAATTCAACAGATATGGTAAGTTCTCTATATCAAATCAAAAATATAACAAAGACAAAGATCGAGTCATTTTGGTTGACTCTGAGTCGACTCAGCAGTTCAAAATAGTTTTATTTTGTCAATTCAGTATTTAAAGATTTCTTTTGTTTTATTACATAACATATTTAATGTACTCTTTAGTTGATATAACAAGACAAAGACCAAGTTGTTGGTTGGTTCTAAGTCGACTCGGTAGCTCAAAAGTTTTTTTTTTGTCAACTCAACATTTGAAGATTTTTTTTGTTTTACTATGAAATATGCAGTTAATGTGTGATGACCAGGATTTTCGGAAATTATTAAAATAAAAATTTAATAAATAAACTTTTAATTGTGAGACTTAATAAGTTTGTAATAAGTTTGACTGTGTGTGTATAATTTATGTGGAGAATTTAATGTGTACATAAGTATGAAATATATACATACTTGGAACGAAAGAGTTAATAATTAGTAATTAGTTAAACTATTGAGTGAGTTAGCATGAGTTAACTACAAAATGAAATAAAGGAGGTGAAGAAAAAAAATTAATTAATATTAATTAATTGAGATTAGTTTGAAGTTATATTGTGAAATAATATAATTTGAATATAAAGCCTTAACGGCAATATATAAAATTATTATGAATTAAATTTCATAAACAAGGAGATTAACCAAAATAGAGCAGGATCGGAGAAAGGATAAGGATCAAGCACGTCTGTCAACGATTTACTAAGGATAAAAGCCATAACGCCAAAACACGGTTAAAGGCAAAGTCATAAACGCGACTTGGGTGACGTTCCACTTAATCAAACACCAATCTCATTCTGTCTCATTTAATAAAATGGCATGGATATTTTAAAGGCATATTAAATATATATTAACAGATAAATTATTACATATATGATCTCATAAAGTTACTGTTGGTTTGGGGGTCTTCCCAAAACTATAAGCCGGCACATCTCTTCCTGTATAGCGTTTTAAGTTAAAACAATAAATTGTTCAGATTTATTAAATTGTTCTAAAAATAAGAACGATTATGTTTATCTGTTGCAGTTTGATATGCTATTTTATATCGATTACTGTTTTCAGTATGAAAATCTAAAAGTTCAAGTAAAGAAACATAGTAATTGATAGAAGCAATAATGAAAACTTACAGAAGAGCCTTCGATATCTTCAAAATTCAAACTTTATTTATATGAGAGAGAGGGAGAGAGTACAAAGGGAAAATGCAAAGAAAAGTTCTACCTCAACAATGGGTGAGGTCTCCCATTTATATATGAGTGAGAGAAGATAAGAAAGGATCTAGCGTGTCCTTGGTAGTGGAGTCGGTCTGCTATCCTTATCTTTTCTTCTTTAACTCTCAGTCGTAGGAAGTGGAATGGCATGAGACAAACTGTCGGTTGAGTGGCGCATTATAGAAGACAGCTGGTGTCATCTTCTGATAATTGAGGGCACCGGTTGCCTTTTTTCTTTGGTGGAGACAACGTGGTTGTCCTTTTTACGATTATTTATGTTGTAGTGGAGAATAGCTTTATGCTTTTCCTTTTCCTTTTTTGTCTTGTTCCATCTTTTCAGAAATCATGGAAGTGAGAGAATCCAAGAAATCTCCCATAGTGGGTTCCAGTTCTTGACTTTCACCAGCTAAGAAACTAAATTCATTGTCATCCTGTTCAGATCCTTCATTACTGCTAACAGTTTTCATGAAACTGTCATATTGGACAAAGGATTGTAAGAATTGGGTTTTCATATAGTCCATAGTCTTAACTATAAATTCTGTTTCAGTTAGATTTGGAAACTTTTATTTTAAATCGGTTTGAATCTTTACAAAAGGATTAACCGATGTTGGTGCTGGAAGGCTTTGGGGAATGACATCAAGACAAGCCTGAGTGTGATTCTTTATGGTCTTCAGAAGTTCTGGTAGTGTGGGATTAAGTCCTTTATCCCACCATTTGGTAAAAAAATACCCTTTTAAGACGGGGAATTTTATTCTGATAGTCACATTGGAAATCCCATTTCCATATCCAAGGGATTCCAAAACGGATTATGAAATGGGTCAATAATTTAAGCATAGATAAATCTTTATTTACTGGTATATGGGCATAAGCAACCTGCCACTCTTTAAATTCTGTTTGAATTGATTCTAGTAAAGTTTCCATTTTAATACCGAATTTATCCCACCAAATGAAAAACCAGTTGGGAATTTCGTTTTTAAGATCATCAGGACATATACGGATAAACAAGGTGTGGTTATGGATGGGATTCTGGTAATAGAATACATGCGTAAAGGAATCAATATAATCCCAATAGCTGTATCTGGTTTCTGTTGTATGACTAGATTCAACAATACGGGTAGTATGAGGATTAATACCCTAATTAGCAAGAGGCATGATGCTCTTGATGGTTGTTTTACTGTATTGAATTGGGCTAGTCGGTTTTGATGGATCATGAAGCGTATGCTTAATGTCCATGGATGTTGTTTCAATGATGATTTTCTCATATACATAGCGATACTGGTTAAAACGAGGAAGAGACTGTTGAGTTGTTAAATAACGCCTTTTGATCTCCCATGGATCTCTCATCCATTTTTCATCATTCTGGTCAATAAATAATATTGTTTCTTCCACATATTTGTTTGGAATGTACTGTTCTGGTAAAATAAGAACATCTTTTACTGTAGGCTGGCTAAAAAAAGCCGAAGAATTAATGGATGGAGTATCCAAGCTAGGAAATTTTGTATAGTAAAGGTTAGCTCTGCCCCGGCCTCGCTGACCGCGGCCACGGCCTCTACTGGTCATTCCTACAAATATTCTCTGGTTAGAAAATTTGATAAAGAATTATGTTTTCCTTTGATATATTCAATATCAAAGTCAAATACGGATAAAGTACTTTGCCAAGTAGCAAATATCTGCTTAGATACTAAATTTTGAACATCTTTTTTAAATATCTGTTTTGCAGCTAAACAATCAACTCTAATTAAAAAGTGCTGATTTAAAAGATCATCCTGAAATTTTAAAACACATTTAACTATTGAAAGACATTCTTTCTTTATTGTGGGATAGTTTAAAGAAGGTCCTTTCCAAACTCCTGAAGTAAAACGAATAAGATCCTCGTTTTTACTGTTAGGATTAAATTGTTTTAGAATACCACCATATCCTGTATTAGAAGCATCAGTTTGGACGATCTTATTCCATTCGAGATTAGGTAGGGATAAACAAGGTAGCTGTTTGACCCTAACTTTAATCTTTTTTACTGCATCAGTATGTTCAGTGGTCCATATAGAAGGATTCTTTCATAGACGAGTATACAGAATGGAAGCATCTTGGGAAAGATTCAGATAATAATCACGAATATAATTTAAACTTCCCAAAATTCTTTGCAGATGATTAATGTCTTTGATTTCATCCAGAAATTTAGATGCAAATTCAATACATCTGTCAATTGGAATAATAGTTCCATTGGAAATATTATGTCCAAGGAATCTGATTTTTGTTTGGAAAAGCTTCATCTTAGGGGTAGAAACTACGAAATCATTTTTTATGATAATATTTTTAAAAATATTTAAATGTTTAATGTGTTGTTCAATAGAAGAAGAGAAAATTAAGATATCATCAATATAGCAAATAATAAATTTAGTAAAAGGATTAAAAATATCATTCATGATGTGTTGGAATTCTGAAGGTCCATTTTTCACTCCAAATGGAAGAACATTCCATTCATATTGACCAAAAGGTACTGTAAAAGCAGTTTTATAGATATCCTGTTCTCTAATTTGAATTTGCCAAAATCCTAATTTCATATCCAATTTAGAGAAAATAGTGGCATCATGAAGTCTGTCAAGAAGGTCCTTCTTATTCAGAATCGGATATCTAATCCATTGAAGGGACTCATTAAGCGGTTTATAATTGATAACGAGTCGTGGAGTTCTTGTTCAATTTCTGAGTTTTTATTAACATAGAAGGTTGTACAACTCCAGGGAGAAGTACTAGGCTTTATTAATTTTTTCTATTGAAGAGACTCAATTTCAGTTTTGTAAAGGAGTAAATATTCCTTCTTCATCTAACTGGGTCGAGACTTAGTAGGAATATTCTTTTCATTAAAATTAGGATATAAGGAAGAGAAATAATATGTTTCTTTCTATTTCAAAAAGCATTCAGGACATCACTACAGATTTCAGCTTGAAGAGCTTTGTGGATCAATTTTATTTTTTCCTGTAAAGAAGGTTGTAAAATTATTTGTTCTGTAGTAAGAAATTTTATTTCTTTTTGAATAAAATTGATTTGTTTCTCTTTAGAATAAATCATGTGTTTAACTTGATTTAATTCTTTAGTATAAGGTTCTGTAATAAATTCAAAAATAATATGTTTGTTGTTAAGAGTAGTATGAATTCCCAAAGTATCAATTTTTTAAATGGTCATTAAAAGACACAAGAAAGGGGTGCCTAAGATGATACTTTGATTCATATTTCGGATAAGAACAAAAGAAGTAGGTAAACAAAGACCTTGATTACAGATTAAGGCTTCGGGAATTTTATATTTAATATTCATAGTATTACCACTTGCACTAGTTAAAGATTGAGTGGTTTTCTAAAAGTATTTGGTAGGAATTAATCCTTCCTAAATTAAGCTCATGTCAACACCACTATTTACTAAGGCAATGACGTCTTAAATGATAAAATCCAGTTTAATAACAAAAGTAATTCTGATATACCATTTCTGAAAGACTACTTGATTCATAAGCATCAAATAATGTTCAGAAGACTCTGGTTTATCAGAAGATTCGATTTTAGAGAATTTTGCATTATTATCTTGTTTATAGTTTAACTGTTGTTTAATATTATTTAAATCTTGGAAAATAATAATATTAGTATTTTGTAATTATTTAATTTTAGATTTTAATATATTTATTTCACCTTTAAGATCCTGTATAGTAGTAGGCTTTTCAGTGGTAGAAACGTCTTGTATACGTTTCATAACTTCTTTCATACGATACTAATTAATGGGTAGAATATCTTTTGTTTTTTGATTTTTATAACATATTTCTAAAAATTTTAATTTTATTTCGGGATCTTTAATTTGATCGGCTAAGTCGAGGAGTGATTTTTGGGTGTCCGTTAAGACATTGATACTTGGTCCTTCAATATCTAAACCATTCATCTCGACGATAGCTTTCCAATAGTCAGCTTCAGTAGTTATATTACAGTTATTAGTTGTACAGGTTTGACATTGTTCATTGTTAGAATCATTGTCAGATTTAGAATAGATTTCAGCTAAATCATCATCTAAATTTGAATCTGATTCAGAATTACTGCTTAACAAACAATTAAGAATTTGTTGTTGAATGTCTTCATCAAGGGACATTTCATTAAGTTTCTGTTTTAATTTTGATTTACATTTATTAGCGAAGTGTCCTGTTTTTCCACATTTATAACATTGAATTTTAGATTTATCTTTTTTTTACTGCTCTTTCTCTTCTTAGTAGATTTTTCAGGGGTTTTGTTTTTAGAAGATTTCTTAGAAGAACTTCTTCGGTAAGATCTAGAAGGTTTAGAACTTTGCTGTTTTTTAGCCTTTTGGGGATACTGTAATTTTGTGTCATACGAGAATTGGTCGCAAAATTCTCCTATCTCATGTCTTTTAGTAAGATTCTATTTTTTCATTAATTGTTGAAGTTTCATATCATTACATAATGATAATTAGATGGCCATAAGAATATTGATCATAAGGGATACTCATACGGTCATGTTTATCTCTTAGTTTTTTGCGGATTTTTTCAGCAAAGAAAGTAGGAAGACCATCAATAAACTTGGTTTTCCAATGTTCACTGTTGGTGTCTGTTCTTTGAATTAATTTCATTTAAAAGACATCCTTATACCATCTAAAATGGGTTAAGGATGGACAACAAAGATTCGGTAAGAGTTCTCTACCCCTATCATTATTCATGAGTCCTGGTCCGACAAAATGATGAATGATAGCATTGACTAAGGTATAGCAAGCATCTTCTCTTTTTGTTTCTGCTCTAGTAAGGGTCAGTTTCATTCTTATAGGATTGGAGAATTTCAGTTCGTTGTTTTTCAGTAAGTGCATTATCCCACCATCCTTTAAGAATGCCTGTAAATCCATTTACTAAGAAATGACCGATCTGATGGTCTGTATTATCATTCTGTCTGCAGACAGTTGCATACATCATGATATGATGGATGGTATCAAAAATTTGATATTCTTTTTTACCATCAATATTCCATTCATAAATGGTTTTACCATGGTAAGATTTTTGAGAATGAAGAAAGTCTTCTTTATACAGAATATCTTGAGGAGTAGGTCTGGGGTAATAGTACCTACTAGGTCAAGATTAAGCCATTCGATTTATAGGTTTCTGACTGTAAGTGGTTTTATTGATATTTTGCATTTCCTAAAAATTATTCTGAATTTCTAAAATATGAATGGGGGAAAAAGTATCGGAGTCATCTCTATCATTATCAGTATTATCCAGGCATCATATTAATCTGAGACGAGGATGCGATTGTGATATTTAAATCTCTCATTTTATTTAAAAGATTATCAATAAATTCATTATTAGCTTTAGAAGATTTCATCTTGAAATTACTAACTTCTAAAGGTGGCTTAATGGTTACAAGTTGAAGATCAATCTTTTGAGGAACAACTTGACAATTATCATTAATATGATTTATTTGATCTTCTATCCTGGTTAACTGTTTTCCTATAGTTTGAAGGAATAAATTAGTATAATTATTCTGTTTAGACAAGGGTAAAATATCTTTTATTTTTACCTCTTCTTGTTGATGGGGTATCTCAAATATATCAACATATGGATTGATAACTAAGGGTTTTAAATTTTCATTTTTTGGGCTAAGTTCAAGAGACTTAGGAGGTGGATGAATGGATTGAATAATATTACCACTTGTGGTAATCCAATCCTTTTGAATTCTAGTTAACACATTCAGTTGACTTTCAGTGTAAAAATTAGAATTTGAAACAAAATCATAATACCATTTAGTAAATGATAAAATAAACTGGTTTTTATTCAGATAAGCATAATAATTAGCTTTAATATCTGCTAATTTTTGATTATCATGATTTTTAAAATACCAATTTCTAAAGTTCTGGTATTTATCTTGCATAAACTCCTGGTTTAAACATTGACGAATTTTACTATTTGGAGAAAAATCCATTAACATTCAAAATTCATATCACTAATGGTTGACTATAAGGTCTTCTATTTTTGAGGGAGTATTTGTTTCATAAATACCATGAGGTATTTGATTTTCAAAAATATGAATTCCTCTAATTAAATCTTCATTTTTAATAGACTCATTACTGGGATTTTTAGACTCTTGATAAACGGATTCTAAGGGATCAGACACAGACTGTCTAGATGATTCAGGAAAATCAATATTATAAGAGATATTATTAATAGATCGACTTCGGGTAAAAGGTCTTTGGAATTTTAAATAAACAATTCCATTACTGGTTTGGAAAACATCCTCAATAGATTGTCTAATTATAGGTCTAGTAAGGCGTTTGTAATTTGCCATTGTTTCAGAAAAGTAATTTCTTCCCGAGGGATCATCCTGGGAATAACCACTTGACTACTAAAGAGATTAGTGTCTATAATGACAATATGTACTTGTTGGCTTTGTTTTCAGATATAAGGGTTTAAAGTTGTTAAAACTTTAAGGTGAATACGGAATAATATGGCAAAAGGAGAAAAAAAAAATTTAAGTTGTTAAAAATTTATTGTTTTAACTAAAAACGCTATACAGGAAGAGACCTGCCGACTTATAGTTTTGGGAAGACCCCCAAACCAACAGTAACTTTATGAGATCATATATGTAATAATTTATCTATTAATATATATTTAATATGCCTTTAAAATATCCATGCCATTTTATTAAATGAGACAGAATGAGATTGGTGCTTGATTAAGTGGAACGTCACCCAAGTCGCGTTCAGGACTTTGCGTTTAGCCGTGTTTTGGCGTTATGGCTTTTATCCTTAGTAAATCGTTGATAGACGTGCTTGATCCTTATCCTTTCTTCGATCCTGCTCTATTTTGGTATCAAAGCCATGTTTAGTTTATTGACATATTGGAAAATATATTACTTATAAATTATGCATATATGATCACTTTTAAAAATGACTGGTTTTTCAACCTCTCTTTCAATCGTAGCTAATGCCTCAGCTTCTACCTTGGAAGCTACTGAACTTATAGCCTATTAGGATGTTAAGGAAGCCTTAGATAAATGTACCATTCCTAAAATCAAACCATAAATAATTTATAAAAATGGAACCTTTGATTTTATCAGTAAAAGAATTATTAAAACCTTTGAACATGCTGTTCCTTTACAGAATAATGATGAAATTTTATATTTATTGCATGTTAAAGATTTATACCCTTTTTTGCAAAAATATAAATATGTTCATATAGGACTTGTCCAAGTGGCTTTCAAACCTTTGACTTTACTTGGTCAAAATACAGTATTCAGTGTACACTTAGAGATGGTAGGTGTCTTAACTGGAAAGCCTCTCTTATGGGCGCTATTGAAACTAGCCTTGATCATGGACCAGTATATTTCAATATCTACTTGAATTTAAGTGTTGCTTTAACTGATAATAATTTGTCAAAAGTATTAGAGATGAGAATTATATCTCATGGTTATGAGTATCTACACGGATCTCCTCCTTTTGCCATATTATTTCGTATTCACCTTAAAGTTTTAACAACTTTAAACCCTTCTATCCGAAAACAAAGCCAACAAGGACATACTGTCCTTATAGACACTAATCTCTTTAGTAGTTAAGTGGCTATTCCCAGGATGATACCTTGGGAAGAAATTACTTTTCCAAAACAACGGCAAATTACAAACGCCGTCCCTACTAGACCTATAATTAGACAATCCATTGAGGATGTTGTCAAAACCAGTAATGGAAATGTTTATTTAAAATTCCAAAGACCTTTTACCCGAAGTCGATCTATTAATAATATCTCTTATAATATTGATTTTCCTGAATCATCTAGACAGTCTGTGTCTGATCCCTTAGAATCCGTTTATCAAGAGTCTAAAAATCCCAGTAATGAGTCTATTAAAAATGAAGACTTAATTAGAGGAATTCAAATTTCTGAAAATCAAATACCTCATGGTATTTTTGAAACAAATACTCCTCAAAACAGAAGGCCCTATAGTCCAACTGCTAGTGATATGAATTTTAAATGTTAATGGATTTTTCTCCAAATAGTAAAATTCGTCAATGTTTAAACCAGGAGTTTATATAGGATAACTGCCAGAACTTTAGAAATTGGTATTTTAAAAATCCTGATAATAAAAAATTAGCAGATATTAAAGCTAATTATTATGCTTATTTGAATAAAAACCAGTGTATTTTATCATTTACTAAATGGTATTATGATTTTGTTTCAAAGTCTGATTTTTACACTGAAAGTCAACTGAATGTGTTAACTGGAATTCAAAAAGATTGGATTACCACAAATGGTAATATTATTCAATCCATTCATCCACCTCCTAAGTCTCTTGAACTTAGCCCAGGAAATGAAAATTTAAAACCCTTAGTTATCAATCCGTATGTTGATATATCTGAGATACCCCATCAACAAGAAGAGGTAAAAATAAAAGATATTTTACCCTTGTCTAAACAGAATAATTATACTAATTTATTCCTTCAAACTGTAGGAAAACAGTTAACCAGGATAGAAGAACAAATAAATCATATTAATGATAATTGTCAAGTTGTTCCTTAAAAGATTGATCTTCAACCTGTAACCATTAAGCCACCTTTAGAAGTTAGTAATTTCAAGATGAAATCTTCTAAAGCTGATAATGAATTTATTGATAATCTTTTAAATAAAATGAGAGATTTAAATCTCGCAACCGCATCCTGGTCTCAGATTAATATGATGTATGGGCAACCTTCCTCATACACCAGTAATGATAATACTGATAATGATAGAGATAACTCCGATACTTTTTCCCCCATTCATATTTTAGAAATTTTGAATAATTTTCAGGAAATGCAAAATATCAATAAAACCACTTACAGTCAGAAACCTATAAATCGAATGGCTTTATTTGGACCTAGTAGGTACTATTACCCCAGACCTACTCCTCAGGATATTCTGTATGAAGAAGACTTTCTTCATTCTCAAAAATCTTACCATGGTAAAACTATTTATGAATGGAATATTGATGGTAAAATAGAATATCAAATTTTTGAGACCATCCATCATATCATGATGTATGCAACTGTCTGCAGACAGAATGATAATACAGACCATTAGATATGTCATTTATTAGTAAATGGATTTACCGGCATTCTTAAAGGATGGTGGGATAATGCGCTTATTGAAAAACAACGAACTGAAATTCTCCAATCCTATAAGAATGAAACCGACCCTTTTACTAGAGCTGAAACAAAAAGAGAATATGATTTCTATACCTTAGTCAATGCTATCATTCATCATTTTGTTGGACCAGGACTCATGAATAATGATAGGGGTAGAGAACTCTTACAGAATCTTCGTTGTCCATCCTTAACCCATTTTAGATGGTATAAGGATATCTTTTTAATGAAAGTAAGGCAAAGAATGGACGCCAACAATGAACATTGGAAAGACAAGTTTAGTGATGGTCTTCCTACTTTCTTTGCTGAAAAAATCCGCAAAAAACTAAGAGATAAACATGACCGTATGAGTATCCCTTATGACCAATATTCTTATGGCCATCTAATTTTAGTAATTATTGAAGAGGGATTATCATTATGTAATGATATGAAACTTCAACAATTAATGAAAAAACAGAATCTTACTAAAAGACATGAGATAGGAGAATTTTGCGACCAATTCTCTTATGACACAAAATTACAGTATCCCCAAAAGGCTAAAAAACAACAAAGTTCTAAACCTTCTAGATCTTACCGAAGATGTTCTTCTAAGAAATCTTCTAAAAACAAAACCCCTGAAAAATCTACTAAGAAGAGAAAGAGCAGTAATAAAAAAGATAAATCTAAAATTCAATGTTATAAATACGGAAAAACAGGACACTTCGCTAATAAATATAAATCAAAATTAAAACAGAAACTTAATGAAATTTCCCTTGATGAAGACATTCAACAACAAATTCTTAATTGTTTGTCAAGCAGTAAATCTGAATAAAATTCAAATTCAGATGATGATTTAGCTGAAATGTATTCTGAATCTGACAATGATTCTAACAATGATCAATGTCAAACCTGTACAGCTAACAACTGTAATATAACTATTGAAGCTGATTATTGGAACGCTATCGTCGAGATGAATGGTTTAGATATTGGAGGACCAAGTATCAATGTCTTAACTGACACCCAAAAATCACTCCTCGACTTAGCTGATCAAATTAAAGATCCCGAAATAAAATTAAAATTTTTAGAAATATGTTATCAAAATCAAAAAACAAAAGATATTCTTCCCATTAATCAGTATAGTATGAAAGAAGTTATGAAACATATACAAGATCTTTCTACCACTGAAAAGCCTACTACTATTCAAGATCTTAAAGGTGAACTAAATATATTAAAATCTGAAATTAAACAATTACAAAATACTAATATTATTATTTTCCAAGATTTAAATAATATTAAATAATAGTTAAACTATAAACAAGATAATAATGCAGAATTCTCTAAAACTGAATCTTCTGATAAACCAGAGTCTTCTGAACATTATTTGATGCTTATGAATCAAGTAGTCTTTCAGAAATGGTATATCAGAATTACTTTTGTTATTAAACTTGATTTTATCATTAAAGACGCCATTGCCCTAGTAGATAGTGGTGCTGACATGAACTGTATTCAGGGAGGATTAATTCCTACCAAATAGTACTTTCAGAAAACCCCTCAATCTTTAACTAGTGCAAGTGGTAATACTATAAATATTAAATATAAAATTCCTAAAGCCTTAATCTGTAATCAAGGTCTTTGTTTACCTACTTCTTTTGTTCTTATCCGAAATATGAATCAAAGTATCATCTTAGGCACGCCTTTCTTGTTTCTTTTAATGCCCATTTCAAAAATTGATACTTTGGGAATTCATACTACTCTTAACAACAGACATATTATTTTCGAATTCATTACAGAACCTTATACTAAATAATTAAATCAAGTTAAACACATGATTTATTATAAAGAGAAACAAATCAATTTTATTCAAAAAGAAATAAAATTTCTTACTACAGAACAAAGAATTTTACAACCTTCTTTACAGGAAAAAATAAAATTGATCCACAAAGCTCTTCAAGCTAAAATCTGTAGTGATGTCCCGAAGCTTTTTGGAATATATAGGAAGAAACATATTATTTCTCTTCCTTATATCCCTGATTTTAATGAAAAGAATATTCCTAGTAAGTCTCGACCCAGTCAGATGAAGAAGGAATATTTACTCCTTTGCAAAACTGAAATTGAGTCTCTTCAACAGAAGAAATTAATAAAGCCTAGTACTTCTCCCTGGAGTTGTACAGCCTTCTATGTTAATAAAAACTCAGAAATTGAATGAGGAACTCCACGACTCGTTATCAATTATAAACCGCTTAATAAAGCCCTTCAATGGATTAGATATCTGATTCCGAATAAGAAGGACCTTCTTGACAGACTTCATGATGCCACTATTTTCTCTAAATTTGATATGAAATCAGGATTTTGGCAAATTCAAATTAGAGAACAGGATACCTATAAAACTGCTTTTACAGTACCTTTTGGTCACTATGAATGGAATGTTCTTCCATTTAGAGTGAAAAATGGACCTTCAGAATTCCAACACATCATGAATGATATTTTTAATCCTTTTACTGAATTTATTATTTGCTATATTGATGATGTCTTAATTTTCTCTTCATCTATTGAATAACACATTAAACATTTAAATATTTTTAAAAATGTTATCATAAAAAATGGTTTTTTAGTTTCTGCCCCTAAGATGAAGCTTTTCCAAACAAAAATCAGATTCCTTGGACATAATATTTCCAATGGAACTATTATTCCAATTGACAGATGTATTGAATTTGCATCTAAATTTTCGGATGAAATCAAAGACATTAATCAACTGCAAAGATTTTTGAGAAGTTTAAATTATATTCGTGACTATTATCCAAATCTTTCCCAAGATTCTTCCATTTTGTATACTCGTCTACGAAAAAATCCTTCTCCATGGACCACTGAACATACTGATGCAGTAAAAAAGATTAAAGCTAGGGTCAAACAGCTACCTTGTTTATCCCTACCTAATCCCGAATGGAAAAAGATCGTCCAAACTTATGCTTCTAATATAGGATATGGTGGTATTCTAAAATAATTTAATCCTAACAGTAAAAACGATGATCTTATTTGTTTTACTTCAGAAGTTTGGAAAGGACCTTCTTTAAACTATCCCACAATAAAGAAAGAATGTCTTTCAATAGTTAAATGTGTTTTAAAATTTCAGGATGATCTTTTAAATCCGCACTTTTTAATTAGAGTTGATTGTTTAGCTGCAAAACAGATATTTAAAAAAGATGTTCAAAATTTAGCATCTAAGCAGATATTTGCTATTGGGCAAAGTACTTTATCCGTATTTGACTTTGATATTGAATATATCAAAGTAAAACATAATTCTTTATCGAATTTTCTAACCAAAGAATATTTGCAGGAATGACCAGTAGAGGTCGTGGCCGCGGTCATCGAGGCCGAGGCAGAGCTAACCTTTACTATACAGAATTTCCTAGCCTGAATACTCCATCCATTAATTCTTCGGCCTTTTTTAGCCAGCCTACAGTAAAAGATGTTCTTCTTTTACCAGAAGAATACATTCCAAACAAATGTGGAAGAAACAGTATTATTTATTGACCAGAATGATGAAAAATGGATGAGAGATCCATGGGAGATCAAAAAGCGTTATTTAACGACTCAATAGTCACTTCCTCGTTTTAACCAGTATCGCTATGTATATTTGAAAATCATCATTGAAAGAACATCCATGGACATTAAGCATACGCTTCATGATCCATCAAAACCGACTAGCCCAATTCAATATAGTAAAACAACCATCAAGAGCATCATGCCTCTTGCCAATTAGGGTATTAATCCTCATACTACCCGTACTGTTGAATCTAGTCATACAACAGAAACCAGATACAGCTATTGGGATTATATTGATTCCTTTATGCATGTATTCTATTACCAGAATCCCATCCATAACCACACCTTGTTTATCTGTATATGTCATGATGTTCTTAAAAACGAAATTCCCAACTAGTCTTTCATTTGGTGGGATAAATTCGGTATTACAATGGAAACTTTACCATAATCAATTCAAACAGCATTCAAAGAGTGGCAGGTTTCTAATGCCCATATACCAGTAAATAAAGATTTATCTATGCTTAAATTATTGACCCATTTCATAATCCGTTTTGGAATCCCATAGAAATGGAAATGGGATTTCCAATGTGACTATCAGAATAAAATTCCCCGTCTTGAAAGGGTATTTTTTACAAAATGGTGGGATAAAGAACTTAATCCCACACTACCAGAACTTCTGAAGACCATAAAGAATCACACTCAGGCTTGTCTTGATGTCATTCCCCAAAGCCTTCAAGCACCAATATTGGTTAATCCTTTTGTCAAGATTCAAACCGATTTAAAACAGAAGTTTCCAAATCTAACTGAAACAGAATTGATAGTTAAGACTATGGACTATATGAAAACCCAATTCTTACAATCCTTTGTCCAAGATGAAAGTTCCATGAAAAATGTTAGCAATAATGAAGGATCTGAATAGGATGACAATGAATTAAGCGTCTTAGCTGGTGAAAGTCAAGAACCAGAACCCACTATGGGAGATTTCTGGGATTCTCTCACTTCCATGATTTTCGAAAAGATGGAACAAGACAAAAAATGAAAAGGAAAAGCATAAAGCTATTCTCCACTACAACATCAATAATCAGAAACGGACAACCACAGTGTCTCCACCAGCAGAAAGGCATAACCAACTACCCCTTAATTATCAGAAGATGACACCAGCTGTCCTCTATAATGCGCCACTCAACCGGCAGTTTGTTTCATGCCATTCCACTTCCTACGGCTGAGAGTTAAAGAAGAAAAGATAAGGATAGCAGACCGACTCCACTACCAAGGACACGCTAGATCCTTTCTTATCTTCTCACTTGTATAAATTGGGAGACCTCGCCCATTGTTGAGGCAGAAATTTTCTTTGCGTTTTCCCTTTGTACTCTCTCCCTCTCTCTCATATAAATAAAGTTTAAATTTTGAAGATATCAAAGGCTCTTCTGTAAGTTTTCATTATTGCTTCTGTCAATTACTATGTTTCTTTACTTGAACTTTTAGATTTTTATACTGAAAACAGTAATCGATATAAAACAGCATATCAAACTGCAACAGATAAACATAATCGTTCTTATTTTTTAGAATAATTTAATAAATCTGAACAATTTATTGTTTTAACTAAAAACGCTATACAGGAAGAGACCTGTCGGCTTATAATTTTGGGAAGACCCCCAAACTAACAGTAACTTTATGAGATCATATATGTAATAATTTATCTGTTAATATATATTTAATGTGCCTTTAAAATATCCATGCCATTTTATTAAATGAGATAGAATGAAATTGGTGCTTGATTAAGTGGAACGTCACCCAAGTAGCTTTTAGGACTTTTCCTTTAACCGTGTTTTGGCGTTATGGCTTTTATCCTTAGTAAATCATTGACAGACGTACTTGATCCTTATCCTTTCGGATATCACATTCTGTTGACTTTCAGTATAAAAATCAGACTTTGAAACAAAATCATAATACCATTTAGTAAATGATTAAATACACTTGTTATCAATCCGTATATTGATATATCTGAGATACCCCATCAACAAGAAGAGGTAAAAATAAAAGATATTTTACCCTTGTCTAAACAGAATAATTATACTAATTTATTCCTTCAAACTGTAGGGAAAAATGAAGTTAACTTGTGATAAAGAACAAATAAATCATATTAATGATAATTGTCAAGTCGTTCCTCAAAAGATTGATCTTCAACTCAGAATTCATTAAGCCACCTTTAGAAGTTAGTAATTTCAAGATGAAATCTTCTAAAGCTGATAATGAATTTATTGATAATCTTTTAAATAAAATGAGAGATTTAAATCTCGCAACCGCATCCTCATCTCAAATTAATATGATGTATGGGCAACCTTCCTCATACACCAGTAATGATAATACTGATAATGATAGAGATGACTCCGATACTTTTTCCCCCATTCATATTTTAGAAATTTTGAATAATTTTCAAGAAATGCAAAATATCAATAAAACCACTTACAGTCAGAAACCTATAAATCGAATGGCTTTATCTGGACCTAGTAGGTACTATTACCCCAAACCTACTCATCAGGATATTTTGTTTGAAGAAGACTTTCTTCATTCTCAAAAATCTTACCATGGTAAAACCATTTATGAATGAAATATTGATGGTAAAATAGAATATCAAATTTTTGAGACCATCCATCATATCATGATGTATGCAACTGTCTGCAGACAGAATGATAATACAGACCATCAGATCTGTCGTTTCTTAGTAAATGGATTTACCGGCATTCTTAAAGGATGGTGGGATAATGCGCTTACTGAAAAACAACGAACTGAAATTCTCCAATCCTATAAGAATGAAACCGACCCTTTTACTAGAGTTGAAACAAAAAAAGAAGATGCTTGATATACCTTAGTCATTGCTATCATTCATCATTTTGTCGGACCAGGACTCATGAATAATGATAGGGGTAGAGAACTCTTACAGAATCTTCGTTGTCCATCCTTAACCCATTTTAGATGGTATAAGGATGTCTTTTTAATGAAACTAATGCAAAGAACATATGCCAACAGTGAATATTGAAAAGCCAAGTTTATTTATGGTCTTCCTACTTTCTTTGCTGAAAAAATCCACAAAAAACTAAGAGATAAACATGACCGTATGAGTATCCCTTATGACCAATATTCTTATGGCCATCTAATTTCAGTAATTATTAAAGAGGGATTATCATTATGTAATGATATGAAACTTCAACAATTAATGAAAAAACAGAATCTTACTAAAAGACATGAGATAGGAGAATTTTGCGACCAATTCTCTTATAACACAAAATTACAGTATCCCCAAAAGGCTAAAAAACAGCAAAGTTCTAAACCTTCTAGATCTTACCGAAGACGTTCTTCTAAGTAATCTTCTAAAAATAAATCCCCTGAAAAATCTACTAAGAAGCGAAAGAGCAGTAATAAAAAAGATAAATCTAAAATTCAATGTTATAAATGCAGAAAAACAAGTCACTTCGCTAATAAATGTAAATCAAAATTAAAACAGAAACTTAATGAAATGTCCCTTGATGAAGACAACAACAAATTGTTAATTGTTTGTCAAGGAGTAATTCTAAATCAGATTCAAATTCAGATGATGATTTAGCTGAAATCCATTCTGAATCTGACAATGATTCTAACAATGAACAATGTCAAACCTGTACAGCTAACAACTGTAATATAACTACTGAAGCTGACTATTGGAAAGTTGTCGTCGAGATGAATGGTTTAGATATTAGAGGACTAAGTATCAATGTCTTAACTGACACCCAAAAATCACTCCTTAACTTAGCCGATCAAATTAAAGATCCCGAAATAAAATTAAAATTTTAGATATCAGTTATAAAAATAAAAAAATAGCAGATATTCTTCCCATTAATTAGTATAGTATGAAAGAAGTTATGAAACGTATACAAGACATTTCTACCACTAAAAAGCCTACTACTATTCAGGATCTTAAAGGTGAAATAAATATATTAAAATCTAAAATTAAACAATTATAAAATACTAATATTATTATTTTCCAAGATTTAAATAATATTAAACAACAATTAAACTATAAACAAGATAATAATGCAGAATTCTCTAAAACTGAATCTTTTGATAAACCAAAGTCTTCTGAACATTATTTGATGCTTATGAATCAAGTAGTCTTTCAGAAATGGTATATCAGTATTACTTTTGTTATTAAATTGGATTTTATCATTAAAGACGCCATTGCCCTACTAGATAGTGGTGCTGACATGAACTGTATTCAGGAAGGATTAATACTTACCAAATACTTTCAGAAAACCACTCAATCTTTAACTAGTGCAAGTGGTAATACTATGAATATTAAATATAAAATTCCTGAAGCCTTAATCTGTAATCAAGGTCTTTGTTTACCTACTTCTTTTGTTCTTATCCGAAATATGAATCAAAGTATCATCTTAGGCACCCCTTTCTTGTGTCTTTTAATGCCCATTTAAAAAATTGATACTTTGAGAATTCATACTACTCTTAACAATAGACATATTATTTTCGAATTCATTACAGAACCTTATACTAAAGAATTAAATCAAGTTAAGAACATGATTTATTCTAAAGAGAAATAAATCAATTTTTTTCAAAAGGAAATAAATTTTCTTACTACAGAACAAAGCATTTTACAACCTTCTTTACAGGAAAAAATAAAATTGATCCACAAAGCTCTTCAAGCTGAAATCTGTAGTGATGTCCCGAATGCTTTTTTGAATAGGAAGAAACATATTATTTCTCTTCCTTATATTCCTATTTTTAATGAAAAGAATGTTCCTACTAAGTCTCGACCTAGTCAGATGAATAAGGAATATTTACTATTTGGAGAAAAATCCATTAGCATTCAAAATTCATATCACTAGCAGTTGGACTATAGGGTCTTCTGTTTTGAGGAGTATTTGTTTCATAATACCATGAGGTATTTGATTTTAAAAAATATGAATTCCTCTAATTAAGTCTTCATTTTTAACAAACTCATTACTGGGATTTTTAGACTTTTGATAAACGGATTCTAAGGGATCAAACACAGACTTTCTAGATGATTCAGGAAAATCAATATTATAAGAGATATTATTAATAGATCGACTTCAAGTAAAAGGTCTTTGGAATTTTAAATAAACATTTCCATTACTAGTTTGGACAACATCCTCAATGGATTGTCTAATTATAGGTCTAGTAGGGACGACGTTTGTAATTTTCAACGGTTTTGAAAAAGTAATTTCTTTCAAAGGGATCATCCTGGGAATAGCCACTTGACTACTAAAGATATTAGTGTCTATAAGGACAGTATGTCCTTGTTGGCATTGATTTCGGATATAAGGGATACGCATACGGTCATGTCTAGGAATATTATTTCTCTTCCTTATATCCCTAATTTTAATGAAAAGAATATTCCTACTAAGTCTCGACCCAGTCAGATGAAGAAGGAATATTTACTCCTTTGTAAAACTGAAATTGAGTCTCTTCAACAAAAAAAATTAATAAAGCCTAGTACTTCTCCCTGGAGTTGTACAGCCTTAAATGTTAATAAAAACTCAAAAATTGAACGAGGAACTCCACGACTCGTTATCAATTATAAACCGCTTAATGAAGCCCTTCAATGGATTAGATATCCAATTCCGAATAAGAAGGACCTTCTTGACAGACTTCATGATGCCACTATTTTCTCTAAATTTGATATGAAATCAGGATTTTGGCAAATTCAAATTAGAGAACAGGATACCTATAAAACTACTTTTACAGTACCTTTTGGTCAATATGAATGGAATGTTCTTCCATTTGGAGTGATAAATGGACCTTCAGAATTCCAACACATCATGAATGATATTTTTAATCCTTTTACTGAATTTATTATTTGTTATATTGATGATGTCTTAATTTTCTCTTCATCTATTGAATAGCACATTAAACATTTAAATATTTTGAAAAATGTTATCATAAAAAATAGTTTGGTAGTTTCTGCCCCTAAGATGAAGCTTTTCCAAACAAAAATCAGATTTCTTGAACATAATATTTTCAATGGAACTATTATTCCAATTGACAGATGTATTGAATTTGCATCTAAATTTTCGGATGAAATCAAAGACATTAATCAACTGCAAAGATTTTTGGGAAGTTTAAATTATATTTGTGACTATTATCCGAATCTTTTCCAAGATGCTTTCATTCTATATACTCGTTTACGAAAAAATCCTTCTCTATGGACCACTGAACATACTGATGCAGTAAAAAAGATTAAAGCTAGGGTCAAACAGCTACCTTGTTTATCCCTTCCTAATCCCGAATGGAAAAAGATCGTCCAAAATAGGATATGGTGGTATTCTAAAATAATTTAATCCTAACAGTAAAAACGAGGATCTTATTCGTTTTACTTTAGGAGTTTGGAAAGGACCTTCTTTAAACTATCCCATAATAAAGAAAGAATGTCTTTCAATAGTTAAATGTGTTTTAAAATTTTAGGATGATCTTTTGAATCAACACTTTTTAATTAGAGTTGATTGTTCAGCTGCAAAATAGATATTTAAAAAGGATGTTCAAAATTTAGCATCTAAACATATATTTGCTACTTAGCAAAGTACTTTATCCGTATTGGACTTCGATATTGAATATATCAAAGGAAAACAGAATTCTTTATCGAATTTTCTAGCTAGAGAATATTTGCAGGAATGACCAGTAGAGGCCGTGGCTGCGGTTAGCGAGGCTGAGGCAGAGCTAACCTTTACTATACAGAATTTCCTAGCCTAAGTACTCCATCCAGTAATTCTTCGGCTTCTTCTAGCCAGCCTACAGTAAAAAATGTTCTTCTTTTACCAAAATAGTACATTCCAAACAAATATGTGGAAGAAACAATAATATTTATTGACCAGAATGATGAAAAATGGATAAAAGATCCATGGGAGATCAAAAGGCATTATTTAACGACTCAACAGTCTCCTCCTCATTTTAACCAGTATCGCTATGTATATGAGCAAATCATCATTGAAACAGCATCCATGGACATTAAGCATACGCTTCATGATCCATCAAAACCGACTAGCATAATTCAATACAGTAAAATAACCATCAAGAGCATCATGCCTCTTGCCAATTGGGGTATTAATCCTCATACTACCCGTACTGTTGAATCTAGTTATACAATAGAAACCAGATACAGCTATTGGGATTATATTGATTCCTTTACGCATTTATTCTATTACCAGAATCCCATGCATAACCACACCTGGTTTATCCGTATATATCCTGATGTTCTTCAAAACGAAATTCCCAACTGATTTTTCATTTATTGGGATAAATTTGGTATTACAGTGGAAACATTACCAAAATCAATTCAAACAGCATTCAAAGAGAGGTAGGTTGCTTATGCCCATATACCAGTAAATAAAGATTTATCTATGCTTAAATTATTGACCCATTTTATAATCTGTTTTGGAATCCCTTGGATATTGAAATGGGATTTCCAATGTGACTATCAGAATAAAATTCCCGATCTTAAAAGGGTATTTTTTTACCAAATGGTGGGATAAAGAACTTCATCCCACACTACCAGAACTTCTGAGGACCATAAAGAAGCACACTCAGGCTTGTCTTTATGTCATTCCCCAAAGCCTTCAAGCACCAACATCGGTTAATCCTTTTGTCAAGATTCAAACCGATTTAAAATAGAAGTTTCCAAATCTAACTGAAACAGAATTGATAGTTAAGACTATGGACTATATGAAAACCCAATTCTTACAATCTTATGTCCAAGATGACAGTTCCATAAAAACCGTTAGCAGTAATGAAGGATCTGAACAGGATGACAATGAATTCAGCGTCTTATCTGGTGAAAGTCAAGAACCAGAACCCACTATGGAAGATTTCTGGGATTCTCTCACTTCCATGATTTCTGAATAGATGGAACAAGACAAAAAAAGAAAAGGAAAAGCATAAAGCTATTCTCCACTACAGCATCAATAATCAGAAATGGACAACCATAATGTCTCCACCAGCAGAAAGGCATAACCAGCTACCCCTCAATTATCAGAAGATGACACCAGCTGTCCTCTATAATGTGCCACTCAACTGACAGTTTGTCTCATGCCATTCCACTTTCTACGGCTGAGAGTTAAAGAAGAAAAGATAAGGATAGCAGACCGACTCCACTACCAAGGACACGCCAGATCCTTTCTTATCTTCTCACTTGTATAAATTGGGAGACCTCGCCCATTGTTGAGGCAGAACTTTTCTTTGCATTTTCCCTTTGTACTCTCTCCCTCTCTCTCATATAAATAAAGTTTGAATTTTGAAGATATCAAAGGCTCTTCTGTAAGTTTTCATTATTGCTTCTGTCAATTACTATGTTTCTTTACTTGAACTTTTAGATTTTCATACTGAAAACAGTAATCAATATAAAACAGCATATCAAACTGCAACAGATAAACATAATCATTCTTATTTTTTAGAACAATTTAATAAATCTAAACAATTTATTGTTTTAACTAAAAATGCTATACAGGAAGAGACCTGCTGGCTTATAGTTTTGGGAAGACCCCCTAACCAACAGTAACTTTATGAGATCATATATGTAATAATTTATCTGTTAATATATATTAAAATATCCATGCCATTTTATTAAATGAGATAGAATGAGATTGGTGTTTGATTAAGTGGAACGTCACCCAAGTCGCGTTCAGGACTTTGCCTTTAGCCGTGTTTTGGCATTATGGCTTTTATCCTTAGTAAATCGTTGACAGACGTGCTTGATCCTTATCCTTTCTCCGATCCTGCTCTATTTTGGTTCGCTTAATTAAAATAATGAATTAATATTAGTATTTTAATAAAATTAGGGAGTTGGTTAAGTTCATTATATATATATATAGGCCGGATAAGTTCAGGACTCCCGGACTTGAACAAAATTCGGACCTTTTTTTGGGTGTGAAATCTATCAGGACTCACGGACCTGACCAAAATTCCGGACCTAAAAAATAATTAAAAAATTTATGGAACTTGAATTTTTACATTATACAGTGTTTTGGGTGTGATTTGGATACATATAACAAAACATGTCTCATGCATGCACATGTTTTGTTATATGTATCCAAATCACACCCAAAACACTGTATAATGTAAAAATTCAAGTTCCATATTTTTTTTAGTGTTTTTAAAAAAGCAAAAAAATATATTTATTTATCAACATTACATATATATATATATATATATATATATATATATATATATATATATATATAACGTAATAAACATTTTACATTTACTTTTACATGGGTAAATGTAAGAAACATTTAACTTAAGTAAAAGCAAAAGTTTTATTCTTTTACTTTTACTTTTACTAAAGTAAAAGAGATGATGGCGTGGGCCATCACCTGTCGGTGACTGAAGACTCCTCTGGCGTCTTCTTGGTTGACTGGTCCGTCTCCTGTAGGTGCCAAAAAGTGTTGTTGATCATCTTCTCAGATGAGTCATCATCCCCATACATTTCCACCTTAAAATTTTTATCCAGGAATTCACCCCCAAAAATTTGGTTTATAAAGAAAGAGGGAAAAAAAATTCTACCGAAAATTGGTCAAAATCTTCAAAATTTCTAAGATTTTATAAAAAAAATTTGTTTAAAAACAAATCAGATGAAATTTAAAACAAAGGATCACTCGATTGGTCCTAATCTATCAGTGAAATCGATCTAAACAGAAGACTAATTTGTTAACTGTTTAAACAAAAATTCTTTTTCTTGAAGGTCCACTTAGACTCTAGCCTTACTTGCCTTGAATACATACCCGTAGATCTAAAAGATTCCCTTTAGCCTTACACTGCTCCCATTTGAGACTTACAAACGGCATTATTCGGGACTTAAGGCGATCTTGGGTGGTTTACCAAGGTCAGGCGATTAAAAGCGAAGCAGAAAATAAAAGTTTGAAAAAACATTTAAGTAAACAAATGAAACTGCTTTTCAATCGAAATCGCCGATGTAATCAAGAACCAAACCCAGGTGGCTCGATACTATATAATTGATGGATAAGTTTTTAAAAGAAAAACTTAAATGCAAAAAAAGAAAAGATTAAGAAGATGACCTAAGAATCGGTAAAGTAATCTCTTTCTTTTATTTATAAACATTTGAGGAAGGGATTACATTAATTCCTAGACTAAATGTTTAAGGGAAGAAGGAAGTATTGAAGACTTCTTCTTCATCTTTAACTAAGAAGATCGAAGCTAAAAGCTTCTTCTTTGGCTAACTCTAGAGAGAAGGGAGAGCGGACCTCGGAAGAGCTTTCTAGAGAGAGAAGCTCTGAGGCTACATTGAATTAAGCCTAAACAACTCTAAACACTTTGAGTTGTTTAAATAGAAAACTGAAAAGTAAATTACTATTTGATTCACGCAGGAATCACTATTACATTAACTGAAGTAAAAGTAATTTACTAAAGTAAAAAGTAAAACGTAAGAAACATTTTACATTTACTTTTACATGGGTAAATGTAAGAAACATTTAACTAAAGTTACAAATATATATATATATATATATATATATACATATAAATGTAATATATTTATGTAATGACTTGATATATTATGTCAAACGAATATAGATTAAATATATAGTCAACTATTGAGCATGAGCAGTAGTAGCAGCAGTAACAACAGTCGCGCTGAAACGCCAACCGTTAGGCCAGGTGTGCATGCTTGCTACCCAGCTGTGTGCGACGCTCTGTTTTCATTTCCAATTACGACACCGAGTTTGTTTTGATCTGATTTTTAGCGTAATGCAAATGAAGTATTAAAAATTAATAAAAGTTAATACTTTATATATATTTAAACTATAATATTATTAATAAATCTAATATAATAACTAAAATTAAAATCTAGATATTGAGTTTGACAAATGCGAGTTTAAGTCAAAGTTCATGAATGTGAATGCATTAGGCTATGTAATAACCTTATGCTTGTTACAGAGGTTCCACACAAGACCGTAACACTGTGAATAGATGAAAAGGAGCTGAATCGATAGCATTTCAAAGCAAAGACAAGGTTTTTAGTTTTGTTTGTATCATGTGAACTTGATATTAGTTATACTCAACCGTTATCGTAATATGATGAAATTTTAGTGAGTATGTGGAAATACATCTTTTGAATTACAATGCTATATGAATTTTTGAAGCCAAATTATGAATGAAGTTAATTGAATTATGAAAACTCAATTTATTCTTGATATATAATATATGAGAAATGATAAGCTTGATAATACATGAAGTATGATTTGAATACAATGTGATGAATAGGAAGCACGCATATAAAAATGCATACCATGAGATGTATGAAACATGATATGTAGATGCATTGCATAAGATTTATAATGCATGTATAAAATGCATAGCACGAGGAACATGATGCATGACTAAAATGCATAGTATGTATGAAATGTTATGATGACCCGGATTTTCAGAAAATATTAAAATAAGATATTAGAGAAATAACATAATATTGTTATTTAGGATAGTTTTATATTTTTCAAGTAGTTAGGATATTCAACCATAATTATCTCTTTGGAATCTTTGATTATGTAATCCCTTGATTTTAGCTTAGTTGATTTTGTAAATTACTTGATTCTAGCTTAAGTGATTATGTATATTCCTTGATTCTAGCATAGGTGGTGATCCTATATGTATATATATATGACACCTCTCTTTGTAAATGATACAACCAATAATATACAAATCTTAGAATTATATATGCTTTAACTTGGTACCAAAGCTACAATGCCAAAAGGCTTATTGTGAGACCCCAGATTTTATCAATAAAGATTTAAATTTTGTTGAAATAATTTTTAATATTATGGTGTGAATTTAAGATAATATTATAGTTGTGGGTAGTATTTATAAATTTTGCAAAGTATGCAAGTGGTTATATTATATTCGATTGGTCTGGGAATATTCGGTTTAGCGAGGAATATTCGCATAAACTACTCAATCATTGGTGGACCCTAATAAAAATTATTGTCGGATTGAGAAAACGACAAAAATATTTTATTGAAATAACGGCGGAAGTTTTACCGTGGTTACCGTTGAACTACTCTTAGTAGTAAAATACGATGTACGTGTGGTTGCATAAAGACACACGGTATTGATTATCGATGCTTATGTGAGAAGTCACTCTCGGTTTGATTCCATTATTGTCGATTAATAATATGAATTATTATAGCGATAATGACGTTTTGTTTTATTCAGTATTATTAACGTAATAAAATGTAAACATCTTTTATATAAAATAGAATACTTTATTAAAGTTATTCTATAAATAGAATATATTATATTTTATTATGCATAGTGTTGCATAGTGTTTTTTGCATAGTATTGCATAGTGTTTGCATAGTAAAATATTTTTATATAAATAGAATATATTATATTTTATTTAAAAGATTTTTCTTTAAATATGGACCATCGATTAAAGTAAATCAATCTGGACCGCTCATGAATTAGTTACTATGCATTCCATTTTCCTATAAATAAAGCTCATTCCTTCATTATTTTCTTACGAATTCATTGAAACTCTGAGAGAAATTATAGAGAGAAGCTATAGAGAGAAAATTATAGAAAGAAGAAGAGTATTCTCGCTACTTCACTACTTCTATATTCAGGTTCTTTTACTAAAATGAGAACATAGGCGGGACGAGTCTGGGAACGGAGTAATGGTCCGTAGGATAGCATTAGTAGTCCTCACTATTCTACGTGAAATAGTGTGATAATAGTTGTAATGAGGACTCCTTTTGAGTTTGTATAATATCTAGTAGACAATATTTGTATTCAAACTCACAGTTTATGTCGTATTGTACACGACAGTTATATTAGTAAGTTGTATTTGAATTTATGTACCATGTAAGTGGCGACCCAAGATGGGTGACGTATACCTAATTTTGGGGGCGTCACACTTATGATCCATTTTCAATCTTTCGCTGCACTGTCTCAACCCTAATCTGTCCCCTGCACATCTTTTGTTATCACATCTTCAGTCTACTAATCCAGATAGTCACCTCACTTGTCTACATTCCAAGAATCGTCCACATCCAAATAGTTTGCACCACCATCCAGAAAGTCTCCTCACCTGTCTGCATTCCAGCAATTGTCCTTGATTTCTTCTTCTTCTTCCTATAATCCTCTTTCTATTATTCTTCTAATCGAGACACAATCTATTTTTCTTCTGATTCTCAAATTATCCTTCTTCTATCAATGGCTTCCTTGGCTTCTAATTTTCATTCTTCTTCCTATAACTTGGAAATGTGCCTTAACCCAGAAATCGTTCCAGGAAATTAGCTCAGCCTCCATGGCCGATCAAATATATGATCCATTTAAAAATTTTGACGACTCTTTGGTCCGTGAAAATGATGGCTGCGAATTCTTAGATGATGCAACATCAAATTGGTATGCAGATGATCTTTTTGATCAACATTCTTTCTTACAAAAGCTACCTACTCAGTCTGTCAAAAGTTATCTTACCAAAGCGACATCGCTTCTTTATACATTTGAAAGCGCGGGCGGTTCTCTTAGTCCGTCAGGGTTTACCAATTTTTAAGTTGAAGGCCTTGATGATACTCTTTTAAAAAGAGTTCATGTTTATTATTATTTGATGAATCCTTCATTTAATGATTTGTCCACTCTTCTATTCGAACATAAAAAATTGTTACAACAACTCACTTCACACCCATCCATTAGTACACTACGAATTGAGCCTAATGATATATATTCATGTGTATGTGGTTACACATCCTGGGGAACTCTCTTCTATTGTTGATATTGATATATCTAACACTTTGGAAGTTAATCAAGTATTGGAAACCACCGACATTGGTTTTTCTTCCTCAAAATCTTAAGTTCTACTGGGCCCATAGCCGTTGTTGAGACCTCAAAAGTCCACCATTCTGGTGTTCTATTCAGAGCTTCTTTCTTCTTTTGTGGACATGACACCATCTAGCATTATACATGTTACAACAAGTCCACCAGATACTTCTTTTGATGAGATTTCTTGCGTAGCGGTGCCAAAAAGTTGCACTCTTCTCAAATACCAATTATTAGACTCTTTTTACTCGTGTTTACGTGGTAGTTCTTATTCTCATTCAAATGTCCTTGCTAATTTATTATTAATCTTCCTTCATCTTTATTTCATATGGAGCCCGACACTATTCGTTTAATTCCAGAATCCTTTCTTATTCATGATGACTTGAACAACATTGGTAAACATGTTTACGGAGTATTATATTCAAGAGATGTAGTAGACGGATTGCAAGGTTCCTATTTGTTGCCAGTGTGGATACAACCAAAAGCTCACTATTTATGGCTTGTTTTTATAGCAATGTATGCTATGCTCTTTTTTAACGTGGCGTTGAGATTTTTCGTGTTGTCTACTGTTGGAGGTTTTGTTATTTTGTTACTTCTACATTTACACAGATGTTCTTTCAAGCTTAACCTCCGGTTACCTACGTTTCGCTTGCGGGGGTGTATTAGAGAAATAACATAATATTGTTATTTAGGATAGTTTTATATTTATCAAGTAGTTAGGATATTATTTTTAAATTATCATAATTATCTCTTGGGAATTTTTGATTATGTAATCCCTTGATTTTAGCTTAGGTGATTTTGTAAATCACTTCATTCTAACTTAAGTGATTATGTATATCCCTTGATTCTAGCATAGGTGGTGATCCTGTATGTATGTATGTATATATATATATATATATATATATATATATATATATATATATATATATAGACACTTCTCTTTGTAAATGATACAATATACAAATCTTAGAATTCTATATGCTTTAACATAAGAATTTAATACTTATTGTGAGACATAATAAGTTTGAATGAATAAAATATGTGTTATATATTTATGTGGTGGAATTTAATATGTATATATAAGTATAAAATATATATGCATACATTTTGAACGAAAGAATTAATAGATAGTTAACTATTAAATTAGTTAGCTTGAGTAATTACAATTTAAATAAGAAAATGAAGGAAACTAATAAATTGATTTGAATATTAAGCCTTGAACGAAAATATAGATATTACGAATCAAATTTCAAGAAAGAAGAGATTAATTCGCTTAATGAAATTAGTGAGTTAATATATGTACTTTGTGTGAATGAGAATAAGGAAGTTAATTAAACTCATATATTATTTTAATATGTTACAAATAAGTGTAATATATTTATGTAATGGCTTAATATACTATTATGCCAAAAAAATATGAATTAATCATGGAATGAAGTAATTATTCACTATCTAAAAATTAGTAAATTGAATCAGAAAATTATTATTTTTAATTAGTTTATAATAAGAATTGTGTTACTATAATGTAACGTATAATGGTATAATATTTAATATTATATCAAATGGACGTGAATTCAAGATATGAGGTGAGAGACCAATATATAATATATAAATATTGGTGTCAAATTAGTAAATTAAACTAATATTTAATTTAAAGTGAAAAGTATAGGTAAGATAAATTGTCTTGAAACAATTTATGAGAGTAAGGAATAAATTTAATTTAATTATACAATATTAATTGTATAAATTGAATAAGTTATTATTTAATGTAATGTTTGTTACACAAAAATGTTACGTAAATTATGGATTAATTCCATAATTAGTGGAATAATTTTATACATGGTTATAAATGTATAATACCCAATTCTTGGTTAATATTGGAATTACATGTAATATGTATAATTATTTATTTATGATTAATTGGAGTACATGTAGTTGGAAGATATGTTATTAAATTGAATGAAAATGTATTATATACATTATGTATATATAGGACAATGTTGTGTGTTGGAATTAAACAATAAATGTTGGTAAGTAATATTGGAGAATACTGAGAATAGAGAATGAATATTGGAGATTAGTAGTGGGGGATTAAAGCATTATTGTATATATATATACACACACATATGCCTATAGTTGAGCCATTGCCACAAGCAAGAGGTGGAAGGCTTACATTCAGTACATGCCACTAAGCATAACATAAGTTGTTGGATATATATATATATATATATATATATATATATATATATATATATATATATATATGAGAATTTTATTTAAAAGGTGTGACCTTTAGTTCATATCTTTTCAAATTGAAAAATACTTATTCAAAAGGATGTAATCTTTTCAAAATGATGTTTCTTTTCAAAGGAATGTACCTTTTCAAAGGGATGCATCCTTTAAAAAGGATGTAACCTTTCAAAGGGATGTGTCTTTTCAAAGGGATGTAACTTTTCAAAAGGATGCAATCTTTCAAAGGGATATATATCTTCAAAGGAGTATTTGGAAACCTATAAATAGGTTCCAAATCTACCCAAAACAATCACTTTAACTTCAACTTCAATCCTTCTCAAGTTCTTAAAATTAAATTCATTCTTCATTCATTAAAAGTCATAGAGAGTATTCAAAATTTTGTTGGTTCGTGGAACTCTTTCATTGAAGTGCTTCTTGTGAGAGTTGAAGACCATTTTATCCAGGGAAGTAGACGTCCATTGTTCCATCCGTAAGCACCGTTAGCAAGGACGAAATCTGCTTTAAGGAGAGACTGTCCAACATTTGACTTGATTTTATTAAAAGTTTGTCAATTGTATCTAGTAAGTCATTATTATAAAATTGTTTATCTTCTAATTCTATTTATATAATTAATATATAATTACTTTTGGATTAACAATCTTAAAACAGATTTATGAGTTCTTCCTAAGTGTTCATTTTATACTAATTTATAAAAATAGAACTTCCTGAGTACTTATTTTATACTAATATGTGACGCCCCCAAAATAGGTATACATCACCCATTCTGAGTCGCCAAATACATGGTACAAAATTTAAATACAAACTTAATTTATACAACTGCTAAGTGTCGTGCAGAATACGGCAAACATAATTTGTGAGTTTTAATACAAATATTGTCTCCTAGACAATATCCAAACTCAAAATAAGTCATCATTACAATTATTATCACACTATTTCACAGAATAGTGAGGACTACTAAAGCAACCATTTCGACCGTCACTCCATTCCCCGACTAGTCCCAACTATATTCCCATTTCCTGAAGAGAACAATGAAAGAAAAGGGTGAGCTCAACTAGCTCAGTAAAGAATATTATGACTAAGATAATGCAGAATAAATTATCGTTAGCCTTCAACAGTATAACAACTGATAGAATACAATAGACAACAAGTTTTAGATCAACAACTGCAATGGAACAAGCAATCCATTAGAAGAGTCAAGTAGAGCATGATATCTACTATCTTCTGTGATTTAAAAGTTTATCATCAATTTTATCGCTGAGACTCAGCTTAATAAATAATCCACATCACTGAATTATTCATGCACTAAGGGCCAAGGACATTCATTATTATCACATCCATGAATCATCCATGCACTACGGGCCAAGGATATTCGTATTATCATCAATGGTCATGTTAATGCCAAATAACAATTCATCTTTGTACCTTTGGCCGAAGAGAATGCATGGTCATGATCATACCAACATCTGTCAATTAATACACTACGGGCCAATGAGGACTTTTACCACATCATTTGTAATATTATAAGTCATGATTATACCAAATAATCCCTGGTCATAATCATACCAATCAACAATCTATCTATGCACTACGGGCCAAAGATGACTTTCATCACAATATAAGCATGAGGATGATGACAATGATATAAGAATTCAATCAAACGAAATCAAGGATAAATATTAAAGACTTTAAATTTATCCACAGTTTAAAAATGTCCAAATTATCAACATAATACTGCTTTGTGGAGTAAAATTCAAAAATAATATTCACGTATCAAAAACAATTTGGATAGAAAAGAAATCAATTTTTGTCATGAATAGTACCCTAGGTGAATAGTACCTGAGTGAATAGTATCCAGTGGATAGTACTTCATGAATAGTACCCCGTGAATACTGTCGTATGTATGAATAGTACCGTATATATGAATAGTGTCGTACGTATGAATAGTACCCATAAATAGTACTCCGGCATGAAAAACTTAAAATTTAACAAGAATATTCAGAAAAATATCCTTGTGAAACGATACTAGATGAAGCGCAAAGTTCAAGGATATTCTACTAATTTCAAGGAGTATAAAAGCAATACTTAACAAAATAAGTGTAAAAATCAGAATCTGAAAAGAAATAATATTACTTACATACTACAAAGTATGGAAGAAAATATTATTTCTTACGAATATTGAACAAAAATAATATCCCTTACAATTGTTGAACAAAAATAATATTCCTACGAATCACTACAAAAAATGGGCCTTTAGCAACGATTTTTTTTGGCAACGACATTATAAGTCGTTGCTAAAAGTATATGTTTAGCAACGAAAGTTGTCCTTCATTGCAGATTGTGTCAGACTTTCACTTTTTGCAACGAAATTCATAAGTTGTTCCAAAATTTCGTTGCTAATTTATTGGCGGGAAAAAAGTTCGTTAGAAATTTGTTGCAAAATTTTCGGCCACTTGATTTTCCGTCATCGTGGGCAACGAAAGTTTTTTTGTTGCTAAAAATGGGGCTTTAGCAACGATTTTTCAGGCAACGACTTTATAAGTCGTTGTTAAAAGTGTATGTTTACCAACAAAACTTGTCCTTCGTTCAAGATTGTGTCAGGCTTTCACTTTTTGCAACGAAATTCATAAGTTGTTACAAAATTTAGAAACAAAATTCGTTACAAATTCATTGCAAAATTTCTAACCACTTGATTTCTTCTCATCGTAGGTAACGAAAGTTTTTTTGTTGCTATATTTCGTTGCCTAATATGGACCACATTCATTGGCAATAATTTTTATTTTTGTTACATATTTTGTACAACTTTTTGTAACGACTATTAAAATATTGTCTTAAATTAAGATAATCCCAATAAGCATATTTTTGTAAGACCATATTCGGTATTCGGAGAATTGTCAAAAAATATTTGTATTTAGTATTTAAAAATTATGTCCAAATGCGGAACATATTCGAACCTATAACCTATCATTTGGAACTTTGGTCATTTGACCACTGGAGCAACACAAGTTATCTGTTAATATCTTGCAAGGATTAATATTTATATCAAAACATGAGATTTCCCCCATATATTCCTTTCTTCTCCTTCACTACATACCATTAATATAATCTCAGGAAGTTATATACTACAATAATAATAATAATAATAATAATAATAATAATAATAATAATAATAAATAAATAAAAATAATAGTACTATAATTTCTATTTATATATGTCAAATACTTACAAAATTGTGATATTTATCTTAGATGTTCTTTAATTTATTTATTTTGCCTTGGAATATAGTATAAGTTATTCTTTTCAATTATCTTCTTCTTTTGCGTTAGAAATAATTAATGGGCAATCGAACACTTTTTTTTGATGGAAATTGGTAATGAAATAATTAAATGACATATCGATGATCATACATAATCAATATATAAAAGATTATAACGTAAATTAATAGCCAAGTTAATTAATTAGTTTTTTAATATTCAACATTTTAAAATAAGGAATAATTAATGCTATTAGTTCCCGAAAATCTATTGCTTTTTTATTTTGTAAAAAAAAAAAGAATTGATATAATAATTAGCGCTTGTGGAAAAAAAGAAAAAAAAAAAGTCAAACAGGCCTTTTCATACTATCGATCTTATATATCACAGAATAAAACGACAACTTAGTGTGTTATTATTATAAGATAATATATTTAAATTTCATGCATAAATATTTACATGAATATTTGTTTGAAAATATTTATATGAATATTTAGAGATAAATTTATATATATATATATATATATATATATATATGGCAATAGAATTTATCTAATACACAAAAAATATAACATAAGAAACAAAAATATCATAACTAGGTTTTGAACCTAAGACCTATGGGTTATTGGGCCAATATGCTACCATTGAGCCATTCAAATTTATTAGTTAACTAAACTAACGCCATAACTTGTAGTCTCCAATATTTTTAAATTTATTCTATCGATATGTATGTATATATATATATATATATATATATATATATATATATATATATATATATATATACATACATACATACATACATACATACATATTCTTTTTAAAATTTCTTGTCAAACTAAATAAAATACTAAACAAATCTCAACATTAAACTAAATATATATAAAATAACTATGAATATTTTGATATATATATATATATATATATATATATATAAACAAATATTCATATAAATATTTATAAAAAAATATTCATAGTTACGTTATATAAATATGCTAGGTTTTGAACCTAAGACCTATGGGTTATTGGGCCATTAAGCTATCACTGAGCCATTCTAATTTATTAGTTAACTAAACTAACACCATAACTTGTAGTCTCCAATATTTTTAAATTTATTATACTGATATTAATATATATATATATACATACACATACATATTCTTTTCAAAATTTATTGTCAAACTAAATAAAATACTAAACAAATCTCAACATTAAACTAAATATATATAAAATAACTATGAATATTTTCATATATAAATATATATATATATATATATGTAAACAAATATTCATATAAATATTTATAAATTTATCTCTAAATATTCATATAAATATTTATAAAAAATATTCATATCTAAATAAAAAACTATGATTGTAGACAGTGTAGCACATGAGCAAATGAGGGACAAATGAGTAATTTCTCATATCGCTACAGCCTGCAGCGGTAGGGAGAAATCCATTTCAATCTGTGTCATCCAATGTTGCGATCAACGGTATAGATTATGGTTGTTGAAATAGTACCTGTGACAACCGATTGTCTAGCATGTTAGTTCCGGGCATCCGACCCAAATAAACCCAACCTCATCAAACCTGATTATTATTGCTATGTTTCCCAATGTTTTCTATTTCTAGATAAAAGTAGGATATACTTACAAGTACTCCCTCACTCCGAGAATGAAAGTGATGATTGATTTTATGTGAATTTTTAAAAAAAATGTCAAATGATAAAATTATTCATATTTAAATTCTATCTAATTGCATATTTTTCTATACATGACTAATGATATTATCTAAATATTTATAAATAATAAAAATATGACATTTAATAATAAGGATATTACGCATAAATTATTATTAAAAAATAGATTATTTAATATAAGTAAATATTTAACTTGAGATTACATAAAATAATAAGAACTTTTATTCTTAGACCGAGGATGTCTGGAGATTACATAAAATAATAATAAGTAAATATTTTGCCTGAAGGTATTTTTATTCGGAATAGTCTTAATTTTAAGTCTTTTGTTATGTAGAATAACATTTGAGAATTTCTGACGCGTTTAGATTAAGCTACAGTTTTCAGTGGGTATTTGAAGAAGAGAGGGTTCAATATTGAGCATGAATTATTGTTATCATAATTATTGTTATAAAATCAAACGCTTTTTCTTCAGATAATTATTGTTATCATAATTAATACCAATCGCTTAGTAATAAATAAATAATATTTGGTAAAACGAACTTTCTGATGATTGTTAACTTATTGTTGCCATCTCAACTGTAGTTAATTAATGGGCCCTACCGTGCAAAAATAACAAAAAACAGTATGGATTTAACAGTTCCCTATTTTTAAAATAGAAATTGAGACAACTAGTTCCGGGCCACAATGGCCTATACTCTACACAACCTCTACGAATAAACTTAATTTATTTTAATTTTTTTAATATATTAGACCTGGTTAACCCTATTAAACTTGATGAAAATTTGATTCATTAAACAAAAATTGAGATTAGGGTGGTCTAACAATAAAAATAAAATTCGACAAATAGGTCCTTCTTATATTCATCGGTCGACCCAATTAACTCGAGGCAAATCTGGGCAAGTGTTATTTTTCACAATAGAAATTGACGGCTTCTTATACGAAACCCCTACCCCTCTATCTCTTCCATCCATCTCCTCCGACCACCACCGCCAACCTCCTTTTCCTCCGAGCCCTATGTTGTGTTCCGCAACCAAATATCTCTGTCCTCACCTCCCCGCCTCTCTCCGAAAAACAGCCATGAACCGATTACTTCTCTCTCGACACAGTTCTTGACGTTGAGGAACAGAATGGGGATTTGATTTCAACACCGATTCCGGCGTCGACTCATGAACTCGAGAACCGGAGAGCGGACGCTCGAGGGAGTTGGTTTCGAGCCAATTTTCAGTTTAAGAGCCCCATGCTTCAACTCCATAAAGGTTTCAATGCTGATTTTAGTTGTTAAATTTCACGTTGAAGTAAAGTTACGTTACAGGCTTTCTCTATTAAAACTTTTCTGTTTTATGTATAAACAAATTTGAAATTTCGGTCAATGCTAAATTAAAACTTGAAGTTTTCTTGATTTCCACTTTTCAAAAAAAAGAAAAGAAAAACGTAAGCTCAATTTATTAGCATGAAGGATGATGTTTAGATTAAGAGCAGGTTCGCCAAAATATGTTAGGTACACTTTTATCTAAAAAGAATAAAACTAAATAAGTTTGGTACCTTAACATTCGATGAGACCTATTTTATTAGGCGTAATTGATGTGCTATATTGAGTTTGTTAACACCCTCATTCTCTTCTTTATTAAGTTTTAGAATAAGGCTGTAGTTATATTCAATAGTCAATAGTCAAAATTGTGGAGAATTACTTGAATAAACAAGGCTTAATGTTTCATTTTTCTTTGTTCTATTGGATTGCTAAAGAATTTTTATCATGATGATAGTGTACCTGAATGGTAATACGGAGAAGCTTATGGTTGTACCTAAAAATGAACTGAGAAGTCGGTTTAAGAGCAACTTTGAGTTTGTGATTGCTCAGGTAATTCTTTTCGTCATTATTGGGTGATTCGCTACTTCCGTCTACCATAATAATGAGGTATTTGGGTATCTTTCAATGTGTATGTTCTGCATTTCATGCTAACTTATGCTTCGGTCCATTCAATTACTTAAAATGTGGACCAGACCCTGAAAATTTATCCGCAAGTATTTCCTTAATATGTAGATGCACTCGGCAATGAGAATGCAGATTGCATATAGCTTTTTTTTCTGCTGTTACTCTTTGAGATCCCACGATGCATAAATAATGCTTTATTTATTGCACTAGTGTTATCTCCTTTTACATAGCATGCTTCCCACTGTACCTTGCAAGAAGGTTAGATGTTTACCTGTTACATGTTATAATTAGATGGATATAGTATCAACTACCCCCATCATTCTTTTCACTAACACTAAGAAGTTAAGAAGTACAACTTTGTCAACAAAAGGTGACATGATATAAATTATGTAACAGGTTCTTGCCCACTTTCAGAGATTCACATATTACATTCATGAACAAAAGCATGTCTTTCATTTGATTTTAGAAAATCTTTTAGGAAAAGAATTAATTGGGAATTATCTCAGATGTGCGTGGGGTAACTACATTACAACTAATCTTATTATTACTTTGCTTCATTGTTATTTTTTTTAAATCAAGAGGTCATGATAACTAACTATATTGAATTATTATAATTATTATCATTTTCCATATTAGATTGATGTAAGAACATTGAACTTTCTTGGTTATTATTTTTTTAAATTGATGTAAAATCATTATCAGTATTCCATGAAGTATACATTACATATGTAAATAATTTTTTAAATAATATATTGTACATTTTTATGACTTACATATTTGCTTCATTGTTCTACGATCCTAATATTTGTCACCATTTGTAACAAATGGATTTGATTGTTGACTTGAAGGTGTTGTTCGCTAATGTTACAATGTTTTTTCTCAGTATGGTTCCTGAAGTTATGTAGCAATTGCATGGATATGACTTCAAGTGAGTGGGTAATTTCCTTTCAAGGCAATAGTCATGGGTTCAATTCTCTGTAAAGATAATGATCTCCTTGTGACCACTTGCACATAGTTTACTAGGGGATTACCCAATTTGCTTAGTCGGTGCAAAGATTGGGTGTGGCTTATTGTTTATCTAGTCCACAGACTCCACACCCCTACTTGGTAGTAGTAGCTGGTTCCCACAATCATCAAATTAAAAAAAGAAAGTTGAAATGTTTTGTATGACCTTTCTTATCTGTACGTTTTTTCCACCCTATAATATTTCTTGGTAGTCATGGTTTTTGTATAATCTGTTACATTTCAGGTTCATGAAGGAAGAAAATTTCATTCTCGGAGCACCTAAATATGAAATGACACCAGTTGTATGTGCAATTTCACTATACTTCCAACTTCCCATTTATTTTCTTGTTCTTTTTCTATTCTGTCTCAAAATTTTGAAAATGTGCATACATAAAACTTTTTAAATTATAAGTGGCCTAGGATTTTAGCCTATGTATGTTGTAAAAGGGCAAGCACCAGTGGAAGCATGATGTAGATGATTTTTATAGGAATGAACTGCTACTGGCCAACCAATATTGATTATAAACGATGCTTTTATATTTGTGTGCAAATGTGTACCAAAAAAACTCAATTTTTGTGATGGGTGATAATCGCAACAACGGCTATGATTCGCATGTATGGTATGTAGTCTCAATATTCAGCTCATAAATGCTTTTCACAAGATATCATTTTTTAAGTAATTTTGCATGCTTTTTGAAGATAATTCATCCCCTTATTAAATTGAATGCAATGATGGGAAATATTTTTGGTAATAGAAAGTGGAGTACTTGTTCTAACTTGTGCTATAATCAGGTTGGAGAGTGATTATGCATTGATGTGCCAACCATATTTATTGTTTAGTCACTCAAATTGAACAAGAAATTGGTGGTATTCTAAAGTATTATGAAATAGGAGCCAAGCCTTGGCATTGTACCACGTAGCAACTCTATTGTCTTTGTGTATTGATTTTGGCACTAAGTGCCTCTGGTGACCTATTTGCTACATTTTTTTGACTTGCTATTATTTTTAAATGTGCAGGAAGACTGCTTCTACGACCTGCCTTACAATACTAGGTATCAAATTTTCGTGCTACGTTTACGGAAGACAAGGAATGAAATTATGAAGTGTACTATCTCTCTATATGTAGATATATACTTTGATTGAAGAACTGTGGTAGCTTTAGATGGTTAATTGTAAAGATAATGAATGATTATGTAGAGGATGATTTTATTAAGTTAATAATATTTTAGTTTTTTGTATTTTTGTCATTATTTTCTATGGGGACATTGAGCCAGCCAGGTACACAAAAAGAATGTCAAATTTTGATTTGGCAACATTATAATTCGTTACCAAAGCATTGAACAAGTTTTAATATAGTAATATTTTTTTATACATTTAGCAATAAATTTTCATTGCTAATGGCATTAAAAATATAATATTTGACAACGAAAAATTAACCTAATAACAACGGAGAGGATATTGTTGCTAATACTAAACTAAAAGGCAACATTTTTTATCATTACAAATCATATCAACTTTCGTTGCACATATAAAGAAATGACAACATATAATGTCATTGCTAATCGATGATTTTCGTTGCTATTGAAAAATAACCAGCAACAAACATTTTCGTTGCTGATTTAGCATAATGTCATTGCCAAATTATATAATCAGCAACGAAAATCGTTGCTAAAAAGTTTACATTCCGCAATGAAAGCAAGCTTAGGCAACAATTTTCATAATTTACTGTAATAAAAAATGTCGTTACAAAATGGTGTTAATTGCAACGAAAATGCATGGTCGTTGCAAAAAAAAAGAGTTCATTTCGTTGCCAATTAGTAAGCTATTGCAACGAAATGGGGTTTTTTGCAACGACATTTTAATTATTCTACAACAATACATTTTGTTGCTAAAGGATCGATGTCTCTGTACGAAAGCCAAATTTCGTTACAAAATGTATTAATTTTGGCAACGAAAAAAATACGTTCGTTGCGGAACAATTAGCAACGCTCATTGCATTGTGAAAACGAAAGACGAACGATAAAAAGTCGTTGCCAAAACCCTTTAGTAACGAAATTTGGCATCTTTAGCAACGAAAATCGGTTGTTGCTGAAGATAATATTCTTTACGAATATTGAACAAAAATAATATTCCTTACAAATATTGAACAAAAATAAAATTTCTTACGAATACGAAAAATAATATCGTAAGCAAATATGAAATAAATAATACCCCTTACCTTAAAAGGAGAGTATTTTTGACTGGTAGGGCGGGGATATTCTTGAAGAAAACTTGAATTGTTTTCTACACTCAAAGCTACACGACAAAATTGAGCTAGGTGACCTTCTCATCCGTAATTGAAATATGCTTTGGGTTGCTGCGTACAGTTTGGACAGATGTGTCCCTCCTGTGCACATTTAAAACATACAACCGGTGGTCGTTCTCCTTCCTTCAAAATGGGTGCTGGTGCTGTTATCTTTCCATCATTATTGAACCTCCTCTTCTTGAAGTTGTTCTCACTTAGTTCACATTTCCTATTATATTGGCCATGATTACCACTGAAGTGGTTACCAGTTCTGGCATGATAATTGCCTCCACGATGGTTATCATTTTTCCGATGGCCGTTACCACCGATATGATTATTATTGTGTTGTTGGTCGTTACCTTTTGGTTGAGCTGACTCATAATTGCATTCTAATAACTGAGCCCTATTCACAACATCTGAATATAAACAAAGTTTGTGAGAAATGAGGTATTGACGTATTTTGGGTTTCAAACCTCGCAAAAACTTTCGCGTCATTCGCTCCTCATTATCAACCAAATGGGATGCAAACCGGGACAACTCGACAAACTTAGCCTCGTATCATGACACGCACGGCCATATTATTTTGCTTCGAACGATGAATTCCACCTCCTTCATGTGACGAATACTTTCGAGAAAGTACTTGTCGTTGAACAATTCTTGGAACTTCTCCCAAAACATATTTAATGTGACAGGTTGAGTACATTTTACAGATTTCCACCAGTAATCTGCTTCTTCACGCAACATAAAGGTGGCTAAGGGAACTTTTTGCTCCTCTGAGCATTCCAAGACATCAAATATCTTGGTGATCTGCTTTATCCATGTCTCTGCCTTAAGTGGTTCTAGCTATCCCAAAAACTCCGGTGGTCCCAGCTCCTTGAACTGCTTAGCGGTGACCAGCCATGAGTTGCCAGTGTTTTCACCTATATTTTGAATAGGAGTCTCTCTCATTTGGTTTTGCATAACTTCTAGAAAACTCCTAAACATACCACCGTTCGTCATTTGGTCGGTGTTGTTGTTTACAGGAGGATTATTGCCTTCCTGATGCACATTATCCTGGTTATTGATTGGCGATGACTCAACGATCTCATGTGCTCCATTGCTTATCTCAACATTTTCAGATGTCATTTTCAAATACTGTCACAAAACAAGGGTTAATTGACATGCCACATATTATCCCTATATTCCGACCGACCAATTAAATAACAAATAAGCTTAGGTAGTTCATACTAGAGAAGGATTTACCCGTCTCACCCCTCCTAGTTCTAGCCTCACATCTCAGCCAGGGATCATATCCCTAAGCTTTGATACCAACTGTGAAGCCCCCAAAATAGGTATACATCACTCATTCTGAGTCGCCAAATATATGGTACAGAATTCAAATATAAACTTAATTTATACAACTGCTAAGTGTCGTGCATAATACGACAAACATAAGCTGTGAGTTTTAATACAAATATTATCTCCTAGAAAATATTCAAACTCAAAATAAGTCCTCATTAAAATTATTATCACATTATTTCATAGAATAGTAAGGACTACTAAAGCAACCATCTGGACCGTCACTCCATTCTCCGACTAGTCCCAGCTATATTCTCATTTCCTTAAGAGAACAATGAAAGAAAAGGGTAAGCTCAACTAGCCCTGTAAAGAATATTATGACTAAGATAATGCAGAATAAATTATGATTAGCCTTCAATAGTATAACAACTGATAGAATATAATAGATAACAAGTTTTAGATCAACAACTATAGCAGAACAAGCAATCCATTAGAAGAGTCAAGTAGAGCATGATATCTACTATCTTCTAGGATTTAAAAGTTTATCATCAATTTTATCGCTGAGACTCAGCTTAATAAATAATCCACATCACTGAATTATCTATGCACTAAGGGCCAAGGACATTCATTATTATCACATCCATGAATCATCCATGCAATACGGGCCAAGGATATTCGTATTATCATCACTGGTCATGATCATGCCAAACAACAATTCATCTTTGCACCCTTGGTCGAAGAGAACGCATGGTCATGATCATACCAACATCTGTCCATTAATGCACTACGGGCCAATTTAGACTTTTACCACATCATTTGTAATATTACAGGTCATGATTATACCGAATAATCTGTGACGCCCCCAAAAATAGGTATACTTCACCCATCTTGAGTCGCCAGATACATGGTACAAAATACAAATAAACCTTAATTATACAAACATCGTGTAAAAATACAACAAAACATAGCTGAAAGTTTTAATAAGAATATTATCATCTAGACAATATCCACACTCAAAGGAGTCCTCATTACATTTATTGTCACACTATTTAACAGAATAGTGAGGACTACTAATGCTATCATCTGGACCGTCACTCTGTTCTCCGACTCGTCCCAGCTACGTTCTCATTTCTTGAAGAGAACAGTGAAAGAAAGGGTGAGCTTAACTAACCCAGTAAGAAATATTATGACTAAGATAATGCAGAATAAATTATCGTTAGCCTTCAACAGTGTTAAACTGATACAATATAACAAACATCAAGTTTAACTACAGCGGAACAAGCAATCCATTAAAAGAGTCAAGTAGAGAATAAAATCTAATATCTTTTATGATTTAAAAAGATTTTTCATCACTTTTATCGCTCGGACTCAACTTAATAAATAATCCACATCATCCCTGCACTACGGCCTAGGATATTCATTAGTATCACAACCACAAATTATCCATGCACTATGGGCCAAGGATATTCGTATATTCATCAATGGTCATGATCATGCCAACAACTGTCCATCAATGCACTACGGGCCAATAAGGACTTTTACCACATCATTTGTAACATTACAGTCATGATTATACCGAATAATACCTGGTCATAATCATACCAAGTCCATCTATGCACTACAAAAGCACAAATGACTTTTTCAACATAATATAAACTTGAGAATGATGACAATGATATAAGAATTCAATAAAACAAGTTCAAGAATTAATTTATCCAGAACCAATAACGTCCAAATTGTCAACATGATACTTTGCTTTGTGGAGTAAAATTCAAGAATGCTCGTAAGAATATTTCCATGAAAAGATATTTGGATGAAGCGAAAATATCAAAGATATTCCACTAATTTCATGGAGTATAAAAGCCAAAACTTTAACCAATCGAGTATAATAAAGAATGGAATAACAAAAGAAATCACCGAGGCGTGCGATAGACCGCATACGAGAGTTATTCCAATAGAATAATAAATAACGGAACCATTAAATACGTAAAAACACACGATGTGATATTTCAACGTAATAATAAATAACGGAGCCAAAGTCACGTAAACACACGTATACGATGATATTCCAATGTAATAATAAATAATGGAACCAAGTCATAATGTACGAAACGCAAAATGTGATGTTCCAATGTAATAATAAAGAATGGAATAACGTAAGAATTTCACCATGTATACGGTACTTCGCATAAAGTTATTCCAACATAATAATAAAGAATGGAATAACAGAAGAATTTCACCATGTATGCGGTACTTCGCATAGACAGGTTATTCCAATATAATAATAAAGAATGGAATAACAGAAGAATTTCACCATGTATGCGGTAGCACAGATAAAACAAAGTTATTCCAATAGAATAATAAAGAATGAAATAACAGAAGTTCTCTTCATGAATACGAAAGAAATAATACCCCTTACCTTAGAAGAAACTGGAAATAGGAGTAGTGAAGTAGCAGAATACTTTTCTTCTTTCTCTCTATAATTTCTCTCTCTAGAGTTTTAGTGAATTCGTAAGAAATAATGAAGGAATGAGCTTCTATTTATAGGAGAATGGATTGAATGGTAACTAATTCATGAACGGTTCAGATAGATTTACTTTTAAACGGACGGTCCATATTGATTTACTATGCAGTATTAATAAAATATTCTAATAAAATAAAATCTTTTAAATAAAATATAATATATTCTATTTATAGTCTAATAAAACAAATAACTTTATAAAAGTATTCTGTTTTATATAAAAAGATTTTACTATGCAAAACACTACTATGCACCTAGTACTATGCAAACACTATGCATAATAAAATTTAATATATTCTAATTATTATCTAATAAAACAAATAACTTTATAAAAGTATTCTGCTTTTATATAAAAAGATTTTATTATGCAAAAACACTATTATTGCAGTAAAACTATGTAAACACTATACATAATAAAATATAATATATTCTAATTATTGTTTAATAAAACAAATAACTTTATAAAAGTATTTTGTTTTATATAAAAAAGCTTTTCTATTTTATTACATTAATAATACTAATAAAATAAAATTTATATATATATATATACACAACATCATTATTATAATTATCATATTATTAATCGACAATATTAATCGTTCGCTCCTAGAAAGAGGGGCTTTCCATAAGGATTTTTCCTATCAGCGCCGATTATTAGGTGACCAAACATCTCCTCAAGTAACTTCTGACGTCGTTAATATTGCAAATAATAATATTAATAACTTTGTCATCTCAATTATTGATTTAATAATATATAAAATATCGACAATAATTGAATCAAATAACGTGAGATACTATGCAAACAATTACTAAAGCAATAATTGAACAAAACCGAGTGACTTCTCACGTAAGCATCAATAATCAATATCGTAACTACTATGCAACCACGCCAGACATCGTACTTTTATTACCTAGTAGTTCAACAGTTTTAACGGTAAAACTTCCGCCGTTATTTTCATAAAAATATTTTTATCATTTTCTCAATTCGACAATAATTCCGTTGTGGGGTCCACCAATGATTGTGCCGTCGTACGAATATTTTCTGTTAAAACGAATATTCCCCAACCAATCGAATATTATATAACAACTTGCATACTTTGCAAAATTTATAAATATTAACCACAGCTATAACATTATATCAAATTTACTCCATAATATTAAAAAAATATTTCGAGAAAATTTAAATCTTTATTCATAAAATTTGGGGTCTCACAATCTCCTCTCCTTATGAAATTTCGCCCTCGAAATTTACGTACGTACATGGTATGCCGAAGAGGTGAGGATACCTGGACTTCATTTCAGATTCTAACTCTTGAGGTATAACCCTTGAGTGTTGAATACGATTATTCGTATCTCCTCATACGTTAAATCTTCTCCTATTTCGTCTAGTTCTAATTTAATAACGTGGTTCGGGTCATCCACATATTTACGTAACATCGATACGTGAAAAACGTTATGAACACGCGACATACTTGGCTGTAAAAAGAGTCTATAGGCCACAGTTCCTACTCGATCAAGGATTTCAAATGGGCCAATAAAATCGAGGGTTGAGATTTCTCTCTCATCGATTCTTACTTCTAGAATAACGCCTCTTGAACCTTCTTCTTCACATTCATCACCTCGAGTATGTAGCTTGAACGGGTTTAACTTTATCAATTAAAGTCAATTCTAATCGTATATTTGTTATCTTCACGTGGGTCCCTAGAGTTTTTAACTCTATCTTCATCATTTGTAAGTTATACGAAATGGGTTTTTGTGTTAACAACGTCGCACTTGTAAACGCATACGATCTTCTACTCAACGCGTCAGCTACCACGTTCTCTCTTCCACAATGATATTGAATGGTATGATCATAATCTTCAACAGCTCGAGCCAATGTCTTTGGCGCATTATACGTTCATTTTGGTTGAAAAAATATTTAAGGGTTGAAGAAATAGGTTTTGTACTGGGGTCATTACAAAATTCGATTTCACGCTCTGGGGTAGGCCAAGAAGTCTTCAAGAATACGTCAAGAAATTTATTAACGATAGAAATATCATTCAAAACTGTGACCCTCATCCAAGACTTGGATAGCACGTCACGTTGATACCTATCAATTTGCCACTGTTATTCACGACGTCCCCTATGGAAAGTCTGACTTAGGTGCATTCCACACAAGGAAGTCACCAAAGAAAGGTTCAGGACTCTTTACTTATGGCTTGATATGACAATGATTGACTTTAGTGGTTTGGTTGCTTGAATTCGTATAACAGGTTGGTTAGGAATATAAAAGCTAACAACCTTACGAAAATAATCAATTTTAGCATGATGAGTAGTTAACCAATCGATTCCTCAAATCACATCAAGGGCAAGTATTTTCAAAGAGATAAGATCGACAGGTAACGTGAGGGTATCGATATGAATCAAACAAGATTTATAAACAGTGGAGGTAACGAAGGTTTCTCCTAACGGAGTTTCAACAGATAAGTCAAAGTCTAATTTCTCAAGAGTCAAATTTAAACGTTGAGCGCAAGCAAGAGAGATAAAAGAATGGGTAGAACCGGTATCTAATAAGGTATAGACTTCGCAAGAATTTATGATTAACTTACCCGTAATAACCTTGTTCGGGTTCCTCAATAAACGCTCTCACTTAAACTACCGGCTTTGTCTTGTCTGGGACGGCCTTAGATGCCTCCATCCCAGCTGGACTTGACTTTGGTGCACGACAAAATCGGGCTAGGTGACCTTCTCTTCCACAATTGTAGCATGTTTTGGATGGCATCGCGCAGTTTGGACTGATGCGTCCCTCCCCTCCACATTTGAAGCATATGATAGGTGGTCGTTCTCCTTCCTTAACAACAGATGTTGATGCTGATGTCTTTCCATCATTGTTGAATCTCCTCTTCTTGAAATGTCCATTCTTATTGTTTTGGCCATGATTCTCACCGAAGTGGTTACCATTTTTGGCATGTTGATTCCTCCACGCTTATTCCACCCGCTTCATGATCGCTATCACCGGTATTATCATTTTGTCTTTGCCGCTCTCTTTTGGTTGGGTTAACTCATTATCGCGCTCCAATAATTGAGCCATATTAACAGCATCTGAATACAAACACTGTTTATGAGAGATAAGATATTGACGTATCTCGGGTTTCAAACCTCTTAGAAATATTCGCGTCATTCTCTCCTCATTATCAACCAAATGGGACGCAAATCGGGATAACTCGGCAAACTTATCTTTGTACTGCGACACGGTCATGTTGTTTTGCTCCAGCTTGATGAACGCTACCTCTTTCATGTGACGAATACTTTCGGGAAAGTACTTGTCGTTGAACAATTCTTGGAACTTCTCCCAAGTCATCTTCAGTGCGGCAGGTTGAGTACGCTTTACAGATTCCCACCAATAATTTGCCTCTGCTCGCAACATGAAGGTGGCAAAGGGAACCTTTTGCTCCTCGGAGCATCCCAAGACATCAAATATCTTGCAAATCTGCTTTATCCACGTCTCCTTAAGTGGTTTTGGCTCTCCAAAAAACTCCGATGGTCCCAGTTCCTTGAACTACTTAGCGGTGACCGTCCGAGAGTTGTCAGTGTTTCCACCTGCATTTTGGACAGGAGCCGATCTTGCCTGTTGTTGCATGAATTGTATAAAGCCTATGAACATTCCATCATTCATCATTTGGTCAGTGTTGTTGTTTGCATGAGGATTGTCGCCTTCCTAATGCACATTATCTTGATTATTGATCTGTGGAGACTCAACGGTCTCCTGTGCTCCATTGATGTTCTCAACATTCTCGGATGTCATTTTCAAATACTGCCACAAAACAAGGGTTAAGTAACATATCTCATATTATCCCTATTCTCTGACCGACAAATTAAATACCAAATAAACTTAGGTAGGTCATACTTGCGAAGGAATTCCCCGTCTCTCCCCTCCTAGTTCTTGTCTCACATCTCAGGCAGGGATCATATCCCTAAGCTTTGATACCAACTGTGACGCCCCCAAAAATAGGTATACATCACCCATCTAGAGTCGCCAGATACATGGTACAAAATACAAATACAACTTAATTATATAAACGTCGTGTAAAAATACAACAAAACATAGCTGAGAGTTTTAATAAGAATATTGTCATCTAGACAATATCCACACTCAAAGGAGTCCTCATTACATTTAATGTCACACTATTTAATGTAATAGTGAGGACTACTAATGCTATCATCTCTGACCGCCACTCACCCGCTCCCCGACTAGTCCCCGCCACGCTCTCATTTCCTCAAGAGAATAATAAAGAAAGAAAGGGTGAGCTCAACTAGCCCAAAGAAGAAATATTAAGACTAAGATAATGCGAATAAATTATCGTTAGCCTTCAACAACAATGTTAAACCGATACAATATAACAAACATCAAGTTTAACTACAAACAAGCGAATCCATTAAAAGAGTCAAGTAGAGAATAAAATCTACTATCTTTTATGATTTAAAAAGTTTTTCATCACTTTTATCGCCGGACTCAAACTTAATAAATAATCCACATCATCCCCGCACTACGGCCCAAGGATATTCATTAGTATCACAACCACAAATTATCCATGCACTACGGGCCAAGGATATTCGTGTATTCATCTATGGTCATGATCATGCCAATAACTGTCTATTAATACACTACGGGCCAATGAGGACTTTTACCACATCATTTGTAACATTACAGTCATGATTATACCAAATAATCCCTGGTCATAATCATACCAAGTCCATCTATGCACTACAGGCCACAGATAACTTTCAATATAATATAAACATGAGAATGATGACAATGATATAAGAATTCAATAAAACAAGTTCAAGAATTAATTTATCCAGGAACCAATAACGTCTAAATTGTCAACATGATACTGCTTTGTGGAGTAAAATTCAAGAATGCCCAGAAGAATATTTCCATGAAAAGATACTGGATGAAGCCCAAATATCAAAGATATTCCACTAATTTCATGGAGTATAAAAGTCAAAACTTTAACCAACTGAGTATAATAAAGAATGGAATAACAAAAGAAATCACCGAGGCATGCGATAGATCGCATGCATGTGTTATTTCAATAAAATAATAAATAACGGAACGTGTCATGCGTAAATGCACGCAGACGTGATATTCCAATGTAATAATAAATAACGGAGCCAATGCGTAAATATATGCATGGATATTCCAACGATGAATAATAAATAATGGAACCAGGTATATGTAAACGCATGCATGAGGGATGTTCCAAATGTAATAATAAAGAATGGAATAATGTAAGAATTTCACCATGTATACGGTATTTAGCATGAGCGAGTTATTCCAACATAATAATAAAGAATGGAATAACAAAAGAATTTCACCATGTATGCGGTACTTGGCGTGATAAAGTTATTCCAACATAATAATAAAGAATGGAATAACGTAAGAATTTTACCATGTATGCGGTATTAGACGTAGACAAAGTTATTCCAACATAATAATAAATAATGGAATAATGTAAGAATTTCACAAAGTATAGGGTAGCCAGCGATATCTGAGTTATTCCAATGTAATAATAAAGAATGGAATAATGTAAGTTCTCTTCATGAATACGAAAATAAATAATACCCTTACCTTAGAAGAAACCGGATATAAGAGTAGTGAAGTAGCGAGTATACTTTTATTCTTTCTCTCTATAGTTTATCTCTCTAGAGTTTCAATTGAATTCGTAAGAAATAATGAAGGAATGAGCTTATTTATAGGAGAATGGACCTAATAGTAACTAATTCAAGAACGGTCCGTATTGATTTACTTTTTAAACTGACGGTCCATATTGATTTACTATGCAAGTATTAATAAAATATTCTAATAAAACAAAATCTTTTAAATAAAATATAATATATTCTATTTATAGTCTAATAAAACAAATAACTTTATAAAATTATTCTATTTTATATAAAAGATTTTACTATGCAAACACTACGCAGCACTATGCAAACACTATGCATAATAAAATATAATATATTCTAATTATTATCTAATAAAATAAATAACTTTATAAAAGTATTTTGTTTTATATAAAAAGATTTTACTATGCAAAAAACACTATGCGCATAATAAAATATATATATATAATTAATTATTGTCTAATAAAATAAATAACTTTATAAAAGTATTTTGTTTTATATAAAAGCTTTTCATTTTATTACATTAATAATACTAATAAAACAAAATTTATATATATATATATATAAACTTCCGTGACTTCATAAAAAAGACACCTCAATATATTTAACAACATTTATCATCATTATTATAATTCACAATATTAATCGACCGTGTCGCTCCCAAGAAAGAGGGGCTTTCCAATAAGGATATCTCCTATTATCGCCGCAATTATTAGGACCAAACCTCTCCTTGACAGAACTTCTAGACATCCTTAATATTGTAAATAATAATATTAATAACTCTGTCATCTCAATTATTTATTTAATAAGATACAAAATATCGACAATAATTGAATCAAATAACGTGAGATATTATGCAACAATTACTAAAGCAATAATTGAACAAAACTGAGTGACTTCTCACGTAAGCATCAATAATCAATACCGTGTGTACTCTTATGCAACCACGCCAGACATTCTTTGTTTTTTTACTACCGAGTAGTTCAACAGTTTTAATGGTAAAACTTCCGCCGTTATTTTCATAAAAATATTTTTGTCGTTTTCTCAATCCGACAATAATTCCATTGTGGGGTCCACCAATGATTGTGCCGTCGTACGAATATTCCCTATTAAAACGAATATTCCCCGACCAATCGAATATTATATAACAACTTGCATACTTTGCGAAATTTCTAAATATTACCCACGACTATAACATTATATCAAATTTACTCCATAATATTAAAAAAATATTTTGAGAAAATTTAAATCTTTATTCATAAAATTTGGGGTCTCACATAATCCCTGGTCATAATCATACCAATCAACAGTCCATCTATGCACTACGGGCTAAAGATGACTTTCATCACAATATAAGCATGAGGATGATGACAATGAAATAAGAATTTAATCAAACGAAATCAAGGATAAATATTAAAGACTTTAAATTTATCCAAAGTTTAAAAATGTCAAAATTGTCAACATGATATTGCTTTGTGGAGTAAAATTCAAGAATAATATTCACGTATAAAAAATAATTTGGACAGAAAAGAATTCAATTTTTGTTATGAATACTATTCCAGGTGAATAGTACCTAAGTGAATAGTACCTTGTGAATACTACTTCATGAATAGTACCACGTTACTAGTGTCGTACATATGAATAGTACTGTAGGTATGAATAGTACCCATGAATAGTACTCTGACATGAAAAGCTTAAAATTTAACAAGAATATTCAGAAAAATATCTTTGTGAAACGATACTAGATGAAGCGCAAATTTCAAGGATATTCTACTAATTTCAAGGAGTATAGAAGTAATACTTAACAAAATGAGTGTAGAAATCAGAATCTGAAACAAAATAATATTACTTACATACTACAGAGTATGGAAGAAAATATTATTTCTTACGAATATTGAACAAAAATAATATCCTTTACAACTGTTGAACGAAAATAATATTCCTAAGAATATTGAACAAAGATAATATTCTTTACGAATATTGAACGAAAATAATATTCCTTACGAATATTGAACGAAAATAAAATTCCTTACGAATACGAAAAATAATATCGTAAGCGAATATGAAATAAATAATACCCTTACCTTAAAAGGCGAGTATTTCTGACTGGTAAGACGGGGATATTCTTAAAGAAAACTTGAACTGTTTTCTACACTCAAAGCTTTCTTAAACTCTGAGGAAATACGCTCAATATTATGGAAGAAAAATTCTTTGATTCTGGTGTGATTTTTCATTTCTAAACTGAGCATCCTATTTATAGGAGAATGGCAGGATACTATTTGAAAATAAAAATCACGGGCGGACAGTCGCCCGATTCACGGGCTCCGAATCGTCTGAAAATTTTGATTTTTACTATTCATTACTGTGCAATAAAATATTCTAATAAAACAAAAACTTTAAATAAAATATAATATATTATATTTATAATCTAATAAAACAAAACTTATAATATATATATATACACACACACACACACTCATACACACACACCATGCCTTATACGACATTCACAAATACCAACACATTCACATGCACACTCACCCACACACATATCATCCTCACACACATCACACTCACACACATCACATTAATATATATATATATATATGTGTGTGTGTATATATATATATATATAAGCATCAATTGTAAGACCCCAAATTATTAATAAATGAAATTTATTTTCCTCTATTTATTATTTTGAAATAGTAAGGGTCGATTTGATTAATGTGGATAGTTATGGGTAAAATACGCAAATATTTCGAATAAGCAGTGGTTATAAAATATTCATTATTGTTGGAATATTCATTTGGTCGTGGAATATTCAGATCGCTTCGGGGAATATTCGTTGCGACGACTTGAGTCTTTTGTGGGCCCCATAACGGAAAGCGATTGGATGAAGAAAGCGATAAATATAAGTTGTTTATAAATAACTACGTAGTTATTCTGAAGTATCTTCTTGTTGGAATACCCGGTGGTTAAAACACACTAATACGCGTTGTTGAACAAGAAGACGCGGTATTGCACCAATTATTGATTCTTACGTAAGAAGGCACTACTCAATAATTGTTACGATAATTACTATTCAAAGATATTTTATTTTATTGATTCAATAATTGTTGCGTTGATATTTTATATTCTTTGTTGTTTCATAATTGTCATTACGAAGATTTTTTATTATCGAAGCAATAATTCATATTATCCTAATAATATTATTAGATAACATTATTGGCAATGTCTAGAAAGTTCGCATCTAAGGAGAGGTTTGGTCACCTAATTGCGGCACCAAGAAGAAGAAATTCTTATTGAAAGCCCCTCTTTCACTGAGGAACTACCACAGTTGCCAATATCTTGTGATTCTGTAATATTATTTGTGAATAATTAATTATTGATTTATATGATGAGGAAAATATTTATTTTATGTGGATATAGATGGAGAAAATTTTTAAAATGACAATTGTTGGAAATTAATATTTTATCATTTTCTGATAAAATAATTCATTTAAATATATTATTTTAATAATATATTAACAGTGATATTTTTATAATGAATGTGGGATATATGAGTATATGAGGAGTATTTTTGTGTCATTAAATGATTAACACATGTTTTGTGTGTCGGTGGACCCCATTTCTTGACTGAAATTTGATTATAGCCTGTAAAATCGTCCGTTTGTGGATTTCGGTCAATTTCTGTTTGGAATTTAGAAAAACTTTCTTCTGCAAAGTTTTAGAGAATTGAATTTCCTATAAAAACTCGCGAGATTCGAATTTTCTGATAAAAGGGCTATTTATTATGAATTATTGAAGTTTCAGAGTTCCGAAATAATTGATTTTTGGAAGTTTTAATTATTTATATCAACAAAAATGTTTTTATTGTTTTGGTTGGCCCCCCATATGTTGTAAACATGCTGATTTCAGGAGTCTTGGTTGGCGTAGGAATATATATATATATAATATATTATTATTATATTAAATTTTCTGCTTTTTGGTAAGCAATTTCCTATAAATAGGGTGCTTGGGTTAGAATTGAAAATCACACCGAAACCAAGTTTTCTCTCTCTATATTATCGGCGTATTCTTGTGAGTATTTTGAGTATACTTTGAGTATTGCTATACTGGTGCAAGTTCAAGTCATAGCTTTATATCCTGTGTTTTCAACTAGAAGTCTTGTCTTTTCGAGGTAAGGGATGTTATTTTCTTCTCAAATGATATTATTTCTTCAATATCATTATCTTTGAAATATTGGTTGGAACTTTTATCAAATTTGGAACTTTTTCATGTCGGGGTTACTTATTCATGAGTTACTATTCACGATTACTATTCATGAGTTACTATTCACGAGTTACTATTCACGAGTACTATTCATGTGAAGCGTGAAGATATTTTTGTGGAATTTCTATCTTTTGGTGTCGAGTTACTATTCACGATATCTGGCACTATTCACGATATCTGACTATATTCAATTTAAAATAAAAATTTCTTCTTTTTGTCAAAATATCTATTCGGATACTAGCTTTGATTGTATCCATGTTTTGATCATTCTTGAATTTTACCCCACTACCGATTACTTATGAAGTATTTTTGAACTTAGATTGTTTAAAATACGAATCCTTAATATTTGTTCTTTTGTTTCAATTGGATTCGCTTTTCTTTGAAATATTTTCATCATCCTCAAATTCCTAAATGATGATATTCTTGAATATCTTTGGCACGTAGTGCAAAGATGAATGATTTCTTGATGAATATCTTTGGCCGTAGTGCAAAGATGAGCAGTGTTGAGATGAACATGACCAAATGATTAATATCTTTGGCCAGTAGTGCAAAGATGAGCAGTGTTTAGATGAACATGACTAATCGATGAATATCTTTGGCTGTAGTGCAAAGATGAATATTTGATTCCGATATATATATGATTGATGTTACGAGGATAAAATATTGACGATGAACTTTTAAATTCATATATAGAAGATAGTAGTTTGCATTCTCTACTTAACTCTTCTAATGAATTATTATTTCATTGCGAATATTGATTTAAAATTTGTTGTCTATTGTATTCTATTAGATTTTTCCTGTTGGAGACTAACGATAATTTGTTGTATATTATCTTAGTCATAATATTCTTTATCGGGCTAGTTGAGCTCACCCTTTTCCTTGTTGTTTCATTTTTCTTCTCGTGAGGCGAGAATGTAGCAAGTACTAGTCGGGGTATGGAATGAAGGTTCTAGAGAGAGTTGTTTAGTAGTCCTCACCATTTTATAAAATAATGTATCAATAATTATGATGGGGATTTATTTGCGTGTGGATATTGTCTAGATGGCAATATCTCTGTATTTAAACTCACGCTTTATATGTTGTATTAATAAAGTTGTAGTTATTTACGCACCATGTATTTGGCGACTCGTAATGGGTTGGATGGAATGGACCTATTTTGGGGCGTCACGGTTGGTATCGAGCTTAGGGATATGATCTCTCAAGCGAGATCGGGAATAGAACTAGGAGGGAGAGAGAGTAAAATCCTTCGCTAGTGTGTCCTACCTAAGCTTATTTGTTAGTTGGTTAGTATATAGGGATAATATGTGATATATTGATTTCCTTAATTAACCCTTGTTTTATGACAATATTTGAGAATGTCGACTGAGAATATTAACAGTGGAGTAAATGAGACCATGGAGATGCATGTACTTACCAACGAGGAAAACGTGCAACAGGCTGGCAATGTACCTCCTGTGAACCACACCACTGAGCAGATGATGAACGAGGGGATGTTTAGAAGCTTTTGGCAGTTCATGCAAATCAGACGAGGGAGACTCGTGTTCAAAATACAGGAGGAAATGATAGCAATTCACGGGTGGTCACAGCCAAGCGCTTCAAAGAGTTGGGACCACCGAATTGGGGAAAGCGGGATCCGATTAAAGGCGAGACGTGGGTCAAACAAATTACCAAGATATTCGATGTCTTGGGATGCACGAGAGAAACAGAAGTTTCCATTCGCCACCTTTATGTTAGTGGCGAGGCGATTCTTGGTGAATCAGTAGGCGTACCCATCCAAATACTTTTCGATGTCATGGGAGACGTTTGAAAATAGTTCAATGACAAGTACTTCCACGAAAGTATTCGTCGTATGAAGGAAGTGGAGTTTATTAGACTAGAGCAAAAAAAATATGGCGGTGTCCCAAAGACGAGGCGAAGTTCATGGAGTTATCCGTGTTCAGACCTCATTTGGTGGAGAATGAGGAAAGTATGACGCGGATGTTTCGAGAGGTTTGAAACCCGACATACGTCAATATCTCATTTCTCATAAATTCTCTCTCTATTCGGATGATGTCACAGCGGGGCTCGATTGTTAGAGCGAGATAACGAAATACGTTCAACCGAGGGACCATAACCGGGATCATACCAAGAAGATAGCGATCATCGAATAACGATAACCAAATGAAGAAAGAAGAATACGGACAAAGGCGGTAACCACTCCGGTGGTAATCGTGGCCATGAAAATAGAAGAAGCGAATCGGGAGGAGATTTTAAAAGAGGAGATTTAACAACGACCATGTGAAGACAGCGAGACGGCAAGAAGAATTGGTTCCAAGGAGGAGAAAGACCACCGGTCGATATGTTACAAATCGGGAAAGAGAGATATATCATCATTAAACCTGTCCACAACAGGTTTAAGGTATGCTATAATTGTGGAAAAGAAGGACATATCGCCGAGATTATACGATATCGAAACCCATCCGGCGAGAGAATGGTGACTCAAAAGGATGTCCCGAAAAGGTCAAAGTCAACGATTCCTGGAAGAGCGTTTGTCGTGACCGGTTAAAATCTGAGGAACCCGAACGAAGTTAGCACTTCAAGTTAGTTAATTATAAATTCTTGCGAAGTTTATACCTTACTAGAATCTGGGTTCTACCCATTCTTTTATCTCTCTTGCTTGCGCTCAACGTTTGAACTTGACTACGGAGAAATTAGACTTTGACCTATTTATGGAGACTCAGTTAGAGAAACTTTCATTACATCCGTTGTTTAGAAATCTTGCTTGATTCAGTTAGCACTATCACATTACTTGTTAACCTTATTTCTATAGAGATATTTGCTTTTGATGTGATTTTAAGGTTAACTACTCATCATGCCGAAATTGATTACTTTCGTAAGGTTGTTAGTTTTCATATTCCTAAGCAACTTTTGTTATTCAATTCAAGCAATCAAACCATTGTAGTCAAACATTTTCATATCAAGCCATGAAGTCATTCGCTTATTACGGATGTCAAGTTTTCTTAGTCCATGTTATGGATTTGAATAAAGACACGTCGATTTGAATAATATTCTGTTGTTATTGATTTTTCCCGACGTATTTCTGAAGAATTCCTCGGCTTACTCCCAAAGCCTCGATATTAAATTTTGTATCGACTTTGAACCCGTTACAAAACTCATTTCTAAAATCTCATATCGAATGGCTCTATTGAACTTCGTGAGTCAAAATTCAACTATAGAATTTGGTACCGAGCCTTTATCTGGTGACTTCCTTTGTGGAATGCACCGCAAGCCGAACTCTCGTAGGGGACACCATATTCGCGCGATAGTAAAACGATAGGTGTCATTGTAACGTGTTATCTAAGGTTGGGATATGAGTCACGATTGAGAACAACCTAAGTCGGTAATTGAAATACGTAGCTTTCAGGCTTAGTTGGTTATTATCGGAGATTCGTTGAAGGATATTCTCGAATCGCTATTCCATTAACGCAATTGACTCGTAGAGATACAAAATTCGAATGGAGCAAAGAATGTGGGAAGAGCTTGAAGAACTCAAGAGGAGACTTATTTCAAAGACATGTTACGACCACGCCATCCTCGGAAAAGCGAGCGTGGTAGGTGACGTGTTGAGTAGAAGGTCGATATAAAGTCATGAAAGTACGATATTGTCAAAGACTAATTTCAGTATAATTAACAAATAATAGAGATGGAGATGAAAACTCTAGGTACCCACGTGATGATATACGAGTATAATCGACTTTAATCGATAAAGTTAAAGTCGCTCAAGCTACACACCGAGTCGATTTAATTTGAAGAAGGAGGTGCGAAGTTGTTATTTCAAAAGCGAGAGAATCGGTGAGGTGAGGAAAGCTCAAACCTTCGATTTATTAATCCATTTGAAATTCTCGATCGAATAGGAACCGTGGCCTATAGACTCGCTTTTACCGCCAAGTATGACGCGTGTTCATAATGTTTTCACGTGTCGATGTTACGTAAATATGTGGACGACCAAACCACGTCATTGAGTTAGAACCGGACGAGATAGCCAAAGACTTAACGTATGAAGAGGTACCACAAGATTTTGGATAGGAAGGAGCATGTCCCTACGTCGAAGGTCATACCACAAGTTAAAGTTTTGTGGAGAAATCATGCTATTGAGGAAATGACGTGGGAGTTGGAAACGGAAATGAAAGCGAGGTATTCTCATCTTTTCAAACACACAGTGCGTCGTCAATTTCAAGGACGAAATTTCATAAGGAGGGAGGTTGTAAGACCCCAAATTATTAATAAATGAAATTTATTTTCCTCTATTTATTATTTTGAAATAGTAAGGGTCGATTTGATTAATGTGGATAGTTGTGGGTAAAATACGCAAATATTTCGAATAAGCAAGTGGTTATAAAATATTCATTATTGTAGGGAATATTCGTTTGGTCGTGGAATATTCAAATCTTTGTCGGGAATATTCGTGCAACGGCAAGCAGCTTTTTGGGGCCCCATAACGGAAAGCAATTGGATGAAGAAAACGACAAATATAAGTTGTTTATAAATAACGGCGTAGTTGTTATCAATTAATACTATTGGAATACCCGGTTAAAAACACACTAATACGCCGCGTTGTTGAGCGAAGACACCAGATTGCACTAATTATTGATTCTTACGTAAAAGGCTTTACTCAATAATTGTTACGATAAATTACTATTCAAGATTTTATTTTATTGATTCAATAATTATTGCGTTGATATTTTATATTGTTGTTGTTTCAATAATTGTCATTACACAAGATTTTTTATTATCGAAATAATTCATATTATCCGAATAATATTATTAGATAACATTATTGGCAATGTCTAGAAAGTTCTGCCTAAGGAGAGGTTTGGTCACCTAATAAATGCCCAAGAAGAAGAAATTCTTATTGAAAGCCCCTCTTTCCTGGGGAGCGGCTGGTCCAATAATTTGTGATTCGTAATATTATTTGTGAATAATTAATTATTGATTTATATGATGAGGAAAATATTTATTTTATGTGGATATAGATGGAGAAATTTTTAAAATGACAATTGTTGAAAATTAATATTTTATCATTTTCGATAAAATAATTCATTTAAATATATTATTTTAATAATATATTAATTGTGATATTTTTATAATGAATGTGGGATATATGAGTATATGAGGAGGAGGAGTATTTTTGTGGCATTAAATGATTAACACATGTTTTGTGTGTCATGGACCCCATTTCTTGACCGAAATTTGATTATAAATTTCAGAAAATCGTCTGCTTGTGGATTTCGGTCCAATTTCTGTTTGAATTTGGAAAAACTTTCTTCTGCAAAGTTTTAGAGAATTGAATTTCCTATAAAAACTCGCGAGATTCGAATTTTCTGATAAAAGGGCTATTTATTATGAATTATTGAAGTTTCAGAGTTCTGAAATAATTGATTTTTGGAAGTTTTAATTATTTATATCAACAAAAATGTTTTTATTGTTTTGGTTGGCCCCCCATGTGTTGTAAACATGCTGATTTCAGAGTCTTGGTTGGCGTAGGAATATATATATATATATATTATTATTATATTAAATTTTCTCGCTTTGGTGTTTTAAGCAATTTCTATAAATAGGTGCTTAGGTTAGAATTGAAAATCACACCGAAAACTCAAGTTTTCTCTCTCTATATTATCGAAATATTCTTGTGAGTATTTTGAGTATACTTTGAGTATTGCTATACTGGTGCAAGTTCAAGTCATAGCCTATATCCTGTTTCAACTAAAGACTTGTCTTTTCGAGGTAAGGGATGTTATTTTCTTCTCAAATGATATTATTTCTTCAATATCATTATCTTTGAAATATTGGTTGGAACTTTTTATCAAATTTGGAACTTTTTCATGCTCTGGGTTACTATTCATGAGTTACTTATTCACGAAGTTACTATTCATGAGTTACTATTCACGAAGTTACTATTTATGAAGTTACTATTCACGAGTTACTATTCACGAAGCGTGAAGATGTTTTTGTGGAATTTCTATCTTTTGGTGTCTGAGTTACTATTCACGATATCGGACTATTCACGATATCTGACTATTCACGTATACTAAAGACTATTCAATAGAAAAATAAAATTTCTTCTTTTTGTCCAAAATATCTATTCTGGATACTAGCTTTGATTGTATCCATGTTTTGATCATTCTTGAATTTTACCCCACTCTGATTACTTATGAAGTATTTTTGAACTTAGATTGTTTAAAATACGAATCCTTAATATTTGTTCTTTTGTTTCACTGGATTCGTTTTCTTTGAAATATTTTTCATCATCCTCACCCTAAATGATGATATTATCAATATCTTTGGCACAGTAGTGCAAAATGAATGATTTCTTGATGAATATCTTTGGCCCGTAGTGCAAAGATGAACAGTGTGTGAGATGAACACGATAATGATTGATTAATATCTTTGGCCCGTAGTGGAAAGATGAACAGTGTTTAGATGAACATGACCAATCGATGAATATCTTTGGCACAGTAGTGCAAAGATGAATATTTGATTCCAGATATATATTGATTGATGTTACGAGGGGATAAAATATCGACGATGAACTTTAAATTCATATATAGAAGATAGTAGTTTGCATTCTCTACTTAACTCTTCTAATGAATTATTATTTCATTATGAATATTGATTTAAAATTTGTTGTCTATTGTATTCTATTAGATTTTTCCTGTTGGAGACTAACGATAATTTGTTGTATATTATCTTAGTCATAATATTCTTTACTCGGGCTAGCTAGTTGAGCTCACCCTTTTCCTTGTTGTTCCATTTTTCTTCTCAGGAGGCGAGAATGTAGCAAGTACTAGTCGAGGTATGGAATGAAGGTTCTAGAGAGAGTTGTTTAGTAGTCCTCACCATTTTTATAAAATAATGTATCAATAATTATGATGGGGATTTATTTGCATGTGGATATTGTCTAGATGGCAATATCTGTATTTAAACTCACAGTTTATATGTTGTATTAATAAAGTTGTAGTTATTTCTGTACCATGTATTTGGCGACTCAGAATGGGTTGGATGGAATGGACCTATTTTGGGGGCGTCACATCAATGATCAAAGATACTATACAATACCGTGTGCTACTATGCAACCACGCGTATTAATATACTTTTATCACTGGGTATTTCAACAGTTAACGGGAAAACTTTCGTCGTTATTTTTATAAAAAGATATTTCTGTCGTTTTCTAACTCCGAGAGTAATTCCGTTGTGGGGTCCACCAATGATTGTGCCGTCGTACGAATATTCCCTGATAAAACGAATATTCCCCGACCAATCGAATATTTTATGACAACTTGCTTACTTTGAAAAATTTGTAAATATTACCCACAACTATAACATTATATCAAATCCACACCTTAATATTAAAAAAAATATTTCAAAAAATAAAATTTTTATTCATAAAATTTGGGATCTTGCATAATATATATATATATATATATATATATATATTACGTCTATTGCAATCACAATTTACTTTGTGTTTACATGTTTAAAAATACCCATATGCATATGTAGCAGAATGTAGGCATTCAGATCGATAAATCTCATGACTAGTTTGTTTTCGAACCCAGTTACTGGAAATATATCAACTTTTTTTTAGTTTTCTGTATATATATATATACATATATATATATATATTGTCTTCTTTTGTCTTTAGCAAAACAGAACAAGTTCGGTAATTTATAGCTCTCTAACCACTCTTGATGATAGCCTTTTGATTTTCTTTCTTGCTAGGTAACTTGTATTGTTTGCTAGGTAACTTGTATTGTTATATATAGTAATCCATATATAACTAATTAACTTGTATACTTTCGTAAAAATTTGTTGAGTGGAATCTAAATAATAATATTAAATACAGATTTATTTTATTGTAATTACAAATTTAATTTTGTTTTTCTCTTTCTATTGTTTATATTTTATTCAAGTGATTCTGTAAATTGTGTATTTAATAGAATTATCGAATTCAATTGTGCCTAATTCTATTACAACCAATGTTCCTATCAATGTTCCTACCCATGTTAGTCATGGTGAGAAACCTGAAAAATTCAGTGGGATTGATTTTAAAAGATGACAATAGAAAATGTTGTCTTATCTTACTACATTGAATCTTTCAAGGTTTTTAAATGAGGATGCCCCTGTGGTAGATGATAATGAAACTGCTAGGACCACATTGGTTGTTGTGGATGCATGGAAGCATTCTGATTTTCTTTGCAAAAATTATATCCTCAATAGATTGGACAATACATTGTATAATGTGTATAGCCCAATCAAAACTGCTAAGTTATTATGGGAGTCTTTGGATAAAAAATATAAAACAGAAGATGCCGGCATGAAGAAATTCGTTGTCGGTAGATTCTTGGATTTTAAAATGGTTGATACAAAGACTGTCATAAATCAAGTCCAAGAGCTTCAATTGATAATCAATGAGATTCATGCTGAAAAAATGGTTTTAAGTGAATCTTTTCAAGTGGCCACAATAATTGAAAAATTACCACCATCTTGGAAAGATTTTTAAAATTATTTAAAGCATAAACATAAAGAAATAGGGCTCGAGGACTTGATAGTTAGGTTGAGGATTGAAGAAGATAATCGAATGTCTGAAAAGAAAGTTGAAAAACTTACAATTACATCCAATGCTAATGTAATAGAGAGTGGTAACAAAACTAAGAAAAGGAAACACAACTATGAAGACCCAATTTAAGGAAGCGGTCCTTCAAAGAAGTTCAAAGGGAAATGCTATAATTTCAAAAAGATAGGGCATCTTGCAAAGGATTTTCACAAATCCAAAAAGCAAGAGAACTTCAAAAGAAAAATGCTCAAGAAAACATAGCAGAAATAGATGAAGTATCTACTAAAATTTTTAATATGTATCTTTCAGCAGTTGTCTCGGAAGCCAATTTAGTTGGAAATCCTAAAGAATGATGGGTTGATACTGGCGCTACACGCCATATATTCTCGGACAATAAATTGTTTACTACCTATCAACCAATAGAAAATGGTGAGCAATTATTCATGGATAATTCCTCCACTTCTAAAGTTGAAGGAAAAGGAAAGGTCGTGTTAAAGATGACTTCAAGCAAGGAACTCACACTCAATGATGTACTACATGTGTCGGACATTCGCAAGAATCTAGTCTGTGGATCTGTATTGAGCAAGAAAGGGTTCAAACTAGTGTTTCATGCTGATAAATTTGTACTTACTAAAGATGGAATGTATGTTAGAAAAGGCTATATGTGTGATGGGATGTTCAAAATGAACGCCATGACTATTGTATCAAATGTTATTAATAAATACACATCTTCTGCTTATATGCTTGAGTCTATGAATGTGTGGCATGGTAGTTTGGGACATGTGAACTATGGTACTTTAAGTAAATTAATTAATTTAGAATTAATTCCAAAATTTAATATTGACAAAAGTCATAAATTTGAAATATGTGTAGAAGCTAAATTAACTAGAACATCTTTTCATTCTGTTGAAAGAAGTTTAGAATCTCTAGATTTAATTTACACTGATATATGTGAATTAAAATTTGTGCAAACTAGAGGTGGTAAAAAGTACTTTATTACTTTTGTGGATGATTGCACAAGATATTGTTATGTCTATCTTTTAAGGACAAAAGATGAAGCAATTGAAATGTTTAAACATTATAAGAATGAAGTTGAGAATCAACTTAACAAAAAGATTAAGGCCATAAGAAGCGATAGAGGTGGTGAATATGAATCACCATTTATAGATTTTTGTTCAGAAAATGGTATTATTCACCAAAATACCGCTCCTTATTCACCTCAATCAAATGGTGTTGCTGAACGCAAGAACCGAACTTTAAAAGAAATTATGAATGCTATGTTAATAAGTTTTGGGTTACCTCATAACATGTGGGGGGAAGCATTGATATCTTCAAATTTTATTCTCAACCATTTTCTTCATAAGAAAACAAACAAGATACCTTATGAATTATGGAAAGGTCGAAAACCTTCCTATAAATATCTTCGAGTGTGGGGGTGTCTTGCGAAAGTAATTGTTCCTAATCCTAAGAGGGTTAAGATATGTCCTAAAACAATTGATTGAATATTCATAGGTTATGCAAATAATAGTAGTGCATATCAGTTTCTTGTGCATAAATCAGACATTCCTGATATTCATGTCAATACATTTATAGAATCAAGGAATGCATCTTTCTTTGAAGATATTTTCCATATAAAAATACACAAGAAACAAGTTCTCGTAAAAGACCTAATAATACTACGACTAGTAATCATCAAACTATAATAGACCAAGAGTCTAATGAACAAGGAGATGAAGATGAACCTAGACGTAGTAAAAGGGTTAAGATTTCCATGTCTTTTGGTCCTGACTTTCGAAGTTATATGCTAGAAAGTGAACCTCAGAGTGTGAAGGAAGCGTTGTCTACTCCAGAGGCTTCATATTGGAAAGAAGCAATCAATAGTGAAATGGAATCTATTATGCAAAATCATACTTGGGAATTGATGGATCTTCCACCAGGAACAAAACCATTAGGATTCAAATGGATTTTCAAAAGGAAAATGAAAGCCGATGGATCTATTGATAAATACAAAGCAAGACTTGTAGCCCAAGGTTATAGGCAAAACGAGGGACTTGATTATTTCGAAACTTATTCACCAATTACAAGGACAACATCTATTCGAATGTTAATTGTAATAGCAGTAATACACAATTTAGAAATACATCAAATGGATGTTAAAACTGCTTTTCTTAATGGTGAATTAGAGGAATAAATTTATATGGAGCAACCAAAAGGTTTTATTGATCCTGGAAAAAAAAAGAAAGTTTACAAGCTTGTTAAATCATTATATGGTTTGAAACAAGCACCAAAGTAGTGGAATGAAAAATTTGATAATGTTAGGATATCAAATAATTTCAAAATAAATGAGTGTGATAAATGTGTATATGTCAAAAATACTCAAAAGGGATATGTAAAAATTAGTCTATACGTATATGATATGTTAATCATTGGTAGTAATAATGATGTTATTAATGCTACCAAAAGAATGTTAATTAGCAAGTTTGAAATGAAAAACATAGGCCTAGCAGAAGTTATTCTAGGAATTAAGATTTCCAGAATATCTAATGGACTTATTATGTCTCAATCTCATTATATTGAGAAAATACTTGCAAAGTATAATAAATATGAGAAAAGTCTAGTAAGAACACCTGTTGACCCAACACTTTATCTCACTACTATTCATGGTGAAAGTATATCCCAATTGGAATATTCTCATATAATAGGCAGTTTAATGTATTTATCAAACTGCATCCAACCAGACATGGCATACTCAATAATTAAGCTAAGTCGATATACTAGTAATCCTGGAAAAGAACATTGCAAGGCTTTAGTAAGGTTACTTAGATATCTAAGATACACTTTAATTGACAGATTGCATTATACAAGATATTCAGCTGTACTTGAAGGATACAGTGATGTAAATTGGATATCTGACTCCCATGATACTAAATCCACAAGTGGATATGTGTTTTCTCTAGGAGGTGCAGCTGTATGATGGAAATCCTCTAAGCAAACATGCATTGCAAGATCCACTATGGAATCTGAATTTATTTCTTTAGATAAAGCAGGGCAAGAAGCAGAATGGCTTCGTAATTTTTTGGAGGATATTCTAATTTGGCCTAAACCAGTGACACCAATCATTATTCATTGTGATAGTCAATTAGCGATTGGTAGGGCACAAAATAGTAATTATAACGGTAAGTCTAGACATATACGTCGACAACATAAAATTGTTAAACAATTACTCTCAAATGGTATAATATCTATTGACTATGTGAAGTCAAAGGATAATATTGCGGATCTACTAACGAAAGGTATACATGGAGAGCAAGTGAGAAGTTCATCAAGGGGAATGGGTTTAAAGCTCGTAAAATCCTAAAGAGTCGCCATAATGGAAACCCAACCTAAATGATTGGAGATCCCAAGAAATAGGTTCAAAGGGACAACCTAATTATGTGTGATCTAGCAAGCACTGAGAAGATAAATACTTCTTTCCATTTCTATGATGATACAGTGCATAAACTGTTAGGTTTTAGTGAAAATCAAAGTAGCAATCAAATTGCAAAACGTAGCGGAAGCGAGATTAAAATCAGATTTTAAAATTTTTCACAAACCAATTACCCGGATCATCCTTTATGCATATTATTAATTAAACGAAGAATAAGAAATTATGAAATCATACCCTTGTAGAAACGAGCTTCCTCGTGTACAAGTTCACCTCCTATTCTCCATGATCTCCTCAATCTCCTGCAGATTCCTTCCTTTGATTAATGTAAGCCACCCAAGTGTGTGGCCTCTATAGTGATCCACCAAGGAAGAGAAATTTTTCAAGAAGAAGGATTTGGCTCAAACCCTAGTTTTTCCTATCCTAATAAGAAAAAGGTGTACTCTCCAAATCTAGGAATTACGTATATCTCATATCTAATATAAGACTCTCTTATAAAGATATTATATAACCCTATTTTAATTAAAATAAGGTATTATTTATTTAATTAAACTCTTTTAATTAAATGGGCTCCTAATCCTATTAGGGATAATTAGTTAAACTCCTTTAACTAATTTTCTTTCCTAATCCAATTAGGAATAAATGAGAGTACTAATATTAAATTAATTCCTAAACCTTTTAGAAATTAAAATAATAATAATTATAATAATATTAATAAGACTCCTCTTATTAATTTATATTTAATATTTCTAAAATATTAAATAATAAATATTAAGCTATTTAATTTATTCTATCACCATAGATTAAATTAAATATACTTAACATATTATTACAATTATGCCATTAACTTCTTAAATAATTATTCTTCCTTTTATGGTGTGACCCTTTAGGTTCTCCATATTAAACCTATTGTGAATAAATCAATTAGAAATAATTCTAATCTCATTTAAATAAATAAATTAAACAAATAATTTATTTAAATAAATAATATTTATTCTACAATAGGATAAGCCTCCCTAGCGATTAACGACTTTCCCGGATAATATAGATTTCAACATTAATCATAAAAGAACCTTTGAGTAAATAGTTACCGTATAATTCAATCCTTCCACCATACTATGTCCCAATTAAATATAAGACATGGAATTATTGTCAAATCTTATTTTATTTAATTATATGTATTTCGATTCCTAAATGAATAACTCCTAATGAATGCAAATTAGAAACTACTTTCTAATTTCATTCCACCTCGCCAAGGATTCCCGGGTTGTCATTTATCGAATCACATAGACATTTCTCCTTTTACTAGAAGTGGTAGATTCTTTATCGATCATTCATTATCTTCATATATAACTTATTACACCCAAGCATACCCTTTGATATACTCTAAGAGTCTTAAGGAATAAGTCAAAGTGTAATTCATTATATATAAGATACTATGATGATCTCAAGTCTAAGGATCATTTGTACTACTATCACTACAGAATTCCTATTGACAGTAAAGTAAAACTCCATTAGGTATTCCTTAATGAGTCAATGCTCAAATGAACTTATTCTCTAATAAGCACCTACATACTTGCTTTAGTGTCTCCACAAAATGATCATGAGATCAATCATCCTCATCCAACGAAAGCAAAGAACGATGTACCAATCTATCCTGGATTCACTAATCCCCAATTTAGTAATCCAATGATTGGGAACTATTTTAGTTTTAAGCTTTCTAAGAATTTAGATCTCATTAGAATGATCATCATCATTATTCTAAAAGCGTTGCTTAAAACTACGGGTTTATCACATATTATTAAAACAAAGACCATGTAGATAATAAATGCCTTTAATAAATAATTCTTTTATTAATAAATAAATAAGATTGATTACACAAGATATGCTTTATCATCATATATGATTGGCTTGTGTATGCATAATACTTTCAATCTCCCACTTGCACTAAAGCCAATCGCCGTGGTATCTCATACCCATCTTCTCTAAGTGACGATCAAACCGCCGCCAGTGTTAACGCTTTAGTAAATGGATCTCGCAATATTGTCTTGAGAGTCCACACGCCTCCGTGGTGACGCTCTCTTTCAATGATCTCTCGATCAAATGAAATCACCGCAACACGTGTTTGATTTCGATGAGACCTGGGTTCCTTAGCTTGAGCAATGCTCCAAAGTGTTGTCACGTAATAAAGGCAATCGGGTCCTTTAATGCTAGGAACCACACCAAGTTCAAGAATGAACTTCTTCATCCAAATGACTTCCTTTGCGCCTTCACTTGCAGCCTATGTACTCACCTCACACCGAATCAAGAATCGTTTTGCTTGGAACTTTTCCAACTCACTACGCCGCTTAAGGTAAACACATACCCAAAACGGATTTATCATCATCTTGGTCTGCTTGAAAACTTGAGTCCGTGAAGCCCTCTAGTTTTAATTCGCACCCACCGTAGACAAGAAATACATCCTTAGTTCTTCTTAAGTACTTTAGGATATTTTTCACCGCCTTCCAAAGTTTCTTTCTCCGGATTCGATCGATATCCGCTTGTTACACTAAGTGCATGAGCGACATCCGGTCTAGTACATATCATACCGTACATGATAGATCCTATTAACAAGCATAAGGAATCTTACTCATGCGCTTTCTCTCCTCAGTGTCTTTGGGGCTTGTTTCTTGGAGAGATGTATTCCATGGCTCATCTAAGATGAGACCTCTTTTGAATCTTCCATGCTAAACCTTTTAGCATCATGTCAATGTATCGCCTTGGGATAAGCCAAGCATCCTATTAGATCTATCTCTATAGATCTTTATCCCCAAAATATAGGATGCTTCTCCCAAGTCCTTCATGGAGAAGTGTTTAGATAACCGTATTTTAATTTTTTGCAAAGATAGGAATATCATTCCCTATCGAATATATCATCAACATATAATACAAGGAATGAAACAAATATCCCACTTACCTTCTTGTACACACATGGTTCATCCTCATTTTTGATAAAATCAAACTTTTGATTGTCTCATCAAAACGGATGTTCCACCTACGAGAAGCTTGCTTTAATCCATAAATGGATCGTCAGAAGCTTATGCACTTGATTTGTTCCAACCTTTGAAACAAATCCTCCGGGTTGTGTCATATACACATCCTCCTCAAGTTTCCCATTGAGGAAGGCCGCTTTCACGCCCATCCGCCAGATTTCGTAGTCATGGTAAGTCGCAATCGCAAGCAAAATCCGAATGGACTTGAGCATTGCTATCGTGAGAAGGTTTCGCCATAGTCAACTTCTTGTCTTTGTTTGAAACCTTTTGCACCGATCGGGCCTTATAGGTCTCTACCTTGCCAATCCTGCTCCAATCTTTTCTTTTAAAGACCCATTTACACCCAATAGGCTTAATGCCTTGGTGGTGAGACCAAAGTCCATACTTGGTTCTCATACATGGAGTCCATCTCGATTTCATGACTTCTTGCCATTTCTCCGAGTCTTTACTACTCATAGCCTGCTCAGAAATTCAATGGATCATCATCATCTATGATGCGTACCTCATCATCATCTTCTATGACAAGTCCATCCTCGTCTGCATCTTTGGTACTCTTCAGATTTACTGAATGGGTGTGGTATGTAGGAATCTCTACTTGGTTAGGTACCTCACTTTGATCTCAGTAGTATTTTGTGGTTCTTGAACTTCTTCAAGATATATCTTACTCCCAATCGACCCCTTCAAGGATAAACTCCTTTTCCAAGAAGGCGACATGTTTCGCAACAAACACCTTTTGATCACTTGGATGATAGAAATAATACCCCGATGTTTCTTTAGGTATCCCACAAATCTACATTTGTCGATCTAGTCTGCAGCTTATCGCTTTTCAAACTTTTGACATAAGTTTGACAACCCCAAGTCTTAACATGCTTAAGATTTGGTTTCTCCCCGTCCATAACTCATATGGGGTCTTGGGGACGGATTTTGTAGGTACCTTGTTAAGTAGGTATGCAAATGATTCTAGTATGGCGTATCCCCGTAAGAAACCGGAAGGTCAGAAAACTCATCATAGATCGAACCATGTCCAATAATGTTCGATTTCTCCTTTCGATACACCATTCATTTGTGGCGCCCCTGTGGAGTCCATTGTGAGATTATAACATTTTCTTTGAGACAATTGAGAAACTCACCACTTAAGTATTCTCCTCCTCGATCGATCGAAGAATCTTAATACTCTTACCAGCTTTGCTTCTCAACTTCACTTCAACTCTTTGAACTTTTTAAATGATTCAGATTTGTATTTCATTAAATACACATATCCAAATCTTGAGTGGTCGCCGCTGAATGTAATAAAATAAGAATACCCTCCTCGTATGCGATCGTTGTCATAGGTCCACATACATCCGTGTGTACCAACCCTAACAACTCAGAACTCTTTCTCCTTTTCCACGAAAAGGAGATTTAGTCATTTTACCCATGAGACAAGATTCACAGTTTGATATGATTCATAATCGATAGCTCTAGAGCCCATCTTTATGCAACTTGGATAATCTTGTTTCATTAATACGACCGAGTCTACAAAGTTGCCACATGAAGGTATAATTAACATCATCTCTTTCCTTTTATTAGTTTGTTCAATTTGAAATATATTTTCATGCAAGTCAAGTATATAAAGTCCATTTCATAAAATTACCAACACCATATAAAACATTATCATTATAAATGGAACAACTGTTGTTCTTTATTATAATATTAAAACCATCCATATTCAATACGAGATAGAAATAATGTTTCTAATGATATTTGGAACAAAATAACAATTATTTAAATTAATGAACTTGCCTCAGTAGCGTGCTAAAACAATAAGTCCCTACACCTAATGCAAAGAACCTTTGCTCCATTTCCCACTCGTAGGATCTACCTCATCCTTGCTTTCGACTTTCTACTTGACCCTCAGCGATATTATTACATATGTGAGAACCACATCCCAGATTCAATACCCAAGTAGAAGATTGACTTTCGTAAAAATTAATTTCAATCATAAACAAACCTTGATTAGGATTCAAGCTTCTCCAAGCTTCTTACGCTTTTGTTCTGAGATAATCCTTGCAGCCTCTTCCAAAGGACCCGCTTTATTGCAATGGAAGCAAATTCCTTTGCTAGTGGATCGTGTTTCTTTTGATCCTTCACTTTCGCCTTTCCTTAGCCTTCTTGGATTTCTTCCTTTCGGAAGATACCTTGGGCCTCTTCCTTTTCTTAGAAGAATCATCCACCAAGAAGACATGGTTCTTCTTGGATGGGAAGTGACCTTCAGCAGCTTTCAACATGTTAAGTAATTGCAAGTCGACATCCAACTTATTCATGTGAAAATTCACAACAAATTGTGAGAAGGTGTCCGGGAGTGACTGCAAGACTAAATCTTGACTCAACTCCCCATCCACGATTTAACCCAAGTCATCCCAAGACGCTCAATCGATTGATCATCTTTAGGACATGAGTCTCAACGGCAGAAGGCCCTCTATTATCCGAGATCTAAGAGCTCCTTAGATATTTCATATCTAGCAGTCTACTTTGCTCACCATACAACTCTCCAAGGTGCAAAAGAGCATAGTAGGAGCATCCATGTTTTCATGCCGACGCTGAAGCTCATTACTCATGGATGCGAGCATGATGCATTGAGCCACGATGCATCATCTTGCCAACGCTTAAAAGTAGCAATCTCTTCCTCGTAGGTCGCCTCTCGCAACTTTTACAGTGTACGCTAAATTTAGGACATAAGAAATCTTTTTCAAAGAAGAGAACAATTCTCAGATTCCTTAACCAAATTGTGTAGTTCTATCCAATCGGTTTGTTAAGATCAAGTATGCTTCATAGTTGAAATTAGTGAATGTGACATTTTCAAAATTTCGCATGTAAAAAGACAATATTTTAGCAAACATTCATTTATTAATTACCAAAATAAATTAGGTCTTATTTTATATTGGTATCTCCCACTATTTTCTTCAAACTATATTACCCTCATTTATATAGTTCTAGAAAATCTAATTAAAGTTTTTGCTAGTGAGAATAAGGATCCCATTTCAAATATATATAGCCTTGTGGTGACACAACAAACTATATATAAATAAATAGGTAGACAACTCCTTGTCAATTACATCAACATGTAACTCCTTATGTTTTGCCTCTTGGATTATTTTGATCAAGTGGTGGCACATCCGAATCAAAATTATCTAAGTTAAGTCCAACCTAGCACTTCTATATATTCAAAAAGAAAATATCGCCTTTGTGGTGACACAACAAAACAATATTGTTCAATTTTCTTTATAAGCATCAAATGTGATAAATTAACATCTTAAATACTTAATACTTGCCTTGTGGTGACACAACAAACTCATATTAAATATTTAATACTCTATTAATTTTATCATGCTAGAAAGCGCTTACGCTCGATATTCTAAATATCTTTGAACGCTTAAGACTTAATAAAAACTTTGAGGGATTTGTTATTATTTGTCTCATCTTGTTTAGCAGCAGCATGCAAATATATATATAAAATATACGTGTTATATTATTAAACATGCGAAAGCATGTTTGCATAATATATAATATATATAATACTAGCATGCACATATAGAATACTATATTCTACCCGTATTGATTATGGACTTTTATTCTAGTTTGGTTCACTAGAGCCACCAAGTGAACCAAAAGGTCAAACCCTAGGGTGCATAGAATAAACATTTAAATATAACTATTACATTTAAACCCTGCTCCATTACAAACGGGTCTTCAAGCGCTCCTTGATCTCCTGTTCTTCAAAAAAATTCTAACTAATCCTATTACATTAACCTATTTAATTTAAATGAAACCTTGATCGCCATCGAGGGAAGTACATAGGAGATAGATAGAATTTACATCAAGAAGAAAACTGTAAAAGACGAGGTACGCAGAATTCCATTTAATAAAACCCATTCATTCAAACATCCAACTAAAATAAATCCAATCATATTGGTCAATTGTCCATAATCAATCCCATTTATTATCATACATATCATCATATGTATCAATAAATTAAATCATTCCATATATATATGAGTATCATTTAATGGGCAATTTTATGTTGCATGAAATCCAATTTCAAGATTAAAATAAACTCTTTTATTTTAATTATAAAATTATTAATATTAGTATATATATATATATATATATATATAACAATTATATATATATATAATAAAAATCCTACTCTTTCAAAAAAAGTGGCCGGACTGCCAGCTGCTTAACCAAAAAAAAAACGGACTGCTTATTTCATTCTTCGGTCAACGTGATGCAACAAAAAAAACTGACCAAGCAGGTGCACCTTGCTTATTTCATTCTTTGGTCCTCAAATTCGACTTGATGGCTTAACTACCGGACCCTTTCATGTTGCTAACAATATTATATTTATATATAATAATAACAGCACGGGTCCCTTAAAAAAAATCTAATGACCTCCCAAGGTTGCTGCTTCGATCCAGTCAAAGAGAAAAAAAACAGGAACCTTGCTTTGCTAATCGGTCAACGTGATTTTAACGGATTCCTCTTTTTTTTTTGTTCTGTTCGGCGATCATGCCTTAAAAAAAAATAATTATTTTATACAACAAATTATGCCCAATAAATTATTCTAAATACATACCCATACATATATGGAATCAAAATAATTAATAATTCGCATAAAGTTTGGCTCATGATACCACTGTTAGGTTTTATTGAAAATCAAAGTAGCAATCAAATTGCAAAACGTAGCGGAAGCGAGATTAAAATCAGATTTTAAAATTTTTCACAAACCAATTACCCGGATCATCCTTTATGCATATTATTAATTAAACGAAGAATAAGAAATTATGAAATCATACCCTTGTAGAAACGAGCTTCCTCGTGTGCAGAAGTTCACCTCCTACTTCTCACGATCTCCTCAAATCTCCGGGTAGATTCCTTCCTTTGATTAATGTAAGCCACCCAAGTGTGTGGCCTCTATAGTGATCCACCAAGGAAGAGAAATTTTTCAAGAAGAAGGATTTGGCTCAAACCCCAGTTTTTCCTATCCTAATAAGAAAAAGGGTGTACTCTCCAAATCTAGGAATTACGATATCTCATATCTAATATAAGACTCTCTTATAAAGATATTATATAACCCTATTTTAATTAAAATAAGGTATTATTTATTTAATTAAACTCTTTTAATTAAATGGGCTCCTTAATCCTATTAGGGATAATTAGTTAAACTCCTTTAACTAATTTTCTTTCCTAATCCAATTAGGAATAAATGAGAGTACTAATATTAAATTAATTCATAAACCTTTTAGAAATTAAAATAATAATAATTATAATAATATTAATAAGACTCCTCTTATTAATTTATATTTAATATTTCTAAAATATTAAATAATAATATTAAGCTATTTAATTTATTCTATCACCATAGATTAAATTAAATATACTTAACATATTATTACAATTATGCCATTAACTTCTTAAATAATTATTCTTCCTTTTATGGTGTGACCCTTTAGGTTCTCCATATTAAACCTATTGTGAATAAATCAATTAGAAACAATTTAATCTCATTTAAATAAATAAATTAAACAAATAATTTATTTAAATAAATAATATTTATTCTACAATAGGGATAAGCCTCCCTAAATGATTAACGACTTTCCGGATAATATAGATTTCAACATTAATCATAAAAGAACCTTTGAGTAAATAGTTACCGTGACAATTCAATCCTTCCACCATACTATGTCCCAATTAAATATAAGACATGGAATTATTGTCAAGTCTTATTTTATTTAATTATATGTATTTCGATTCCTAAATGAATAACTCCTAATGAATGCAAATTAGAAACTACTTTCTAATTTCATTCCACCTCGCCAAGGATTCCTGGGTTGTTATTTATCGAATCACATAGGACATTTCTCCTTTTACTAGAAGTGGTAGATTCTTTATTAATCATTCATTATCTTCATATATAACTTATTACACTCAAGCATACCCTTTGATATACTCTAAGAGTCTTAAGGAATAAGTCAAAGTGTAATTCATTATATATAAGATACTATGATGATATCAAGTCTAAGGATCATTTGTCTACTATCACTATAGGAATTCCTATCGATGAGTAAGTAAAACTCCATTAGGTATTCCTTAGCGAGTCAATGCTCAATGAACTTATTCTCTAATAAGCACCTACATACTTGCTTTAGTGTCTCCACACAAATGATCATGAGATCAATCATCCTCATCCAACGAAAAAGCAAACGTATGTACCAATCTATCCTGGATTCACTAATCCCCAATTTAGTAATCCAATGATTGGGAACTATTTTAGTTTTAAGCTTTCTAAGAATTTAGATCTCATTAGAATGATCATCATCATTATTCTAAAAGCGTTGCTTAAAACTATGGGTTTATCACATATTATTAAAACAGCACCATGTAGATAATAAATGCCTTTAATAAATAATTCTTTTATTAATAAATAAATAAGATTGATTACACAGTATATGCTTTATCATCATACATGATTGGCTTGTATGCATAATACTTTCATAAACTACCGAGTAAAACAGGATAAACTTTGTTTTTAATAATTTCTATAGCTTGAATATAAAAAGGTCAAAAGGGGTATTAGCAGGATACTCTTTATAGAAATTACCTATGTGAGTGAGAAGGGGGCCACTTCTATGAGAATGACGAAGGCTAAATTCTCTAGCACGCTCATGAAACCAGGAGGTGTCCAAGGCCAAAATGGACACAATAATGAGAACCAATAAAATAAATTGAAAAATACTGTGTGAATTCTATTGTCTCAGTTTACACTAAAAGGTTGAACAGTTCAAGACATCATGTTCACTGATTGGCCAATAAATCCGATAGTCTTTCATTAGGAAAGGTTTAAGACCACAAGCTACCTTCACCAATTCAGTATATTTTGTTCATTGATACTCTATCTAAGTCTGTCTGCATATTCATTTGCATTAATTTACCTAAATTTCATTCATGTGGGGGATTGTTGGATATATATATATATATATATATATATATATATATATATATATATATATAAAAATGAATGAATGAAAATTTTACCTAAATGGTGTGACCTTTAGTTCATATCTTTTCAAATTGAAAAGGTACATTTTCAAAAGGATGTAACCTTTTCAAAATGATGTTCCTTTTCAAAGGAATGTTTCCTTTCAAAGGGATGTAACCTTTCAAAGGGATGTATCTTTTCAAAGGAATGTAACCTTTCAAAAATATGTAACCTTTCAAAGGGATGTATATCTTCAAAGGGGTATTTGGAAACCTAAAAATAGGTTCCAAATCTACCCAAAATAATCATTTCAACTTCAACTTCAATCCTTCTCAAGTTCTTAAAATTAAATTCATTCTTCATTCATTAAAAGTCATAGAGAGTATTCAAAATTTTGTTGGTTCGTGGAACTCTTTCATTGAAGTGCTTCTTATGAGAGTTGAAGACCATTTTATCCTGGGAAGTAGATGTCCATTGTTCTATCCGTAAGCACTGATAGCGCGGATGAATCTGCTTTAAGGAGAGACTGTTCAACAGTTGACTTGGTTTTTTTAAAAGTTTGTCAATTGCATCTAGTAAGTCAATATTATAAAATTGTTTATCTTCTAATTTTGTTTTTATAATTAGTATATAATTACTTTTGGAATAACATAAGTCATACTAGAAAAATCATGTGCAAAACCCTACACTTGTATCAGCCATGCTCATCTCCTCATAAATTCATTCAAACCCATAATTTAGCTCATATCAATTCTCTAGTCTACCAAGAAGAGAATTCATAAATTCTACCAGAATTGAGGAGTTAGTAAAAGATTGTGGTTTTAACTGGAATTGAAGGAGAATTAGGGCAAACTTATATCAAAGGAAGGATTCAAATAAATCCCCAAAATAAGCTAGAAGCAAAATTTATTCAACAAAAGGTAATTCATGTATTTATGCTATGTTCATTGGAATTATTTAATAATACACTATACATGTGAGGAGTTAGTAAAAGATTGTGGGTGTGATGAAGATGTTTCATAAATTCTGGAGCAATAAGGAAGGATTTTCATGAATTTGTTTGCTAGAACCATGTCTAAAAGCTTATGAAATTCTTGAAATTAAGTTATGCATGTAGGATGTTTGATTAAATACCTCAAAGAGGTTATGTGTTTAGAAATTGAGAATTAGTCAACGCTCTAGATTAAGGAGTGTTCAGGCATGCATGAGTTATAAGATGACTTAGGTCATTTGGGGGTATCAAATCAAGTCTAAAGCTAGTTTGATAAGTTTTCCATCAAAGTTTTAAGTGAAAAACTATGGTATCAGAGCAATTTTGAGCCTCTGTGATTATGTCTTAAAATACTCCTTTTGACTATGTGATAAATTTCTAAAATACTATGTAGTATAGTGTAGAACATATCCAAAATTAAAGGCAATCAAATGTGTGCAGCTCAAGATGTGAAATTTCAAAGTAGGGAGAAAAATAACGAAACTGCAGAAACTCTGGAGCAGCTCTGTGCCGCAACTATGGAATTGAGCATCGCAATGCCAACTGGGTTTGCCCAGCAGCGCTGCAGCGCTGCCTTGGGGCGTCGCGATGCTGACCCCAGTATTGAATCATGAAAGCCAATAATAGAATATGTTTTAACCTATATATAGGATAATAAAATCACATTGAAGGTGGATTAGAGATTAGTAAACTAATCTATAACATGATGAAATCTTAAGAACTTAGTTTTATGAAAATTTGAAGATTGATATGTGAAAGTTAGGTTATGACATCTTTTACAAACTAAAGATTTATAAATCAATTAAGTTATGCGTTAAGTCTCAAATGTAACTGTAGCGCCCCCAAATCTGGCTCCCTTGAACCTCGGACCTGGTGCGTCGTGATACATTATATTTTTACATACTCTATAACTAATGCGTAAAACATAAACATACATTATTTTTTTATAACAAGTTCTTCATTATTCCCAAGGTCTATTAACCTTAACTTAATACATACCTTAATAACTGAAAAGGTTTACATAAAATAATTGTAATAGTTGAACGTTCATGTGGAACTATTCTCCAACTTTGATTTTGACTTTATCCTGCTTTGAACACTCTGACTTTAACTGAAATGTTATCACGATATAGCAAGGGTGAGCAACTACTTTGCTCACACTACAAAAAAATGGGACTTCAGCAACAACCGATTTTCGTTGCTAAAGGTGCCAAATTTCGTTACAAAAGAGTTTTGGCAACGACTTTATCGTCGTTAAGGCTTTCGTCATGCAGAATGAAGCATTGCTAATTGTTCAAGAATCGAACGATTTTTTTCGTTGCCAAAAGTAATACATTTTGCAACGAAATTTGACTTTCGTATAGAGACATCGATCCTTTAGCAAAAAAATGTATTGTTGCAGAATAATTAAAATTTCGTTGCTAAAAAACCCATTTCGTTGCAAAAGCCTGCTAATTGGCAACGAAATGAACTCTTTTTTTTTTGCAACGACCATGCATTTTGTTGCAATTGACACCATTTTGCAACGACATTTTTCGTTGCATTAAATTATGAAAATTGTTGCCTAAGCTTGCTTTCGTTGCGGAATGTAAAGTTTTTTGCAACGATTTTCGTTGCTGATTTTATTATTTGGCAACGACATTATGCTAAATCAGCAACGAAAATGTTTGTTGCTGGTTATTTTTCAATAACAACGAAAGTCGTCAATTAGCAACAACATTATATGTTACCATTTCTTTATATGTGCAACAAAAGTTGATATGATTTGCAACGATAAAAAATATTGCCTTTTACTTTAGTACTAACAACAATATCATCTTCGTTGTTATTATGTTAATTTTTCGTTGCCAAATATAAAGTTTTTAATGCCATTAGCAATAAAAATTTGTTAAATGTATAAAAAATTATTGCTATATTAAAACTTGTTCAATGCTTTGGTAACGAATTATATTGTTGCCAAATCAAAATTTGACATTCTTTTTGTTTACTTGGCAGGCTCAATGTCCCCATAGCAAATAATGGCAAAAATACAAAAAACTAAAATATTATTAACTTAATAAAATCATCCACTACATAATCATTCATTATCTTTACAATTAACCATCTAAAGCTACAACAATTCTTCAATCAAAGTATATACCTACATATATCGAGAGTACACTTCATAATTTCGTCCCTCGTCTTTTGTAAACGTAGTACGAAAATTTGATACCCAATATTGTAAGGCAACTGATCTTTTGTCTGTAACAAGAGCATAGAGGCAACTGATCCACTCACCTCAATAATAACCAAAATTAAGCAAATTAGTTAACAAATAAAATTCCAAATAAATAATGAATGCCACTAATATTTATAGCCACATGACCATGCAAGCAATCTATTAGGGGAGTATTTGGTACCTCATTCCTAAAAGCCTGACCAATCTGAGCAGCAGCAAAAAGGAGCTTGCTCCCATTGTAATAGTACAAGTCCTTGAAGTTCACAAAAATACCTTGTGCAATTTCAGGTCACATATACCTGGCCAGTTATTGAAGATATTAAGACAATTAAAAGGCCCATTGGAACAAAATAGACTTGAGAAAAACTAAACTCCATAAAGTAGTAACTAATTTACTACAGTTAGATAACATAAACTAACCAAACAATTAAGTTTAATATATATACTTGAAAATCACAATGATGTTCCTACCCAGGACTTAGACCAGACGGACCAATTGAGGTCTGAAACATCAAGCTGAAAGATCTTTGTATCCGGAGAGACCAATTGAGGTCGAGAGGGGTTCTTTGTATCCGGCAGCAAGAATGCCATATTCCTTGATCTTTGTACCCAGTTCTTCTGAAGAAAGATCATCTAATACAACAAGAACATGTCTCAACTCTGCCACTACTAGAAAATCGGCCTATAGCGACGGTCGTCGACCGTCGCTATAGGCCAAAAGACTGTTAGCCCTTGATATATCGATACTGATTATGTTCCAGATCAACCTAAACAAAGAGTAGCACCAATGGGAAAAGAAGCATCAAAACCACATAAACAAATACATTTAAATTAGTTTAATGGTTAATAGCACTCTTAACAAACATAATTATTTAAGTAAAAACTCTCTATCTTATGCGTGTTGTTCATCATGCGAGAAAATATATCAAATCAAAATTTAAATTTTTGGTCAGACAGACCGACAAAGGCGAGCAAAATCAATGTATCGCTTAACTACATGACATCAAGGTGGTATAAAATTACCGCAAAAATCATTGACACCATGTAATTTTACTGCTAACTCCTTTAAATCTTTGACTTCTTCCACAAGCTTGTATAGAGTACACTACCGGAGGCGGTTTTATAGGCTCGATATCACTGATATTTTTATCAACAAAATCCATGGCAGAAAACTTCTCCTGTATATGCATTAATCAGGAAATGTAAGAAAGACAATAATATTTCTTAAACATTGCCAGAATATGGAACTAAATTAATTTAATGGCCAATAAAATAAACGTGTAAGTAAAACCAAAAACAATTACAAGCCAAGTCATTTCAAGGGAATTAAAAATCTTACACCAAAATGATTATATAAATAACAAGTGTTAACATTGAAATACATGACTGGGATCACTTATTTTTTTAAACAAATATAAAAAGTAAAAAGGTAATTGGGATCATATCTTTAAAATTCATGTTTCATCATATAGCAAGGCTAATGCTAATAATTGAGTTAGAGATCCAAAGAAAAATAGGGGAAAGAATAAGTAGAAACACCAAGAACAAAAAACAATTCCAAATGTTAATCTAAGAAGCAAACATAACTACCATCTTACATAAACAGATTGAAGATCCTACAACATTTATCCCAAATTACCTAATGAGCTCAACTGTTCCATATCATACGAACTTCAGAGCACAAAAACTTCATTGCACAACACAGTATATATACAGTGTTCAACTACATGGTAGATCGACTAAAGAATGTTTTAAGAAAAAAAGGTTAAAGACTCATGGCAACATACATGATACATATATATACTTGCTAGAAATAACGGATACATATATATACTTACTAGAAATAACGGATAATTATAAAAGATGAAAATATATGAGATGACAGAGAAGAAAAACATCCAAAAACAATAGAAAGAACAAATGAAAATTGCTTAAAAACTCAAAACAGAAGCTGGATCTATACAACAGTCTAAACAAATGAAGATTACTTGTACAATTCAACTGCTCAATTCATCTGGATCTATACAACAGTCTAAAGAACTATATTATCACAGTGGACATATAGCTTTTCAGATCATGATAGATCGCTAACTAGAGAAAATATAGTAGAAATTAAAAAATTTGCTCTAACATAGTAAGCATGTTGAGAATTGAGATATCTGCTCACAATTCAGAAGTATACTCTACTTTGTATAAGTATTTCCATCAGATGTGTGCAAAATGTGTGCAAATTATAATCAAATCTTCTTGGTGCCAAGGCCCTCTATATTACATCATAATAAAGGTATATGCACGCACAACCTCTTCAAGTAAGAATGGAGGCATGATCTTATCTCATTCTGTTTGATCCAGCACCTTTTTCCATGGGCTTCCAATATTTTTGCTACAGAATCAGGCACTTCCTAGTTCCAGTCTAAACAAGATCCCTTTGCCCCAAATGGATGTGGATATGGATATTCAGAATCACAATCGTCTTGGAAACAAAGAATCACCTGTAAGTTTTCTCAGTTCAGCAATAAAAAATACTAAGATTTACACAAGAAATCCGAAGCTTACGAATTTGTAATGCCCGTCCAAGATGTTTCCATATGCTTTCCAAAATTGTCCTGCTGATTGCAAGAATACTAAGATTTACACAAGAAATCCGAAGGTAAAGATACGGATTTGAAATTTTGAGAATTGTATACAGACCAGAACTTAAGTGCGATACACAGGTTGGGCTTCCTGATATTCTCCAGTAACAAAAGGATGCTGCAGATAATGAGCAGATACAAGAATACATTAGTAATATTAAAACAATGACTTTTGCATTTGAAATGTTGCAAAAGAATGAAGCATCCTAACATAGAGCTTAGCAAGTATCTACCAAACACAACAAACATTGGTGCTTAGTATGTGAAAACAGCACGGAATTCGGAAGTACCTGCAACAAATCTAATGCAGTAGGCCTGAAGTATGATTCCCTAAACCACATTGGTTAAAGAAAGTGTTAAAAATCAATTATAGAGCATCTCTTCATAACTTTATATATGGTTCAAGTCCCACCACATCTCAAACCAACCTTGGTAACTATTCTAATGGGGAAAAGAATGAAGGCATAACAATGAACTAGATGACAGCCATTAGCTACAAACATGTTAGTCACTATATCTTTTTTCAGTACTTTCAAATAAACAGATCCTTGTAGAGACACATTTTCTTTTAAGGCAAACAGACCCCTGTTATTTCAAGACTTATATTCTTAAAAGGCAAACAAACTCAGTGTAAGTAATTATTTCAAGAACACTATTAGAAAACAAAAAATTGTGAATATACTTGTTTAGACATTTTAACAGAAAATCCTTAGCCTCAGCAGAAAGATGATCTGGGATGGGCGGATGAGATTTAGTTATCCCTATATGGAAGAGAGCGGCAACCTGAAAGGAAAAATAATACTTAGTTCACTAGCAAGTGGGATGATATAATACAAATTCCTAAAATTCATGTCAATCAGACAAGAAATGTGTTATCAAGAAGGCTATAATCTATATAGAGAAGGTGTTTCCTGCATGTACTTCTTGATACTGCTGGCTCCAAGGAGGCTTTCCAGTAGCCATCTCAATAACAGTACATCCAACACTCCATATGTCAGCAGAGCTGGAATATGTATCGAAAGTAATGAGATCAATTGATCACAAAACATGGAACACGAGAATACATTAAATCCATGAGATAATGACATAGCCCACACTAAGATAATACAAAGAAAGCATATAATGTACTAGAAAGTAACCAAATATGCTAAAGTGGGCAAAAGGGTGCCAAGTAGGAGAAGAATTTCTGCTATAATGCTTTTACAGATGGTTGTACGCACAAAAGATGCTAGCCATTAACGTAACTGATAATATTACATGTTGCATCATACAATGGGATTGGTTGAACGTACTCAATTTATTGCATGCAATATATAAAGTATAAGCTAATTTCGCTTACACGTGTTGTTTTCCCTTTGACTATTTCATCCCCGTAACCCACAAGAGCACTCTCCAGTCCCCACTCCATAAATGCTGGATTCAGTCTATAATCCATCTCATTCATTTTTTTAGAAAATTCTGCTTAACATGTCCCAAATCTCGAGCTCTAAAGTCATGGACAGTCCCGAAATCTCATTCCTTAGACTTAAGTTGCTTTACTAGTCACTAATTATGAATTCACTAATTCCACGGCATTTATCCTACATGCCATTGATACTACACAACCAAAACCCAGCAAATGCAGTATAGACATATGAATCAATAGCAAGGGCCCAACTTAAATCTTGAGGTATCATGTCACATTGATGCCATATCACTGAAAGTTTGGAACTTTACATAGCATTTTTTTATTACAATTTTACTCCCGGCCCAAGAAGTTTCTAACTTTATAATAAGTTGAAGACTTTTTTTTATACACCAATCTATATTAGTACCTCCATGAAATTGACAAACACAATTTGAATTTGTCAATGGTAGATGAGCTTCCTCGACGGGAATCTTTCAATCATTGTCAACAAACCCATCAAAATTTGACGCCATCAACTCCCCAATGAACTGCTTATTATGTTCCAACAACTGCTTATAGTATGATGTTCCATGCTTGGCTACAAACTGTGAGGCTTTACATGCCTTGGACTGCAATTGAACTAACTTTGATGCCATCAACTCCCCAACCAAAGCCTAACACAAACATCAAACAAATTAACAAAACATCTAAATAGTTAACCAGACCAACAACTTAACAACAAATGTATCATAATTTTTACATTACACAAACATTCCAACTACAGAGTAAGATAATGGACACAACAAGACAACTTAATATGCACTGGTACATATATATAGCCATCAAATATAGATAAACAGAATGGAGTAATTATAATTCATCACTAATAAACACACGCGCACACACTTTACCATATTGTATATGATTAATATAGTACAAGAAATAAGCAACTTCATTTACCACAAGTGTCTATATTACCATTACGGCCAATATACTTTTTCCACTTACTAATTTAATAAATCCTTTTCTCTTCAAACTCTCAACAGAGTCCCTGATAATCTGATAAAAGCTTGGAGCCAAATCAGCAAGTTCGGAATAAATTTTAAGATAAGTGAAACTGTAAGAGGATAGACAGGTAGCCATGACAGTTGTAAGTACATATACAAAGGCGAGACACTTGACACATATGACTAAAATAGATGCAGAAATCTAAGGGCTTGCAAACTTTATGTAGGACAAGATAACAAAAATCATTTAATTGCGTGATAGGAACACGATATAAAGAATATACACATTGTAAGTATGATTTTTTGGACTTAGATTTTGTAAAATTTGGAACACCCACTCAACAGACTTGTAATTACATTAAACCCCGCTTCCACCAAAAAAAATAATCAAAATCTTACTACCCTTAAAACTCAGTAGCCAGGAAAAAGCCCTAAAACTCAAACAGGAAAATTGAAGGAACCAAAGCAAGGTAAAAGTCAAGAATACCTTTGGGATCTCTTGAGAGGGAGTGGAAATTAGGATTCCAAAGCCAGAAAGGAGGAGAAATTCCATGAATAAGGTACTTGGAAGCGAGGTGTTTGTAGTACAAATCTGTCTGTTGCTTGACTTGTTCGATAATCTCGTTCTTTCGCTCGAAAATCTGGACGAACAGCTTCTCTAAGGTCGACATCTTCACATCGAACTAATCTGCCATCAATGAACTCCGACTGTCCTGAAAATTTTACTCCGGCCATAGAAAGAGGAGAGAGAGTGAGTGTGTGTGTGATCCAAATCTCTGCATCTTCTTCTTCTTCTTTGTATATAGATTCTCTTTGCTATTGAATCCAAAGCCTGTTGTTAATGAAAGAAAGAATACATATACTGTATACAGGAATCTAAAAAAGTAGTGAGCGAGAGTGTGAGACCCTAAATCGACTGAAGCTTAGTATTTGAGAGAGTTTTCAATTTGTATGCGATGCAAAGGTTTAGAAGGAGATTGGAAAAGATATGTTGGGGGCAGAGTGATAGGGCAAAACGGGGTCGGATATGGCTGTTGGCTCAAAATCAGAAAGCAACCGAACGCCACTTTAAAAAAAATATTTTTGAAAAAAACAAATTTAAAAAAAAATTATCTTAATTTTTTTTAAAACGATTTTATTTTTTTCAAGAAATTTGAAAAAAAAAATGTGATCCAATGCCAAATTAACTGGCATTGTAATTTTTTAAAAAAAAATTTATAAAAAAGAAGAGTAAGATGTAACATCACTTTAACTGACGTTGGAATCTTTTTTTTTTTAATTTCTTTAATCTCTTGTACTTGTTTACAAATCAATTTCTTTTTTATGTTTATTCTCAGTCATCGGCGTTGGAAATAAAGGAGTATATAAGACTTCAGCTATAAAAATATAAAAATAAAAATTCTAACGCCAATTGAAGTGACGTTGCATCTTACTCTTCTTTTTTACAAATTCATTTTTAAAAAAAAAAATTAAGTATGGGTCAAACTAACTTATTAGGAATGACTTTTAAGTCATTTTTAAATAACTTTATTCTATTTTAGTTCATAAAACATAATAAATTTTTTTTCATTTTTTATGTTTGCTCTTACAACTGATAGTATTATAATTTAATATTATAATATATTTGGAAAAAAGTTAAAAAGAGAATTATGAATAGTTAGGGGTATACCATTACTATTCTTCTTTTTATGTTTTATTTTTGGACTTAAAAATATGTTCATGATTTAAGTTACTCCTCCGCCTAAGAATAAAAATTTTATTATTTTATGTAATCTCAAGTTAAATATTTACTTATATTAAATAATCTATTTTTTACAATAATTTGTGTGTAATATCCTTAGTATTAAATGACATATTTTTATTATTTATAAATATTTATATAATATCACTAGTCAGGTATAAAAAAATATGCAATTAGATGAGAATTTAAATATGAATAATTTTATCATTTGACATTTTTTTTTTAAATTCGCATAAAATCAATCATCACTTTCATTCTCGGAGTGAGGGAGTACTTGTAAGTATATCCTACTTCTATCTAGAAATAGAAAACATTGGAAAGTATAGATATAATAATCATGTTTGACGAGGTTGGGTTTATTTGGGTGGAGGTCTTAACTAATACGCTTGATAATCGGTTGTCACGGTACTATTTCAATAACCATAATCTATAATCAATGATCGCATACATTTATGACCGATTGAAATGGATTTTTCCATTGGATGGCACAGTCAGAGTGACATAAGAAATTACTCATTTGCCCCTCATTTGCTCATGTGCTACATTGTTTATCGCTACAAATTATGGCGGTAGTTTAGTTAACTAATAAATTAGAATGGCTTAGTGGTAGCTTAATGGCCCAATAACTCATAGATCTTAGGTTCAAAACCTAGTGTGATATTTTTGTTTCTTATGTTATTTTTTTTTTGTATTAGATAAATTCTATTACCATATATATATAAATTAATATCTAAATATTCATATAAATATTTATAAACAAATATTCATATAAATTTATCTTAATTTAAAATTTATAAACAAATATTTATTTATAAATTTATAAATATTTCATCTAAAATTTAGATATGAATATTTTTATAAATATTTATATGAATATTTGTTTATATATATATATATATATATATATATATATATATATATTCATAGTTACTTTATATATATTTAGTTTAATATTGAGATTTGTTTAGTATTTTATTTAGTTTGACAAGAAATTTTGAAAAGAATAGTTTATTTAAAGCAACTTAAACTTTATTTTTTAATAAATAAGTTTAATAATTGGTGCAAAATACAACTAAATTTATAAATAATTTATTAGATAAATTTTAAATATGACATATTTTAATGACAATATTTATAATAATAATTTGATTAATTTTAAGTGATATCATTATAATATATCACTTTAATTGGAATAAGAATATGAAAAAGGGACACCATATATGCATTTGGTTTGCGAATTTGAGAAGTTATTACAAGTTTATAAATTTGATAAGTTATTACAAATGAATCTATGATGCACAAACAAAAATACCAATGAAAACGAAAAACTTTAAATATATTCGAATTCGTATTCCTATTTGAAATTTGTATTCGAATAACTTTATATATATATATATATATATATATATACACACACACACACACACATATAACCTTATTAACCACATACAATTTAGTTTTAATCTTATGTAACATTTCATTTTGTTCATGTTTAAAATATCGTTAAATTAATTAAAGTTTTCATTTTGTAGACTTTTTGAAGAGTTACACAATATATTATAATGGTAAATGTGACGCCCCCAAAATAGGTATACATCACCCATTCTGAGTTGTCAATACATGGTACAGAAACAACTACAACTTTATTATTACAACAATAAAACTGTGAGTTTGAATACAAATATTATCTTCTAGACAATATCTATACTCAGATAAATCCTCATCACATTTATTGATACATTATTTTATAAAAATGGTGAGGACTACTAAATAACTCTCTCTAGAACTTTCATTCTATACCCGACTAATTACTCGCTATATTCTCGCCTCCGAGAAGAAAAATGGAACAAAAAGGAAAAGGGTGAGCTCAACTAGCCCAAAGAAAGAATATTATGACTAAGATAATATACAACAAATTATCGTTAGTCTTCAACAGGAAAAATCTAATAGAATCTGATGAGAAACAAATTTTAAATCAATATTCGCAATGAAATAATAATTCATTAGAAGAGTTAAGTAGAGAATGCAAACTACTATCTTCTATGTATGAATTTAAAAGTTCATCGTCTATCTTTTATCCCCGTAACATCAATCAATATATATCTCGAATCAAATATTCATCTTTGCTCTACAGCCAAAGATATTCATCACCGGTCATGTTCATCTAAACACTGCTCATCTTTGCACTACGGGTCAAAGATATTCTTCAGAAATCATTCATCTTTTTCACTACTGTGCCAAAGATATTCAATAATATCATCATTTAAGACCGAGGATGATGAAAAATATTTTTAAAGAAACGAATCCAAAGAAACAAAATGACAAGGATTAAGGATTAAGGATTAAGGATTAAGGATTCGTACTTTTTGTTTTATCCATGTCCAAAAATACCTCAAAAATAATTATAGTGGTGTAAAATTCAAGAATGATCAAAACATGGATACAATCAAAGCTAGTATCCGAATAGATATTTTGACGAAAAAGAAAATTTTTCATTTTTCATGATATAGTCTCAGATTCGTGAATAATCTCAGATACGTGAATAAAGTCCAGATACGTGAATAGTAACTCCAACACCAAAAGTTCCAAATTTGATAAAAAACTTCAGATCAATATTTCAACATAATGATATTGAAGAAATAATATCATTACGAAAAAAAAAAATATCTCTTACCTCACAAAGACAAGATTTAGTTGAAACACCTGATATAAAGCTATGACTTGAACTTGCACCAGATAGCAATACTCAAAGTATACTCAAAATACTCACAAGAATACTCGATAATATAGAGAGAAAAACTTCAGCTTCGTGTAATTTTCAATTCTAACCTAAGCACCCTATTTATAGGAAATTGCTTGAAACACCAAAGCGAGAAAATTTAATTTAATTTTATTATATATATCAAAATTCCTACGCCTCTTGAAATCTGATTTCAAATTCAATAAGCACATGCCACCTTCTAGAAAAAGTAAGAAAAACGTTTTTCTAATTTAAAATAATTTAAACTTCCAAAATCAATTATTTGAGCTTGAACTTCAATAATTCACAATAAATAGCCCTTTTGTCGAAAAATTTGAATCGCAATTTTTTATAGGAAATTCAATTCTCTACAATTTTGCGAAGAAAGTTTTTCCAAATTCCAAATAGGAATTGACCAAAATCCACAAACAGACGATTTTACAAAGCTATAATCAAATTTCACCATAAATGAGGTCCACCGACATGTTTAACATGTTTTAAACATTTATTGCAACAAAATACTCTTCCTCCTCAGATACTCATATATCCCACATTCGTTGTAAAAATATCACCATTATTATATTATTAAAATATAATAATATATTTAAATGAATTATTTTATCGTAAAAGATAAAATTTCAATTTTCAACAATTGTCACATTAAAATTTTCTCCATCTATATCCACATAAAATCAATATTTTTCTCATCATATGAATCAATAATTAATTATTCACAAATAATATTACGAATCACAATATTGACAACCAGGCGGCTTCCCGAAAGAGGGGCTTTCTATAAGAATTTCTCCTTCTTACGGCAAGCAATTAGGTGACCAAACCTCTCCTTGATGTAACTTTCTAGACATTGCCAATAATGTTATCTAATAATATTATTCAGATAATATGAATTATTGTTTCGATAATGAAAAATACCGTGTAATGACAATTATCAAAACAACAAAGAATATAAAATATCAACGCAAAATTATTAAATCAATAAAATAAAATAATTGATCAAGAATTATCAGTAACCATTATCGAGTAGTGCCTTCTTACATAAGAATCAATAATTGGTGCAATACTGCTGTATCTTCTTGTGTGTTAACCACCGAGTATTTTAATAAGATAATCTGTGAATAACTACTCTGCCTGTTATTTTTAAACAACTTATATTTGTCGCTTTCTTCATCCAATCGCTTTTTTCGTTATGGGGCCCACATTACGGCTGCTTGTGTGTCGCATTTAATATTCCCCGACAAAGATCTAATATTCCACGACCCAAACGAATATTCCCAACAACAATGAATATTTTATAACCACTTGCTTATTTTGAAATATTTGCATATTTTACCCATAACTATCTACATTAATCAAATCAACCCTTACTATTTCAAAATAATAAATAGAGAAAATTAAATTTCATTAATAATAAGTTGGGGTCTTACAGTAAAATGCAAAGTTGACCACTAAATTTTAGGAGTTTTTGGGTATTGAGGCCTTTTCTTTTGGTCAACGAAAATTGAGCCCATTTCTATTAAAAAATTTGGACTTCGAGCCTCAGGCGCCACATGTGCGTTGACCTGCGTACGTGGTGCCTACGTGGCAGATCTGCGTGGGCATTTTTTTATTTTTTTTTACACGTGGACAGGCTGACGTGGCGAATATTGAACTTCATCCCAAAAAATATGTTGATGCACAAATTTGAACCTAAGACCTCCAGTCTGGAATATTGATCCAATGACCACCTGAGCACATGGGCCTAGTTGCTATTATTTTACAAGGATTATTATTATTATTATTATTATTATTATTATTATTATTATTATTATTATTATTATTATTATTATTGTTATTGTTATTTATTATTAGTAGTACTACTATTATTATTATTATTATTATTATTATTGTTATTAGTACTATTATTATTATTATTATTATTATTATTATTATTGTTGTTGTTGTTGTTGTTGTTATTTTATTAGTACTATTATTATTATTATTATTATTATTATTATTATTATTATGACTCTTATTATTATTATTATTTTGTTATTATTATTATTATTACTATTACTTTTATTGTTATTATTATTATTATTATTATTATTATTATTATTATTATTATTATTATTATTATCTTAATTTAAGGCAACATGTTAATAAAGTGGTTGCAAAAAGTTGTATAAAATATGCAACAAAAATAAAAATTATTACTTGATGAATGTGGTCCATATTAGGACGAAATATAGCAACAAAAAAACTTTCGTTGCTTTTATGAGGAGAAATCAAGTGGTTAGAAATTTTGCAACGAATTTCTAACGAATTTTGTTTCTAAATTTTGCTACTACTTATGAATTTCGTTATAAAAAGTGAAAGCCTGACACAATCTGCAACAAAGGACAAGTTTTGTTGCTAAACATACACTTTTAGCAAAGTCGTTGCCTGAAAAATCGTTGCTAAAGCCCAATTTTTAGCAACAAAAAAACTTTCGTTGCCCACGATGACGAGAAATCAAGTGGTCAAAAATTTTACAACGAATTTCTAACGAACTTTTTTCACGCCAATGAATTAGCAACGAAATTTTGCAACGACTTATGAATTTCGTTGCAAAAAGTGAAAATCTGACACAGTCTGTAACGAAGGACAAATTTCGTTGCTAAACATATACTTTTAGCAACGACTTATAAAGTCGTTGCCCGAAAAATCGTTGCTAAAGGCCCATTTTTTTGTAGTGTCAGCAAGTTTAAATACAATAATAATATATCATGATTGAAGAAAAGAATATAGCTTTATGAATTTTCAATAATATATAACAATTGTGAAAGATTGAGAATCAAATTTCAATGAATGAGTAAAAGCATCAATAACGCTGAGTGGCTAACATGACCATGAACAAATTTGGTAATCAAGGTGATCAGTCTTTCAAACCAGATAAATATATGCAATTTGCACTAAGTGAGAATAACAATAATTCTCATGAATGTGCAATAATTGACAAGAATTAAACCACTAGCATGCTTGAAACATAATAACTTGAGTTTGAGTTAGGAAACTTGCTTTTGCAACTGATTATCGTTAAATAATCTAATTTAATCTCTTATAAAAGACCTATCATTAATAAGATGAATCTTCCAATTAACATAATATACTTTATACCACAATACTCGTACTCGAATAATAAATTAGCTAACCATTAACCACATAATCAAACATTGAATAATTCTTTAACTCATTAGCAATATTATTATCCCTTAATAATATTACTATTACTTACCCATTATCTTAAACTCTTGTCTAATATTATTAATCCTTTAATAATATTTTAGTCACTTAATATTATTAATCACTTAATAATATTCAATCACTTCTTAACTTTATTAATCATTTAATAAGATATTAATCATTCACAAATATTATTAATTATTTAATAATATTTTAATCATTTACCAATATTATTAACCCGTTAATAATATTCAAATCAAACACTAATATTATCATCCTTTAATAATATTTTAATCCTTAACTAATATTATAATTATTTAATAATATTTTAATTAATCACTAATATTATTAATCATTTAATAATATTTTAATCCTTATCTAATATTATTAATCATTTAATAATATTTCAATCACTTCACATTTTAAGATGCAAATACTTTTACATCTCGAAGCTTAAACTATTTTATTCCATTTCAAAAATATCTTTTACCTTTACTCACAAATTCGTGGTTTAAAATAAATTAATACATAGTTTTTATAGTAAAACTTAATTTACTATATTATTTGTCAACCCAAAAATTTATTAAATCTTGAACAATTAAATTAAAGGTTAAAGAATAAAACCTAGGCTTGAAATAGAGGAATAATTAAAAAATTGAGAAAACCTATATGGTTTGAAATTTTTAAGCAATGCAAAGAAATTAAATATGAATGAAAGAAATGAGAAGATAGAGAGTAAAAGGAAAAAATATGGGTTACAAAAATTCAAAATCTAGAATGGAATTATACTTGGAGGTATATTAAGAATAAGGTATTATGATAACTTTAAAATTTATGTGAATTAAATAGTGAAAGAGATTATGTATTAATGTATGAGGAAAAGTTATTAAGGAAATAAATTTCAAATGAAGAGATATTATAAGAATAAAGTGAATGTGTATATGTATAGGTACATATATACTTAGTGATGTGCTATATATATTTTAGCAAGAGAAATAATTAATTAAATTAATCATACAAGAATATTAGGCCACATTAATTATTTTACCATGTATTAAATACTTTGTGACTTTTATGGAATATGTGTGTGATTATGTAACAACAAAGAATTCTAAGTCACATCGTAAATAAATATATTAATTTAATATTAATGATATTGAAAATTTTGTGACATATAGAGAATGATAATGTGAATATTTAAATAGAATAAATATTTATTAATAATGATAAGTATGTTTTGACATATGTGGTATATGTATGTGGTTAAGTAAAGGTATATATTATGAAAATGTGTGTATGTGTATATATATATATATATATATTTATATATTAAGCAAAGGTAATTAAAAAGAAAGCTTATAACCTAATATTATATATATTAGGAATGAGAACTAAATAACCCAAGGGTTATAGTAATTGATAAATGCTAGTATTTAAAAATTTATACTAGCTAGTATACTAACCCCAAGAGATTTATTTTATACATCTCAATTAATTAATGTATATAACTTAATTAAAGCAAGTCTAATTGGATTATAAAATTAAAGGTACATGAGTAATTATATAAATTTCAAATGAGTGGGATAGAAACCCTAAATAAATAATTAGGGTAAGATAAAAATTAAGACATTGGACCATGTCAATTTACATAGCCCAAACAATTTATTAGTAAGCCCAAACATTAAATTAAGTGGCCCAATTTTTAGCCCAATTATTTTTTGGTCATTTCAAGTAGCTAATTAAGCCATAAAAATAAATCAAAACTTGGGCAAAATAAGGCTTGAGAATTCGGCCAAAGAAGGGATAAAGGAGCATGTGCGTTAATTTTTATTTTGTCAAAAATGTTACTAACTTCCACAACTCCCCATATGTGTCAAGCTTAAACACTCACTTTCACTAGTCTTGCAAACAACTTTGAGATGATGAGTGAGAGAGAAGAGTGTTGGGAGATAGCATTAGATATACATAATATTTCTACATATTTACTAATACACAAAATCATTTTCTTTCTCTTTCATCTTTCATTCTAAACTAGCTATCAAAGCAAAACAAGAAAGAGAGAGGGAGAGCATAGATTCGGCAGCCTCAAGGAGGTAAAGGGGAAGAGTTTTAATCTTCATGCACCCTAAGTTTATCAATTACTTTGATAAAAGAAGAAGAACATCCCAAAGAACAAGGGTAAAGACCCTAAAAAAATTCCAAGTTTCGTTACTTTCTTTTGATGAGTTTTGATGAAATAAAGAGCTTGTGTTCTTGAACTTTAAAACTCTTGATCTACATGTGTATGATTGTTTCACATATAGATCTAGTTATTTTTGAAGTTGAAAGTTTAAGGAAAAAAAAGAAGAAATGAAAGTATGTTCAAAAAGGGCTAAAAACCCTTAACTAACTATTTTTTATTTAGTTTGTTTTGCTGAAATGTAAAGATGATTTTTCTAAGTTCTAAAACTTTTGATCTTTATGTTTTCTATTGTTTCATATGAAGATCTAACTAACCACTTTTGATGTTAAAGGTTTGATCAAAGATAAGGAAAGAAAACTAGTTTTTTTAAGGAATAAAAACCCTAAAACTTTTTATTCACTTTGAAATGGTACCATTTAAAATCTACACCTCCTATTTATGATCCGTCAAAGAGAGGTACTAGATATGGGAGTTAGCTTTCAAATATAAGCGGTAGCACTCAAATATGTTGATTTTACAAGCTTTGGTGACTAAGCTGTCTAGATTTTTAAAAGAGAAAAATAGAACTGTTTTGAGCAGTTTTCTGGCAGGGGCAGTTTTGTCCAAATTTTTTGTTCAAAAAATTATGGAAAAAATTTGGGGTGATAATATGATGAGGTAAATGACTCCAGTAAAAAGATGAAGATTTGTGGATGTGTAGAATTCAAGATATGAATGTTACGAGAAATTACGATTTTAAATTAAAACGTGAATAACTCTTTATTGGTAACTCAAAAAATTGTAAACTTTTTATTGGAAGTAGATGTATATATCAGTGAGTAACCCTGAAAATTTAAGAATATTTGGACAAAAGTATGAGTTATGATAATTGTTGCAATTTCAGACTATTTTTAACCATTTAAAAATATTAAATGAAATTGAAAAATTCTAGAAAAATTATATGCTCATAAGAGAACCATATTCTGTTAGTTTCCAAAAAAATAGAACTTTCGGATCTGTTTTGGTATTATTCATGTAATTGTTTGAGTTGTGAATTAATGGATAAATTAAGTTGTGTAATGTTAAACAGGGTAAAAATGTAATTATTCGGACCAAAGACCCTTGATATGAGAAAACAAGATTTTTAAAGGGTAGTTTGGTTATTTCTAATAAAATGTTATATTTATGACATTTAGGTTTGTTAAATAAATGTTATTGTAAAGGATAAAATTTAATCAAATTGTTTATAAGTATAATGAATGATTAAAAGATTAATGATATTATATTAAAATATTATTAAGTAATTAATAATATTTAGATTAAAAATTATTAAATTATTAATAATATTATATTAAAGTTAAATTAAAATATTATTAAATGATTGATAATATTAGATTAAAGTTAAATTAAATTATTATTAAGTTATTAATAATATTAGATGATGATTAAAATATTATTAAATGATTAATAATATTATATTATTAAAATATTATTAAAGAATTGATGATATTTATAAATGATTAAGATTATTATTAAAGGGTTAATAATAATTGCAAGTGAATAAAATATTATTAAATGATTAATAATATTAGTAAGTGATTAAGATTGCAAAGGATCAAACTCTTGAAAAAATTTCGCTAGAGTCTCCTTTGTAAAACGGACTATCCACATGGACATAGGCATGACTGGGTGGCCGTTCAGTAGCACACCAACCCAAAATCATGAGAATTTCATATAAATGAAAAATATTAAGATTAAACTCACCATGGCAGCCAAATTGCCATGTGCATTTTTACTTGAAAGTCTATGCTTATTTGTCCTCAAACATGATAAATAAAATGGCCAAAAAGGGTGAAAATGAATGTCTCAGAAATCAATTTTTTTCACATCAGAATGTTCAACATGGTAAAATACAAATATTCAATAGGCTCATTCTTTTTTATCAAGTCATATGTGTATACATATTTGACACATTGCGTTTAAACTCATGTTGCATGGAATCTAACATTCTAGCGGTCAAAACTTGAAAAGAAAGGATGTAAATGTTACCAAAGTTGTGCAAAACGTTTGTACGGTGACGGATTTCGCGAAAAGTAGCTCGAACTGAGTAGATCTGAGAGAGAATTTTTGGATTTTTTAGTATGTTCAAGTCAAAAAAGACTTTTGAAGGGCCAGGGGAGTTTAAATCCACCTGTGGTCTGCCGCGACTCTACCTGCGGTAGCCGTAGGTAGACCTGTGATAACCTAAGGTGGGCCTTAACCCCTCTAGCTCGATTAAATTTGAGTTATAGCGGATTCCCTGAAGCTAAAAAGTTAAATCAAGAAAAAAGGTGCGATTGAGCAGAAAGGGCTTGAAACCCCGAAATAGGGCATCAAGTTTTGAAGTATAAAAATCTTCTGCAAACCATTGGCGACAGCTCCAGTGTAGCATCAGAGAATGATCTGGTGATTTAAACCATTGGAATCAACCCAGCGTAGCATCGAGAAAGATCTAGTGATGAAAGCCGTTGAAAACTACTTCAGCAAAGATCAGAGTATCTGATACTATAAACCGTTGGCAACAACCCAGCGTAGCATCAGAAAGGGTCCGGTGATGAAAGCCGTTCAAAACTACTTCAGTGAAGATTAGAGTATCTGATACTGTAAACCGCTGACATCAACCCAGTATAGCATCGGGGAAGTGTTCGGTGATGAAAGCCGTTGAAAACTACCTTAACGAAGATCAGAGTATTTGATACTATAAACCATTGGTGATCACAACTCCAACGTAGCATCGGGAAGGACCAATGATGGAATCTGTTATAAAAGAAGTCTCTAGCTAAGGCACTAAGAAGGATCAGTGATGTTCAATCTTTGCAAACTACCGTTCGAGTAGGCACCGAGAAGGATCGGTGATGTTCAACTTTGTAAACTACCGTCAGAGTAGGCACCGAGAAGGATCGGTGATTTTCAACCTTGTAAACTACCGTTTGAGTAGGCATCGAGAAGGATCGGTGATCGATGATCAGCCCTGTAAACTACCGTTCGAGTAGGCATCGAGAAAGTTTGGTGATAGACGCCAACCTTTGGAAACTACCATTCGAGTAGGGATTGAGAAGATGTTATGATAGTAATCATTAGAAGCTCTATCCCCGACAACAACGTCGACATCAAATGGATATAAATCTAAATCATTAGAGGCAGCCCCAGCGTAGCATCGGGAAGGATTCGATGATGTAAACAGGTGTAAGCTATCATTAGGACCAGCATAGGGAATCCCCAATGAGGTCACTCAGAAAAATAGAATATCCCCATTAAAGGTAAAGTCAGGAAACGTATCTAAAGACAAAGGATGTTGGTGGTAACCCCAACGTTTAATTCAGAAAGGTCCAGTTGTATCAGCCATAAAAATCATCCCCAGCAGAGAACATGGAATATTCGTCAATATAACCTAGGGCAAATAACCCCACAGAGGCATATAACATTCATGGCATATCATACCATGCATTGCATAATATTTGCATTTATCATATTTCCAGTGTCTAGCACTCTTTATCATTTTCATTCCATTACATTGCATAAACATGATAAAGAGGGGCATCTGTAGACACTCAAAATTTCTTATTCTTGTTACTAACTATGCAGGAGGGCAGAAACGTATTTATCCCCTGGAGACAACCCCGGGAGATCATCAAACCAGTCCTTGGAGACAACCCCAGAAGATCATCAAACCAAACCCCAAAGACAACCCCGAGAGATCATCAAACCAGTCCTGGGAGACAACCCCAAAATATCATTAAACTAGTCCCCAGAGACAACCCCGGGAGATCATCAAACCAGACCCCGGAGACTGATAAGTAGGTTTTTTACCTATTTATCTGGTATTTATTATTTAAATTATTTGCTTAATCTCACGTTTCTCAGTTACTTTTCATGCATTTTGTGTTCATTTTGTAGATTTTATGCTTGGGAGCTGTGTGAGCGACTATTAGTATGAAAATATAAGGAAAAACAATCCGGACATCATTTGGACTTTCATATTCATTTCATGTTCTTGGCTTGGAACTTGGATTATATTGTAGATCTTCTTCTTATCTTTTCGGAACATCTTGAATTATTCCAATCGGAGTTCGGATGTAAGAGTTATGACATTTGTACAAACGGACGTCGTTGAACTTCACTGTTTTTGGGTGGCCATTTGCATAACAGTCACTTCCAACCCAATTTCTACCTTCATTCGTTCATTATTTCTCAATTCTCAAAGAATGAAAGTTGTAGAGCTCGTCGAGAGATTCAATTTGATAGGTATCAGGCCTTATAACTCGTCCTGGATCAAAAGTTATAGTCATTTTACCAAAGGACACTGCAGTAGAAAAGGACCCCAGTCGGGGCGGGCCCCTTTATGCCTAATACCCCAGCCAAGGCTGGGGGTCCTGAGTTCAAAACAGATGAGAAGCCAGCCGGGGCTGGCCCCTCAAAGCATAAAACCCCAGCCGAGGCTGGGGTACACGCAGAAAAATTAGTTTTTATTAGAATTTGAGTCCAAGAAGGATTGGTTCGAGCCGTTTGATTCAAGGACTTCTACGAGGACTTAAAAACATATAAAGAGGCATATAAAAGGAGGAGAATCACAAGGATAAAATGAGGAGAGGATTCCATTAGGTTAAATTAGAGTAGATTAGGAGAAAACCTTAGTTCTTATTAGTTTTGGAGATTCATTCAACTTGGAGACCATTGAAGATCAAGAACAGGAGCTTGAGTAAGATGGAGATTTGCTGACAACAGATTTATTCTTCACTATACTCTTATTTTTGTCTTTCAATGTTATTTCAAGTGTGGATTCTTAGTTTTAATTTAATGAACTAATTCTTTGTTTGAGATTACAATGGATCTTATTGTGTAGTTTATTTTAATATTCTTCGCTATCAATTATTATGTTCTATTGCGAGGATTGTCTATTGTAATTTGGACTTAATTGCTTAAATGCCTAGCTAACAATTACCGTGATAATCTATATGAACTCGAGAGATGAAGTATAGATTTAGATCTGATCATGATAGCATGTGTTTGTGATGTTTCATAAATGGAATTCATGATTCGTGTTTAGGATAGAGATATGCCTTTACACCATATGTAATCTTATAGAGAACTTGTGCTTTAAATCCTTTTTAATTGTAATTCACATATAGATATAGTGGATTAGTTAATTAGGGTGTCTTGCTTAATTCTGTCATCTGTGGATTTAAGTGAGTATGGGTATTATGCATCGAGAAGTGGTTTTATCTACTTTAGTGTTCTTGATTAACAATTCAGGATAGAAAATAATTGATGAGAAGTGTGCTAACTTAAATGAAGCAATAAGTGAAGTTATGATCTTAAATCTCCATAATCTAATTTATAATTAATGGTAATTAGAATTAGTTTAATTAAGTAATTTACTTTATAACATTAAATTGATTGATTAAATAAAATTAGTTTGGTTAAGAGTTAGTATTTGGTAATTTGTATTAATAATTCCTCGTGGGAACGATACTCTACTTTCACTGTATTACTTGCTGACCACGTATACTTGCGTGTTGTGCGTAACTAGATTTTACCCAACAAGTTTTTGGCGCCGTTGCCGGGGAATTAGTTTAATATTTTTTGCCAATATTAGCTTCAATCAAATTAGTCTTAATTTAAACATTTTTTTATTATTTTATTACCTTCCTATTTTTCTCTCTTTTCAGGTACCATGGTTGGATGCAATTATCAATGGCCATATACAAATATGACTCCACCAAGGGACACATGAATTGATGGACTCAATGCATTTTTTGCATTATCAGCATAGCTTGAGACAATTTCGAGGAGGTTGGATGTTGTTGCAGCCCAACGTATTCGAAGGAAAGCGCTAGTTTGTAAATATTGTGCTGGTAATCATCCGAGTCATCAATGCACCGTTAGTTTTGGGCCAGGACAACATGGTGGTGACTACCTCAACTATTATGCATATGCCAATTATAATCAAGTTTGGGGGTATCATCCGGATTCTTCATGGAGCTATAATTATGAAGACCAATACGACGCTCCAAATCCAACATACATACTGGAATTCTTATGTCATCCTCCATTGCCACAAGAAGAAAACTCAAATTAGGAGGAATTCCTATCAAAGATCAAAGCAAACTAAGAGGAGAGGATAATGCGTCAAGAAATATCGAGCCATAATTTTCAGAACTAGATGGAACAACTCATCATTACTTCAAACTTTGGTCCTCAATACATGGATTCCAAAATTGAGACAGATAATTCAAGATTAGAGGAATTGTTGTCCAAGTTCGTAGCATCAAATGAGGAGAGGATGATTAATCAAGAGAAGTCAATTCAGAATCTTCAGAATAAGATAGATCAAATGTTCAAAGCCTTGAACAATTATCCTCAAAACAATTGGTTTTATGATGAGGATTCCGAGATTGACGAAATGCCCGAACCAAATCTACAACTGGATGAGACACGAGATGTTGAAAAAGAGGAGACAAGTGGAGATAATGAAAACAAGGCCGGTGAAGAACTAACTATGAGTACCAACGAGGATGAGCTAATGTTATTAGTTCCCCAAGTGCCTTCTCCGCCAAAGATCAAGGGTCCAATTAGATTTGCAAAATTGTGTCCGCTTGGTAGTTATGTCGTCAACAAGGCTCTTTATGACATAGAGCTAATATAAATGTGAAACCATGGTGGGATGAGGAGGAGAAGATAGAAGAAGAGCCCGTTGTGCTTGCCAAGCCTCAAATCCCCAATCGAATCATAGGCTTAACGGACGGAAAAGCACCTAGTTATTCAACATTCTCAATTGGGCACTTATTTAAACAAAGCATGCTAGGTGAATTTAATTGGAAAGTCATCACAAAAGGGAACCTACCAAAAGTTACATTATTTCCGATGGATGGAGGGTTCCTCAATTTTTGAAGAGGAATTGGATAGTGCTGACAAGACAAAGTCAGGCTGAAAGACTGTAAATCAAGCGCTGACTGAGAAGCAACCCAGGAATTTTTATATTTATATGCTTTACTAGTTTATTTAGTAGATAAGAATCAAATTGTTATATTTGCTTATTAAGTTCTCTTATAATCTAAAGTGTTATTCTAATCCATGTTGTCTCTCTTCATTGCAGGTATTGGAGGTTCTATGAATAGGAACAAGATTATGGAATAGAAAGTAACTACACATGAATCAAGAAAAATTTTGCAGAACATAGCATGTGGAATAACGTCGAGTGTTTATGCCACGACCACCGTCGCTGCCATCGCCACCATCACCTCACGCTTAGATGATTACAGGGAAGTCCTCTTATACTTACTATTATATTCTTACAATGAGGACATTGTAATTGCTAAGTTTGGGGGAGTTTAGTTTAGTTAGTTTTCTTGTTTAGTTTATATCATATATGTTGGCATTCATGTCATGTAGTTTGCATTTGCACAGTAGTTTATTATGATAGTTTTTAATGTATTTAGTTTCTTGTTTTTTGTTAGTTTAAAAAAAAGTGAAAAATTGAAAAATCTTAAAAATATTAGTTAGTTTATTGTGTTTATGTTGCATTTATTTCATCTTGCATGATTCCAGTTGTTAGATAGTTACAGGTTATTTTAACTAATGATGAGATTGGAATTGAGTAGCCGAGTATAGTACTCATTATTAGAGCTTTGATGTGATTTCTTGTTATGAATTGAATCTTTTCTGTTTGAAACTGGTATAACAAGGATATCACAGTAAAAACAACTATGTGGATTGATTTAGTCTAAATTGATACATAATGGACTTCTTAAGGATAATACTAGTTTGAATGAATGAAAGACATTAATAGGCGGAGAAGGCTAAATTTAGACAAAAACTTAAGTTTGGGGGAAAATTTGGGATATATAAGCTTCATAAAAAAAAGAGAAAAAGAAAAAGAAATGAATGAATGAAAAAATACTGTGACTAGTCTTGTTTCGGGGCCTTTGTTACTTGAGCAAGTACGCCCGAGGGAGTGTCTTTACACCTAGCGCCCTAAGGTCTTTTATGGTCTGGGAGTCATTGGTCGAAAGCTCGCTAAGGGGTAGTACTGTTAGCCTAATGGAATGAGACATTGCACAATTATGGTTAAAAAAAATAATAAAAAGAAAAAAGAAAAAAAATAATAAAATGAGAAATAAGTGCAAAAAAGCCCCCGTAATGAAAAGTAAAGCATAAATATCCTGGATTGGACTCTTGAATTTGGTGGATGTTTGAATTTAGTTGGATCTAGCTTGTTCGTGAATTTTGTGAGTTTACACTGTATGATGCCTTTAAAGAGATCTATTATGTATTGTATTTAGCATTATATTAGTTAGCATGGATGCTGAGCACACACGCACTATATCAGTGATAACAGTTTAAGATTTGATAATTGATTGGGAAATTACTGATTTGTTTTGATATGATGTGCTATCATGTTTACTTGATTTCTCTAAGGTTGGTTGAATAGACTTGTCTCTGTTATTACTACTGGATTCGTAGGCATATAGATTATAATTGCATTTCATTGCATTGCATTTTTATTTTGTTTTTGCTTGAGGATAAGCAAAGGTTTAAGTTTGGGGGTATTTGATAAGTAGGTTTTATACCTACTTATCTGGTATTTATTACTTGAATTATTTGCTTAATCTCATGTTTCTCAGTTACTTTTCATGCATTTTGTGTTCATTTTGTAGATTTTATGCTTGGGAGCTGTGTGAGCAAATATTAGTATGAAAACAAAAGGAAAAACAATCTGAAAATCATTTGGGCTTCCATGTTCTTGGCTTGGAACTTGGATTATGTTGTAGAGCTTCTTCTTAGCTTTCCAGAACATCTTGAATCATTCCAATCGAAGTTTGGATGCAAGAGTTATGACATTTGTACAAACGGACGTCGTTGAACTTCACTGTTTTGGGTGACAATTTGCATAGAAGTAACTTCCAACCCAATTTCGACCTTCATCCATTCATTATTTCTCAATTCTCAAAGAATGAAAGTTGTAGAGCTCTTCAAGAGCTTCGATTTGATAGGTTTCAGGCCTCGTAACTCCTCCTGGATCAAAATTTATAGCCGTTTTACCAGAGGACACTACAGAAAAAAGGACCCCAGCCGGGGCAGGCCCCTTTATGCCTAATACCCCAGCCGGGGCTGGGGGTCCTGAGTTCAAAATAGTTGACAAGCCAGCCGGGGCTGGCCCCTCAAAGCATAAAACCCCATCCGGGGCTGGGGTACGTGCAGAAAAAGTAGTTTTTGATAGAATTTGAGTCCAAGAAGGATTGGTTCGAGCCGTTTGATTCATAAACTTCTATGAGAACTTAATAACATATAAAAAGGCATATAAAAGGAGGAGAATCACAAGGATCAAATGAGGAGAGGATTCCATTAGATTAGATTAGAGTAGATTAGGAAAAAACCTTAGTTCTTATTAGTTTTGGAGATTGATGCAACTTGGAGACCATTGAAGATCAAGAGCAGGAGCTTGAGGAAGAAGGAGATTTGCTGACAACAGATTTATGCTTCACTCTACTCTTATTTTTGTCTTTTAATGTTATTTCAAGTGTGGATTCTTAGTTTTAATTCAATGAACTAATTTTTTGTTTGAGATTACAATGGATCTTTTTGTGTAGTTTGTTTTAATATGCTTCGTTATCAATTATTATGTTCTATTGTGAGGAATGTCTATTGTGATTTGGACTTAATTGCTTAATTGCCTAGCTAACAATTATCGTGATAATCCATATGAACTCGAGAGATGAAGTATAGATTTAGATCTGATCATGATAGCATGTGTTTGTGATTTCTGCATAAATGGAATTCATGATTCGTGTTTAGGATAGAGATATGCCTTTACACCTTATGTAATCTTATCGAGAACTTGTGCTTTAAATCCTTTTTAATTGTAATTCACATAGAGATATAGTGGATTAGTTAATTAGGGTATCTTGCTTAATTCTGTCATCTGTGGATTTAAGTGAGTATGGGTATTATGCATCAAGAGATGGTTTTATCTACTTTAGTGTTCTTAATTAACAATTCAGGATTGAAAATAATTGATGAGAAGTGTGTTAACTTAAATGAAGCAATAAGTGAAGTTATGATCTTAAATCTCCATAATCTGATTTGTAATTAGTGGTGATTAGAATTAGTTTAATTAAGTAATTTACTTTATAACATTATTGATTGTTTAAATAAAATTAGTTTGGTTAAGAGTTAGTATTTGGTAATTTATATTAATAATTCCTCGTGGGAACGATACTCTACTTTCACTGTATTACTTGTTAACCACGTATACTTGCGTGTTGTGCGTAACTAGATTTTACCCAACAGAGACATCCTTGGGAAATCATTAAACCAAGCCCGGAGATAACCCCAGGGGATCAAATTAACTTCAAAGAAAACCCTGAGGACAGATAGAAGTCAACAACTGTCAAACCCCGGAGACAACCCTGAGGAAAGATAGTTGCAACACATCAAGCCCGAAAATCAACCTAGAAGGGCAAAAGGGTAATTTTTCCAAATCAAAATCAAATCAAATCAAATTGCCACGAGGAAGGTCATGCAGAACCATAACAACAATTTTAAGTGAAAACGGCGCAAGACAGCTCGACGGACAAACTGCGAAGACTTGAAGATCTGGTCATGGACCCATCTTCCCAAATTCAAAAAAGGTTAAATCTCATGTCATTGTGTAGATCTTGGAAAGGGCTTTCCAGAAAGGTATGGCACGCCTCCATCGGATTCCCGGATTGAAAGTTATGAAGGTTCAAACAATCTGTGCGTTGGTCAGAGTGCACGTACTTTGAGATGACATGTCCCACCTGGCCGGGCCCACCAAGGTCAGCCGAAGTAGACTCACAGCTGATTGAGTCTATATATATTGCCTCCCCCTTTTTCTTGTGAGAAGATAAGGCAAAAAGAGGGCCCATGAGAGAGAAATAGAGGCTAGAATAGCTGAACGGAGCTTGAATCGTGCTTCAAAAGGGCCCAGGTGAGAGAAATAGAGGCTAGAATAGCTGAACAAAGTTTGAATCATGCTTTGATTCTTGTAAAAATTCTTTATAAACACTCATATACATATATACTACAACATATCAAGTTTAACCGGTGGAAAATGAGTTTTGAGGTACCAAAAGCCGTTCGATAGCCATTCTCGTGCCTAACTATAGGATTCCGCTAGATCTGGCTTCTTAGTTTGCTTTAATACACATAGAAGTGCTTTATACCACTTTTTAACAGTTGATATTCATTAGATCTGAAGTTTTAACCGTTTATTTCTTGTAAATAGTCAATATTTGAGCTATATTGACTAGATCTAGCCAGATCTAGCTTTTAACTAGTTCAAATGTATTGAAACCTGAACTTGGAAGCTAGAATGGCTAAGATTTATACATATCTAAGTTTCTTTCTAGCTTTTAGTAAATATTTAGCAACCACGCGGCCCTAGATCTGTATCTAGAGGAAGCTGGAAGCTTTGGTTATGCGTATAAAAGAATTTGACTGATGAATCCTTTATTTTGTGACGTATAGTGTAAATATATCTGTTTAGTTTTAGTATATTTTCTATGCAGGCTATTTATGTGATATCATGTGAGCCTAGGAGCCACGTGATCTAAGATTCAGCTGACGGATCTAGATCTGGTTCCTATAATGGACCCTTTTCAGTTGTACAACTATCTTGCAAATTTTATAATTGTAAATATAGGACCTTAAAATGGTTATTTGGATTTAAGGTTCTCGTAATAGTGAAAACCTTATGTGTGGTGCTCGGGCATACTTTGATGGCTTTCATGCCCATAAGGAGCACGACACTTATATATATATATATATTATTTTGTAGAAGATGCTTCGCATCTCGAGAATAAAATCAAAACAAGCCAAATACGAAATAAAATAGAAGTATCAAAGGCCTCAATTACTATGTAAGCATAAGGGTTTGAAAACCTATTTTCAAAACATCATTTTATATGTTTTGTATTAAAATTAATTTTTTATATAAGTCAACCCCTTTGTATATAGGTGCAAAAAAGGCATAGCACTACTTCCAAATAAAGCACGCAGGCCCAATTAACTGCAATGCACACACACATACACACAAATTAGGGAACAAAAAGTGCGATAACCGTGTTTTATGAAAGTCGAGGGGTGCCTAATACCTCCCCCCCCCCCCGCTTAATTAAGCCCCCGAATTCTATGAATATCGGTTTCTCATACCAATTAAACAGAGTCCAATATTGGGCCATATTGCAAAATCTTTCAAAACTCGGTTGAGTTGGTATAACCATTTAACTCATATCAACTGGCGACTCTGTCTAATTCATACCAATAAAAATTAAATCTTTTCAAATCATCGACATTATATGTAGGTCTTTTTCCTGAAAATCTCATCTTTCAGATCAAAAAAATTCACATAGAAAACATAGATGGTAAGAAACACATACGAAGAGAGAGATAAAATCTTTCTAACGTTGACGGGTGGTGACTTTGTTGGGGACAGTAGAGGTCTTAAGCCTTATTTTAATCTTTTTGATTCCCTTCTTTGTGCATGTGTGTGAAATGACATCTTTACATTGAATGGATGTGAATGTCTCTTTACCACACTTTATATTAGTGTTTCGCACAATGTCATCATTTTGCATATATTGAGACGCGATGAATGTATGTTGTGTGATTCCTCCACCAGGAGGCAAACCCTTCGGTTACTAATTACTAAACTCAAGTGGTGATTAAGTCCAAGTGAGGCTCAGGAAAGGTACCACTCAGAACCTCTCTAGTTGAAAGATCAAATTAACTTCCCATCTAGTAGATTGCGATGATCTGGGAACCTCCATGCCGAAAAGCCTGTTAGAGTAACCTAAGATAGGTCAGCCTCTGATAAACCAAATGCGAATGAAAGTCTCTTCATGCTTTTCCCTTTCAATTCAATGTAAATCTCAAATTCCATGTAAATGTCAATTAAATGTAAATATCCATTCAATTTCTTGTCAATTCCATTATTGTACAGATATCAAATCCTGTCATGCTATCTTGTCATCAAAACAACTGACCTCTATTTTGCAAGCCTCCAACTCGTCTATAAGAGGTCTCAATAAATATCTAATTTCGTTCCAATACTCCTGGGACTAGGAACTACAAGTGAAAGAAACAAGTACGGTTGTTTCATACACATCCAAGGAGGTAAGTTGTACGGAGTAACAATCACAGACCAACATGAGTACGGAACATCTGAGTGGCTGAACGGGTTGAAAACATCAGTGGACAATCCAAGCCTCACATTTCTAGGTTCCAATGCAAACCCAAGATGTGCTAAGTTGAAATCTTTCCAAGCCTACCCATCTGCGAGATGGTTTAGTTATCCATCTTTAGCTAGAGATTTTGGATGCCAAGTCATATGTTCAGCTATTCTTGAAGACATGTACAAATTTTTTAGCCTGTGTAATTGGAAAATACTTTAAAATCTTAAAAGGTATATTTATTTCATTATAGTCACACCTTCTTTATTAGGTCTGAACTGATCATGACTGCAAAATGTGTTTCTTATCGTTTGTTTCTTTTCCTTATAAAACAATCAAAATTCATAGGTTGCTCTCTGCCTTTTTCCCAATCAAAATCTGACCTTGCAATATCATGAACCATTTCATTCATACGATGGGTAATGCTACCCGAATTATGTACTTGTGTGATGTCACTATCTTTTCTTTGCCCATGTGCCCTCCAGCATTCTTTGTAATTTTTCATGAACCCAAAAACAAGTAAATGATAGTTTACCATGTCTCTGTCCATGTAATTTACATTTTTTACACTATAAACAAGGGCATCTTATCTTGTTTTGACCATTCACACATTTTGGGTGACTATACGTATATTCCAAAAATACTTGACAACCAGTTCTAAATTCAGTTGTAACACCTATCTGGGCACTTGACTTTCGTCGATTTATCCAACTGTGGTCTGAATAGAGGTCCATAATACCACGATACCTAATGAGTAGATTTTATACCTACTAATATGGTATTTTAAAGCTTAATTATTGTTATCTTTGAGTATTTTTAGTATCTTTTTATTGGTTTTAATGTTTATTTCTTATAGAATGGAGCTGGAGGGAAAAATTGGTCATTTGGGAGAAGAAAAGGATTAAAAATCATTAAAATTGGAGCTAAGTAGCATTTTTGTAAATACCTGGTCCTTGCCTAGCACCTAGTGCACTTGGTCAATGTAATTCCTAGTGCCTAGTGCGCTAGGCTACAGAAATTATTGGTGTTTTGGTTCTGAATTGGAATTTTGAAGCCAAATAGGAATCTGGAAGAGGGTTGGGACCAATTAATACAAATAGGAAAAGACTTTAGAAAAGACTTATCGAGGATTTTATTAAGATAATTGCAGAGAGAACAACAAGGGAAACACGAAGGAGATTTCAAAGGCTAAAAATCAAGCGGAGGATTAGGAGCAATCTGACAAGTTCTTCTAATCTTTTCTCTAATTCTTATTCTTTGTAATTATCTGGGATGTTTGGATTATTAATTTAAATTATTTTTTCCTTTATTATCATGAACTAATTTCTAATTAAGATTGCAACGGAACTTGGTATGTAGTTTAAGTTAAATCTTCCTATTGAATGAAAGTTGGTTTTTGTTGAATCGTTTATTATATTTTGCATTTATTGATTAATTATTTGGCCATCAATTACCATGATAATCTATATTAAATTGGAAGATGAAATATAGATTTAGATCTTGATATAATAACCTATGTTCATATAATCTGAATAGGGTTAATATGATTAGCATGTAGAATAGGAATATACCTATGTGTCGTTTGTATCCAGTGAAAGAATTTGCACTTAAAACCCTAATTAACTTGATTCACATAGGAATAGAGTGAGTTAATTGATTATGGTGTTTCATAATTCTGAATTATAGAGAACAGATTTAGGAGGATTTATTCACGTGTCTTTCGAAAGAAGTGCGTGAGTGCTATAAAGAATTCTTGGATAATGATTCATATTAATTAACTAAATTAAATGAGAAGTAAATTGATTTAAATGAAATACTAAGGGAATATGTAATCTTAACCTGTTAAATCTGCATTAATCTTGTGAACTTTGATCTTAGACTTTAGTTTTGTTAATTTTAATTTTCAAATCACAAATATTATTTTATAATTTAAATTAGGATTATTTGAATTGGAATTGGTAATTGTTAGGTTTGTAAGATTTATGAACGCAATCAAACTGCACAAAGTAAGTGGAAGCATGGAAAAACAGAGTTTTAAAATTTTACAAACCAAATACCCGGATCATACTTTATGCACAATTATTAATTGGCAAAAAGCACCTTTACCCCCTTGTGGTTGTCAACTTGTAAGCATTGAGTTATTGAACTTTAAAAAAAATGCAATTAGCCCACTGTATTTTTTAAAAAATTTTAATCAGGTCATTTCGTCTAATTTTTCTTACGGACGTTAAATAAATTGTCCAATTTTCCTACATGGCTTAAAAAAAAGAAAAGGAAATAACATGTAAATGGTGAGGCGGCTTGTCTTCAACCTTCAACCAGGTCAACCCGACCCGTGCACATATTAAACGGGTCAAAATCCATAACTCTCTTGTTTTAATTCTAAATAACACAAATAATATATCAAAATTTTTGTATTAATTAAATCTATTACAACATGTTATTCATTTCACAAAAGTAAGTCAAAAGATCAAGCAGATCTGGCCAGATATGAACTAATAGAAATGTTCCACTCGTGAGTCATGAATCCAAGTTCAATTAGTTTGTATTAGATAAATCAATTTGTCTGGTCTTAAGCCGTATTTTATTCTTTTTGATTCCCTTCTTTGTGCATGTGTGTGAAATGACATCTTTACATTGAATGGATGTGAATGTCTGTTTACCACACTTTATATTAGTGCTTCGCACAATGTCATCATTTTGCATATATTGAGACGCGATGAATGTATGTTGTGTGATTCCTCCACCAGGAGGCGAACCCGTCGGTCACTAATTACTAAACTCAAGTGGTGATTAAGTCCAAGTGAGGCTCAAGAAAGGTACCACTCAGAACCGCTCTAGTTGAAAGATCAAATTAACTTCCCACCTAGTAGATTGCGATGATCTGGGAACCTCCATACCGAAAAGCCTGTTAGAGTAACCTAAGATAGGTCAGCCTCTGATAAACCAAATGCGAATGAAAGTCTCTTCATGCTTTTCCCTTTCAATTCAATGTAAATCTCAAATTCCATGTAAATGTCAATTAAATGTAAATATCCATTCAATTTCTTGTCAATTCCATTATTGTACAGATATCAAATCCTGTCATGCTATCTTGTCATCAAAACAACTGACCTCTATTTTGCAATCCTCCAACTCGTCTATAAGAGGTCTCAAGTAAATATCTAATTTCTTTCCAATACTCCTGGGACTAGGAACTACAAGTGAAAGAAACAAGTACGGTTGTTTCATACACATCCAAGGAGGTAAGTTGTATGGAGTAACAATCACAGGCCAACATGAGTACGGAACATCTGAGTGGCTGAACGGGTTGAAAACATCAGTGGACAATCCAAGCCTCACATTTCTAGGTTCCAATGCAAACCCAAGATGTGCTAAGTTGAAATCTTTCCAAGCCTACCCATCTGCGAGATGGTTTAGTTATCCATCTTTAGCTAGAGATTTTGGATGCCAAGTCATATGTTCAGCTATTCTTGAAGACATGTACAAATTTTTTAGCCTGTGTAATTGGAAAATACTTTAAAATCTTAAAAGGTATATTTATTTCATTATAGTCACACCCTCTTTATTAGGCCTGAACTGATCATGACTGCAAAATGTGTTTCTTATCGTTTGTTTCTTTTCCTTATAAAATAATCAAAATTCATAGGTTTCTCTCTGCCTTTTTCCCAATCAAAATCTGACCTTGCAATATCATGAACCATTTCATTCATACGATAGGTAATGCTACCTGAATTATGTACTTGTGTGATGTCACTATCTTTTCTTTGCCCATGTGCCCTCCAGCATTCTTTGTAATTTTTCATGAACCCAAAAACAAGTAAATGATAGTTTACCATGTCTCCGTCCATGTAATTTACATTTTTACACTATAAACAAGAGCATCTTATCTTGTTTTGACCATTCACACATTTCGGGTGACTATACGTATATTCCAAAAATACTTGACAACCAGTTCTAAATTCAGTTGTAACACCTATCTGGGCACTTGACTTTCGTCGATTTATTCAACTATGGTCTGAATAGAGGTCCATAATACCACGATACCTAATGAGTAGATTTTATACCTACTAATACAGTATTTTAAAGCTTAATTATTGTCATCTTTGAGTATTTTTAGTATCTTTTTATTGGTTTTAATGTTTATTTTTTATAGAATGGAGCTGGAGGGAAAAATTGGTCATTTGGGAGAAGAAAAGGATTAAAAATCATTAAAATTGGAGCTGAGTAGCATTTTTGTAAATACCTGGTCCTTGCCTAGCACCTAGTGCACTTGGTCAATGTAATTCTTAGTGCCTAGTGCGCTAGGCTACAGAAATTATTGGTGTTTTGGTTCTGAATTGGAATTTTGAAGCCAAATAGGAATCTGGAAGAGGGTTGGGACCAATTAATACAAATAGGAAAAGACTTCAGAAAAGACTTATCGAGGATTTTATTAAGATAATTGCAGAGAGAACAACAAGGGAAACACGAAGGAGATTTCAAAGGCTAAAGATCAAACGGAGGATTAGGAGCAATCTGACAAGTTCTTCTAATCTTTTCTCTAATTCTTATTCTTTGTAATTATCTGGGATGTTTGGATTATTAATTTGAATTATTTTTTCCTTTATTATCACGAACTAATTTCTAATTAAGATTGCAAACGGAACTTGGTATGTAGTTTAAGTTAAATCTTCCCATTGAATGAAAGTTGGTTTTTATTGAATCGTTTATTATATTTTGCATTTATTGATTAATTATTTGGCCATCAATTACCATGATAATCTATATTAAATTGGAAGATGAAATATTGATTTAGATCTTGATATAATAACATATGTTCATATAATCTGAATAGGGTTAATATGATTAGCATGTAGAATAGGAATATACCTATGTGTCGTTTGTATCCAGTGAAAGAATTTGCACTTAAAACCCTAATTAACTTGATTCACATAGGAATATAGTGAGTTAATTGATTAGGGTGTTTCATAATTCTGAATTATAGAGAACGGATTTAGGAGGATTTATTCACGTGTCTTTCGAAAGAAGTGCGTGAGTGCTATAAAGAATTCTTGGATAATGATTCATATTAATTAACTAAATTAAATGAGAAGTAAATTGATTTAAATGAAATACTAAGGGAAGATGTAATCTTAACCTGTTAAATCTGCATTAATCTTGTGAACTTTGATCTTAGACTTTAGTTTTGTTAATTTTAATTTTCAAATCACAAATATTATTTTATAATTTAAATTAGGATTATTTGAATTGGAATTGGTAATTGTTAGGTTTGTAAGATTTATGAACGCAATCAAACTGCACAAAGTAAGTGGAAGCATGGAAAAATAGAGTTTTAAAATTTTACAAACCATATACCCGGATCATCCTTTATGCACAATTATTAATTGGCAAAAAGCACCTTTACCCCCTTGTGGTTGTCAACTTGTAAGCATTGAGTCATTGAACTTTAAAAAAAAATGCAATTAGCCCACTGTATTTTTAAAAAAATTTTAATCAGGTCATTCCGTCTAATTTTGCTTACGGACGTTAAATAAATTGTCCAATTTTCCTACATGGCTTAAAAAAAAGAAAAGGAAATAACATGTAAATGGTGAGGTGGCTTTTCTTCAACCTTCAACCAGGTCAACCCGACCCGTGCACATATTAAACGGGTCAAAATCCATAACTCTCTTGTTTTAATTCTAAATAACACAAATAATATATCAAAATTTTTGTATTAATTAAATCTATTACAACATGTTATTCATTTCACAAAAGTAAGTCAAAAGATCAAGCAGATCTGGCCAGATATGAACTAATAGAAATGTTCCACTCGTGAGTCATGAATCCAAGTTCAATTAGTTTGTATTAGATAAATCAATTTGTCTGGTTTTATTTTTTTGTTTCTAGATAAGATCCTCAAGTCAGATCTATCTGTCAATTAGGGTGCGATTCAAATTCTTTATCACCGATGCTGAGTAATTTTTTCCTAATAACTCCATTACGCAAGCAGACTTAATAAAAAAACCTAGCCTAATGTTCATCCGTTTTCCACAATCAGTAACTACATCAACATCATGAAGCCCAACACCAAAAAAAATGAAAAGAAAATCTACATCATAGATCTGAGTCGGTCACGCCAAGATCTGTTTCATCTTCATCTTTCTCTCATTGTTTATTTGTTGTATGAAGAAGGAGATTTTTAAGAAGAAAGAAGAAGAGTCAAATTTTAGGTCTTGGTAGGAAGAAAGAAGATGGTGGTGGGATGGATATGGGTCTCCTGGTATGAAGAACAAAAGAAGAGATGGTCAAATTGTTTTACAAAACAAAAAATAGAGAAAAGATGTTATTTTCGTGATTTGGTTCTCTCAAATTAGTCAAATTTCTTTAATCTTTTTTGCCTTTTCTAATCTTATTTAGAATTTTTGTTTTAAGCTTATTAAAAAATGATTTTCCAATTAAAAAAAATTCATAGTTTATTTTATTTTATTTTTGATTTTGTTGAAGAATTACATGTATTTGGAAAAAGTATATGTATTTTGTTTATATATGTATTAGCCTTAATGCACACATCAACAAATACATAAATACACATTTTTTTTAAAAGCCACGTAGAAAAATTAGCCTGTTTATTTAACGCCCGTAAGCAAAATTGGACGGAATGGCCTGATTAATTTTTTTAAAAAAAACACAGTGGGCTAATTGATTTTTTTAAAGTTCAATGACTCAATGCTTACAAATCGACAACCACAATGGGGTAAAGGTGCTTTTTGTCATTATTAATTAAACGAAAAGATGAAGAACAAGAATTATACCTTTGAAGATTTGAGCTTCCTCAAGTACAAGTTCACCTACAAATCCTTTTCAAGTTCAACTTGAATCCACCGAGTTTGATTCATTCCTTTGATCAACGTTAGCCACCCAAGTGTTTGGCCTCTAGAGGTGATCCACAAAGGAAGAAGAAATATTCAAGAAAATGGGTGTTTGACAAAACCCTAGTTTTATATCTCTATAGAAAAAGAGCGTACTCTCCAACAATTAGAATCACATCTTATTGATATCTGATATAAGACTCCTCTTATATTATATATCAGTTAACCCTTCTAATGTAATTAGAAATAAGGGTATTATTTAATTATTTAAATTCAATTAACTAAACTCCCTAATATCATTAGGGATAATTAATTAAACTCTTTTAATTAATTAGCCTCCTAATCTTATTAGAAATAAATGAGAGTACTTATATTAAATTAATTCTCAAACTCCTTTAGAAATTAAAATAATAATATTTGTAATAATATTAATATGACTCCTCTTATTAATTAATATTTAATATTTTCAAAATATTAAATAATAAATATTAAGCTATTTAATTTATTTAATCACTATTGATTAAATTAAATACACTAAACATATTATTACGATTATGCCATTAACTTCTTAAATAATTATTCTTCCTTTTATGGTGTGACCTTTAGGTTCTCCATATTAAACCGGTTGTGAATAAATCAATTATAACAATTCTAATCTTATTTAAATAAATAAATTAAACTATTAATTTATTTAAATAAATAATATTCATTCTACAATAGGGATAAGCCTCCCTAGCGATTAACGACTTTTCAGATAATATAGATTTCAATATTAATCATAAAAGAACCTTTGAGTAAATAGTTACCATACAATTCAATCATTCCACCACACAATGTCCCAATTAAATATAAGACATGAATTTACTTTCAAGTCTTATTGTATTACATTACATCACAATCTGTTATTGTATGCCATATTATGATTTAACACCTTTATCATGTGTAAGACCCCGAAATTTTTTTAAATAAAAAGGAATTTCCTCTATTTATTATTTTGAAATAGTAAGGGTTGATTTGATTAATGTGGATAGTTATGGGTAAAATACGCAAATATTTCGAATAAGCAAGTGGTTATAAAATATTCATTATTATCGAGGAATATTCGTTTGGTCGTGGAATATTCGTTTGGTCGTGGAATATTAAATCGTTGTGGGGAATATTAAATGCGACGGCCTTGCGATCTTTATGGGCCCCATAATGGAAAGCGATTGGATGAAGAAAACGACAAATATAAGTTGTTTATAAATAACTTGGCGTAGTTATTCTGAATTATCTTGTTGGAATACCGGTGGTTAAAACACATTAATACGCGTTGTTGAATCGGTAGCACTGTGTATTGCACCAATTATTGATTCTTACGTAAGAAGACACTACTCAATAATTGTTACGATAATTATTGTTCAAAGATTTTATTGATTTAATAATTGTTTGCGTTGATATTTTATATTCTTTGTTGTTTCAATAATTGTCATTACACAAATATTTTTCATTATCGAAGCAATAATTCATATTATCTGAATAATATTATTAGATAACATTATTGGCAATGTCTAGAAAGTTCGTCTAAAGAGAGGTTTGGTCACCTAATTGCGGCCGCCAAAGAAGAGAAATTCTTATTGAAAGCCCTCTTTTCTGGGAACTACTCGGTTGCAAGATCTTGTGATTCTGTAATATTATTTGTGAATAATTAATTATTGATTTATATGATGAGGAAAATATTGATTTTATGTGGATATAGATGGAGAAAATTTTTAAAGTGACAATTGTTGAAAATTGAAATTTTATCTTTTTCTGATAAAATAATTCATTTAAATATATTATTATATTTTAATAATATAATAATGGTGATATTTTTACAATGAATGTGGGATATATGAGTATACGAGGAGGAAGAGTATTTTTGTGGCATTAAATGATTAACACATGTTAAACATGTCGGTGGACCCCATTTATTGACGGAAATTTGATTATAGCCTGTAAAATCGTCCGTTTGTGGATTTCGAACAATTTCTGTTTGAAATTTGGAAAAACTTTCTTCTGCAAAGTTGTATAGAATTGAATTTCCTATAAAAACTCGCAAGATTCGAATTTTCTGATAAAAGGGCTATTTATTATGAATTATTAAAGTTTCGGAGTTCCGAAATAATTGATTTTTAGAGTTTAAATTATTTTTGTTAGAAAAACATTTTTTGTATTTTTTTGGACATCATTAACATGTGTGGCTGGTGTTTTTGACCAAAAGGTGGGCTAAGGAAAATTTGTATAATTATATTAATATTATATTCAATTTTCTGCTTTGGTGTTCTAAGCAATTTTCCTATAAATAGGGTGCTTAGGTTAGAATTGAAAATCACACCAAAAATCAAGTTTTCTCTCTATATTATCGAAATGTATTCTTGTGAGTATTTTGAGTATACTTTGAGTATTGCTATACTGTGCAAGTTCAAGTCATAGCCTATATCCTGTGTTTCAACTAAAGTCTTGTCTTTCGAGGTAAGGGATGTTATTTTCTTCTCAAATGATATTATTTCTTCAATATCATTATCTTAAAATATTGGTTGGAAATTTTATCAAATTTGGAACTTTTTATGTCGGGGTTACTATTCATGAGTTACTTATTCACGGGTTACTATTCATGAGTTACTATTCACGAAGTTACTATTCATGAGTTCTTATTCACGAGTTACTATTCACGAGTACTATTCATGAAGTGTGAAGATGTTTTTTGTGAAATTTCTATCTTTTGGTGTCTGAGTTACTATTCACGATACTCGGCACTATTCACGAATCACTGACACTATTCAATAGAAAAATGAAATTTCTTCTTTTGTCCAAATATCTACTATGGATACTAGCTTTGATTGTATCCATGTTTTGATCATTCTTGAATTTTACACCACTGTGATTATTTTTGAGGTATTTTGGACGTGGATAAAACAAAGTACTAATCCTTAATCCTTAATCCTTGTCATTTTGTTTCACCGGATTCGTTTTTTAAAAATATTTTTCATCATCTTGATCTTAAATGATGATATTATGGAATATCTTTGGCCCGTAGTGCAAAGATGAATGATTTCTGAAGAATATCTTTGCCCGTAGTGCAAAGATGAATGTGTGTTTAGATGAACATGACCAATCGATGAATATCTTTGGCTCAGAGTGCAAAAAGATGAATATTTGATTCCGTATGTATGTTGATTGATGTTACAGGATAAAATATCGACGATGAACTTTTAAATTCATATATAGAAGATAGTAGTTTGCATTCTCTACTTAACTCTTCTAATGAATTATTATTTCCGCTCTGAATATTGATTTAAAATTTGTTGTCTATTGTATTCTATTAGATTTTTCCTGTTGGAGACTAACGATAATTTGTTGTATATTATCTTAGTCATAATATTCTTTATCGGGCTAGTTGAGCTCACCCTTTTCCTTGTTGTTCCATTTTTCTTCTCGGGAGGCGAGAATGTAGCGAGTACTAGTCGGGGTATGGAATGAAGGTTCTAGAGAGAGTTGTTTAGTAGTCCTCACCATTTTGTAAAATAATGTATCAATAATTATGATGGGGATTTATTTGCGTGTGGATATTGTCTAGATGGCAATATCGTATTTAAACTCACAGTTTATATGTTGTAATAATAAAGTTGTAGTTATTTCGCACCATGTATTTGGCGACTCGAATGGGTTGGATGGAATAGACCTATTTTTTGGGGGCGTCACGGTTGGTATCGAGCTTAGGATATATGATCTCTGGCGGAGATCGGGGAATAGAACTAGGAGGGAGAGACGAGTAAATCCTTCGCTAGTGTGTCCTACCTAAGCTTATTTGTTAGTTGGTCGAGATATAGGGATATTATGTGATATATTGATTTCCTTAATTAACCCTTGTTTTATGACAAGATTTGAGAATGTCGATCGAGAATATTAATGATGGATTAAATGAGACCGTGGAGATGCTGTCAGATTTACCAATGAGGAAAACGTGTAACAGTCGGGCAATGTACCTCATGTGAATAACACCAATTGAAAGCGTATGATGAAGGAGGGATGTTTAGAAGCTTTTTGCGCTTCATGCAAAATCGAGACGAGGAGACTCGTGTTCAAAATACTGAGAGGAAATGATAGCAATTCACGGGTGGTCACAAATGCAAGCGATTCAAAGAGTTGGGACCACCGAGTGCAGGGGAAAGCGGATCCGATTAAAGCGAGACGTGGGTCAAACAAATTACCAAGATATTCGATGTCTTGGGATGCACGGAGAACGAAAGTTCCATTCGCTACTTTTATGTTCCGTAACGAGGCAGATTACTGGTGGGAATTTGTCAAGCGTACCCATCCAGTTGCACTCAGCATGTTATGGGAGACGTTTCAGAAACAGTTCAATGACAAATACTTCCCTGAAAGTATTCATCATATGAAGGAAGTGGAGTTTATTAGATCGAGCGAAATAACACGACGTGTCCCAAAGACGAGGCGAAGTTCACGGAGTTATCCAGTTTGCACCTCATTTGGTGGAGAATGAGGAACGTATGACGCGGATGTTTCGAGAGGTTTGAAACCCAGATACGCCATTATCTCATTTCTCATAAATTTTCTCTTTATTCGATGTTGTCAATGGGGCTCGGTTGTTAGAGCGAGATAACGAGTACGTTCAACCGAGGGACCATAACCAGATCATCACCAAGATAGCGGTCATCGAATAACGATAACCAAATGAGAAAAAGAAGAATACTGATTAAAGACGGTAACCACTCTCGGTGGTAATCGTAGCCATGAAAATAGAAGCGAGTCGGAGGAGATTTTAAAAGAGGAGATTCAACAACGACCATGTGAAGACGTCGGCGCCAATGAGAATCGGTTCCAAGGAGGAGAAAGACCATCGGTCGTATGTTACAAATGCGGAAAGAGGGATATATCATTAAACCGCCCACAACAGCTTTAAGGTATGCTATAATTGTGGAAAAGAAGGACATATCGCTCGAGATTACGCAGATATCGAAACCCAGATCCAATGAATGGTGACTCAAAAGGATGTCCCGAAAAAGTCAAAGTCAACGGTTCTCGAAGAAGCGTTTGTCGTGTGACCGGTTAAAATCGAGGAACCCGAACGGTTAGTTAGCAGGTTAGTTAATTATAAATTCTTACGAAGTTTATACCTTACTAGATACCCCGGTTCTACCCATTCTTTTATCTCTCTTGCTTGTGCTCAACGTTTGAACTTGACTACGGAGAAATTAGACTTTGACCTATTTATGGAGACTCCGTTAGGAGAAACTTTCATTATATCCGTTGTTTAGAAATCTTGCTTGATTCAGGTTGGCACTATCACATTACCTGATAACCTTATTTCTATAGAGATATTTACTTTTGATGTGATTTTAAGGTTAACTACTCATCATGCCGAAATTGATTACTTTCGTAAGGTTGTTAGTTTTCATATTCCTAAGCAACCTGTTATTCGAATTCAAGCAATCAAACCATTGTAGTCAAACATTTTCATATCAAGCCATGAAGTCATTCGTTTATTAGGATGTCAAGTTTTCTTAGTCTATATTATGGATTTGAATAAAGACACGTCACATTTGAATAATATTCCTGTTGTTATTGATTTTTCCTGACGTATTTCCTGATGAATTTCTTGGCTTACTCCCAAAGACTGATATTAAATATTGTATCGACTTTGAACCCGGTACAAAACTCATTTCTAAAATCTCATATCGAATGGCTCCTATTGAACTTCAAGAATTAAAAATTCAACTATAGAATTTGGTACCTGAGCCTTTATCTGGTGACTTCCTTTGTGGAATGCACCAAAGCCAGACTCTCCGTAGGGGACACCATATTCGTGCGATAGTAAACTGATAGGTGTCATTGTAACGTGCTATCCAAGGTTGGGATATGAGTCACAGTTGAGAACAACCTAAGTCGATAATCGAAATACGTAGCTTTCTAGGCTTAGTTGGTTATTATCGAAGATTCGGTGAAGGATATTCTCGAATTGCTATTCCATTAACGCAGCTGACTCGTAGAGATACAAAATTCGAATGGAGCAAGGAATGTGGGAAGAGCTTTGAAGAACTCAAGAGGAGACTCATTTCAACACATGTTCTGACCATGCCATCCTGGAAAAGCGAACGTGGTAGCTGACGTGTTGAGTAGAAGATCGTATACAAATACGAGTACGATATTGTCAAAGACTCATTTCGTATAATTTACAAATAATAGAGATGGAGATGAAAACTCTAGGTACCCACGTGATGATATACGAGTATAATCGACTTTAATCGATAAAGTTAAAGCTGTTCAAGCTACACACCGGAGCTGATGAATTTGAAGAAGGAGGTGCAAGAAGTTGTTATTTCAAAAGCGAGAATCGGTGAGGTGAGGAAAGCTCAAACCTTCGATTTATTAATCTATTTGAAATTCTCGATCGAATAGGAACTGTGGCCTATAGACTCGTTTTACCGCCAAGTATGACGTGTGTTCATAACGTTTTTCACGTATCGATGTTACGTAAATATGTGGACGACCCGAACCATGTCATTGAGTTAGAACCGGACGAGATAGCCGAAGACTTAACGTACGAGGAGGTACCTGTCAAGATCTTGTAGAGGAAAGAACATGTCCTATGTACCGAGGTTATACCACAAGTTAAAGTTTTGTGGAGAAACCATGCTATTGAGGAAATGACCTGTGAGTTGGAAACGGAAATGAAAGCGAGGTATTCTCATCTTTTCGAAACACCAGGTACGTACGTCAATTTTGAGGACGAAATTTCATAAGGATGGGAGGTTGTAAGACCCCGAAATTTTTTTAAATAAAAAGGAATTTCCTCTATTTATTATTTTGAAATAGTAAGGGTTGATTTGATTAATGTGGATAGTTATGGGTAAAATACGCAAATATTTCGAATAAGCAAGTGGTTATAAAATATTCATTATTATCGGGGAATATTCGTTTGGTCGTGGAATATTCGTTTGGTCGTGGAATATTCGTCTCGTCGGGAATATCGTAATTGCGGCACGTAGTCTTTGTGGGCCCCATAACTAAAGCGATTGGATGAAGAAAACGACAAATATAAGTTGTTTATAAATAACGCGTAGTTATTCTGAATTATCTTGTTGGAATACCCGGTGGTTAAAACACATTAATACGCGTTGTTGAATCGGTAGCTGCAGTATTGCACCAATTATTGATTCTTACGTAAGAAGACACTACTCAATAATTGTTACGGTAATTATTGTTCAGTATTTTATTGATTTAATAATTGCTGCGTTGATATTTTATATTCTTTGTTGTTTCAATAATTGTCATTACACAAAGATTTTCATTATCGAAGCAATAATTCATATTATCCTAATAATATTATTAGATAACATTATTGGCAATGTCTAGAAAGTTCTGCATAAAAGAGAGGTTTGGTCACCTAATTGCGCCACCAAGAAGAGAGAAATTCTTATCGAAAAGCCCCTCTTTCCTGAAGAACTACCGGTTGCCAATCTTGTGATTCTGTAATATTATTTGTGAATAATTAATTATTGATTTATATGATGAGGAAAATATTGATTTTATGTGGATATAGATGGAGAAAATTTTTAAAGTGACAATTGTTGAAAATTGAAATTTTATCTTTTTCTGATAAAATAATTCATTTAAATATATTATTATATTTTAATAATATAATAATGGTGATATTTTTACAATGAATGTGGGATATATGAGTATACGAGGAGGAAGAGTATTTTGTGGCATTAAATGATTAACACATGTTAAACATGTCTGGGACCCCATTTATTAGTGAAATTTGATTATAACTTTAGAAAATCGTCTGTTTGTGGATTTCGAACAATTTCTGTTTGAAATTTGGAAAAACTTTCTTCTGCAAAGTTGTAGAGAATTGAATTTCCTATAAAAACTCGCAAGATTCGAATTTTCTGATAAAAGGGCTATTTATTATGAATTATTAAAGTTTCGGAGTTCTGAAATAATTGATTTTTGGAGTTTAAATTATTTTTGTTAGAAAAACGTTTTTTGTATTTTTTTGGACATCATTAACATGTGTGGCTGGTGTTTTTGACCAAAAGGTGGGCTAAGGAAAATTTGTATAATTATATTAATATTATATTCAATTTTCTGCTTTGGTGTTCTAAGCAATTTTCCTATAAATAGGGTGCTTAGGTTAGAATTGAAAATCACACCAGAAACTGAAGTTTTCTCTCTCTATATTATCGAGCGTATTCTTGTGAGTATTTTGAGTATACTTTGAGTATTGCTATACGGTGCAAGTTCAAGTCATAGCCTATATCCGGTGTTTCAACTAGAAGTACTGTCTTTCGAGGTAAGGGATGTTATTTTCTTCTCAAATGATATTATTTCTTCAATATCATTATGCCGAAATATTGGTTGGAAATTTTTATCAAATTTGGAACTTTTTCATGTCGGGGTTACTATTCATGAGTTACTATTCACGGGTTACTATTCATGAGTTACTATTCACGAGTTACTATTCATGAGTTACTATTCACGAGTTACTATTCACGAGTACTATTCATGAAGTGTGAAGATATTTTTTTGTGAAATTTCTATCTTTTGGTGTCGGAGTTACTATTCACGTATACGACACTATTCACGAATATCACTATTATTCAATTTAAAAATGAAATTTCTTCTTTTTGTCCAAATATCTACTATGGATACTAGCTTTGATTGTATCCATGTTTTGATCATTCTTGAATTTTACACCACTGTGATTATTTTTGAGGTATTTTTGGACGTGGATAAAACAAAGTACTGAATCCTTAATCCTTAATCCTTGTCATTTTGTTTCACCGGATTCGTTTCTTTAAAATATTTTTCATCATCTTCATCTTAAATGATGATATTATGGAATATCTTTGGCCCAGTAGTGCAAAGATGAATGATTTCTCAAGAATATCTTTGGCCCAGAGTGCAAAGATGAATGTGTTTAGATGAACATGACCAATCGATGAATATCTTTGGCCTGTGAGTGCAAAGATGAATATTTGATTCGGATGTATGTTGATTGATGTTACAGGGATAAAATATCGACGATAAACTTTTAAATTCATATATAGAAGATAGTAGTTTGCATTCTCTACTTAACTCTTCTAATGAATTATTATTTCCGCTGCGAATATTGATTTAAAATTTGTTGTCTATTGTATTCTATTAGATTTTTCCCTGTTGGAGACTAACGATAATTTGTTGTATATTATCTTAGTCATAATATTCTTTACTGGGCTAGTTGAGCTCACCCTTTTCCTTGTTGTTCCATTTTTCTTCTCAAGAGGCGAGAATGTAGCGAGTACTAGTCGGGGTATGGAATGAAGGTTCTAGAGAGAGTTGTTTAGTAGTCCTCACCATTTTTGTAAAATAATGTATCAATAATTATGATGGGGATTTATTTGCGTGTGGATATTGTCTAGATGGGCAATTCTTGTATTTAAACTCACAGTTTATATGTTGTAATAATAAAGTTGTAGTTATTTCTGTACCATGTATTTGGCGACTCAGAATGGGTTGGATGGAATAGACCTATTTTGGGGGCGTCACATCATGCATACTCCACTAAATTAGGTCTTTATTTTATAGTCTACAAATAATCAGAACCCACTGCCTAGGCTCAAGGCACGGCAAGGCAACAATAGCCTCTGAGCTCTTGCATCATAAAGTAAATAAATTGCTGTCTTGCGTAAACACATATAGGCCATACTGCACAATCCCACTGCTTTCTACTTGTGGTACCAAATATGACTCTGCCGAAACACGAATAAAACTGCAGTTTGCAGCTCTGTTTCATAGCACACCCAATTTCACCCAATTTCCATAGAAAGTCACAAATCCTAATAACTAAAACTTTATAATAACATTAATAACATGCAATTCATCACTCTAACAGCATAAACACTATATATACTTAACTTTTAAGGATCAAAACCAAATTTTTTCTCAATTTCTTCATTTTTAATACTTTTAGCAAATTTGATTGCCACAATTTCATTTCTTAACCAATTAACATGATTCAAATTATGTTGTTTTCATTTCTTGATGTACTAATATAATCTAACATGAATTTACAGATTATACCAAATATTGGACATCAAATTTTGTACTTAAACAAGCCATATTACACTCAATACACACTGTTATTTGCTTTTCCTCCTACAAACCAATTTTCACATTTTTTGATCATCAAATAACACTCATATATGATGATTAACAGATTATAACACCATACATACATACATATATATATATATACACATATATCAATCCAACATGATTTAACAATTTATAGAAAATAATCATTGGAAACTCAAAACATAGGATATTAGGGGTAAAGTATACCTTCAATCCCTAGTTGTATGCTAGCAAAAGATGGTGATAACTTCTCCTTCCTCTTGACAATCTCAGAGAATTCCCTCAATTCATTGTGTTTTCCCCTCTTCTCACCAAACTCTTTGTTCTTCTCTGTTATCTAGCCATAGGGAAAAAATAGAACGCGTAATATAACTGATATGGCCTCTTTCCCACGTACGTCAGGTCACAAACCCAACAGGTTGTGTCGGTTAAAAATAAACCAAAGGCCATAAGGCCTTGTTTGGCAAAACACAACTCCCCCCTTCTAGATTATTTTCATAATATTTTTATTATATAGTTTTTACTTGTCACATTTAAATAATTTAAATAGCTTACAATTATAATTATAATAATTATAATTTTTATTATAATTATACTTATGATTAATAAATTATGATATATCTAATTTAATTATTAAATTTGACTAAAACATCACTTTATTTAATTTAATTATTTTCTTAAATATTAAACAATTCATTTAATTTAATTATTACATTAAATTAAATCTTCAAATAAAAATTAACATTATTCAATTTAATTGATTTTAATCAATTTAGTTACCAAATTCTTACACCACAATTCCATCAATTATTTATTTTTCTTAATAAATAAATTATTTTAAAATATCTATTTAATTCAATAAATATTTAAATTATAAATTTCTCGATCGTTACATCCTTCCCTCCTTAAAAGGATTCTGTCCCCAGAATCACGACTCGACAAATTTATTCGTTACAAAAGAGGGGTGGGGTCTTTCCGATAAAAATTTCTCCTTATTGGCGCGCAATTAAATAACCTAACCCTTTCCTTTACAGAACTTTCTATACATTGTTAATAATGTAAATAATAATATGAATAATTGTGTCATCTCAATTATTGATTTAATAATATAAAATATTGTGTAGGTGATACTATGATAATAATTGAATCAATAATATGAGATACTATACAGCAACTACTGTTGCAATAATTGAATGAAACTGAGTGACTTCTTCCTTAAGCATCAATAATTAGAGATAATGTGCAATACCGTGTTCTACTGTGCAACAACGCGTATTACTGTTCTTTTATCACCGGTATTTCAACAATTTAACGATAAAAGTTTTACCGTTATTCTATGAAAATGTTATTTTCGTCGCTTTCTATATTCGACAGTTATTTCAATGTGGGGTCCATCAATGATTGTGCCATCGTACAGATATTCCCCGACCTAATGAATTTTTTATGACAACTTGCTTACTTTGAAAAATTTACACATATCACCTATAACTATAGCATTATATCAAATTAACACTTTATTATTCAAAATAAAATTTAGAGAAAATTCAATCTTTATTCATAAAAAGTTGAGGTCTTACAACCTCCCCTCCTTATAAAATTTCATCCTCGAAATTGATGTACGTACCTGGTGTGTCGAAGAGACGAGGATACCTTATTTTCATTTTAGATTTAAACTCCCAGGTTATTTCCTCAATATCGTGGTTTCTCCATAAAACTTTAACTTGAGGTATAACCTTTGAGCATAGAATATGTTCCTTCTTATCCAAGATTTTAACAAGTACCTCTTCATACGTTAAATCTTCTGCTATCTCGTCTGGTTCTAATTAAATAATGTGGTTCGGGTCTTCCACATGTTTACGTAGCATGGATATGTGAAAAGCGTTATGAACACGAGACATACTTGGCGGTAAGGCGAGTCTATAGGCCATAGTTCCTACTCGATTGAGGATTTCAAATGGACCAATAAATTGAGGGTTGAGCTTTCCTCTCTTTCCGAATCTCGTAACTCCTTTCCATAGAGCAACACGTAACAATACATGATCTCCAACATTGAATTCTACGTCCCTTTGATGAAGATCGATGTAAGACCCCAACTTTTATAAATAAAGAATAATATTCTCGAAATATATTTTTGAATATTATGGTGTGGATTTGATATAATGTTATAGTTGTGGGTAATATTTACAAATTTTGCAAAGTAAGCAAGTGGTTATATAATATTTGATTGGTCGGGGAATATTCGTTTTAACAGGGAATATTCGTACGACGGCACAATCATTGGTGGACCCCACAACGAAAGTATTATCGTAGTTAGAAAATGACATAATTATCGTTTTATAAAAATAACGGCGGAAGTGTTACCGTTAAAACTGTTGAACTACCCGATAGTAAAATTACAGTAATAAGCGTGGTTACATAAGAATACACTACATATTAGTTATTGATGCTTACGTGAGAAGTCACTTTCGATTATACTCAATTATTGCTACAATAATTGTGCATCATATCTCTCATATTATTGATTCAATTATTGTCACAAGATTATCATCGCATAATATGTTATATTATTAAATCAATAATTGAGACGACAAAGTTATTTATATTATTAAATTGCAATATTTACAATGTCTAGAAGTTCTGTCAAGGAGAGGTTTGGTCATCTAATTACGCGCCAATAAGGAGAAATCCTTATCGGAAAGCCCCCTCTTTCCTAGGAATGACCTGGTTGTTAAATATTATGAGTTATAATATTAATGATGAATAAGTTCGTGTTGATTAAAGATGAAATTGATAGTTCCATTGTGTTGGAATTATTAGTGTTAGTGGAAATAGACATCTATTCCGATGATAATTGATGTCTGGGGGTTATATTGATAAATCGGGTAATTAATCGGATAAATGGGCAATTAATTACTATTAATTCACATGATTATAACTATTTATTCACATGTGTGTACTATTAATTCACATTCTTGTACTATTAGGTGAGTTGGTGCAAGATTGATAATACTTGCATGACTAAGTTAAAAATGGAGGTATAGATGGAGGTACTATACTGTAATTCGTATTTTCACATGATTATAACTATTGATTCACATGATTGAACTATTGATTCACATTATTTACTATTAGGGGAAGTGGTGCAAGTTTGATAATACTTGCAGGACTAAATTAAAAATGAAAGAAAAGTTGAAGGTGTTGTCTTTGTAATATTTTGAGCCCCAAAATGTGCAATTATCGAAACTATATTTTCCTATAAATAAAGCTCATTCTTCCTTCATTTCTCACCAATTCACTAAAGCTTTTGAGCAATTATTATAGAGAGAAATTATAGAGAAAAAAAGAAGAGAAGTCTCACACCTCACTATTCCAATATCCAGCTTTCTTCTAGGTAAGGGTATTAGTCTTTCGTATTCATGAAGAGAGTTATTTTCTTTCAATACTCGTAAGAGTTGTTATTCCATTCTTTATTATTATGTTGTAATAACTTTGTACATCAAAGTACCGCATACAAGGTGAAATTCTTCATTATTCCATTCTTTATTATTCATTGGAATAACCTCGTCATGCATTTGATCTATCGCACGCCCGGTGAATTCATTGTTATTCCATTCTTTATTATTACATTGGAACATCCTATCTATGCGGATTATGCATGACTGGTTCCATTTTTTTATTATTCTGTTGGAACATCACATGCATGCATTACATACGACACGGGTCCACTTTATTATTTTGTTAGAATATCCTGTCTGTGCGGATTACGCATGACCTGGTTCCATTCTTTATTATTGTATTGGGAATAACTTTCTGCATGCGGTCTATCACATGCACTCGTGAATTCTTCATTATTCTATTCTTTATTATTACATTGGAATAACTCGCCTATGTGGATTACTGCAGCATGCATGGTGAATGATCCTTCGTATTCATTCCTTATTAAATTATGAAAATGATCCGTCTGCGTGGATTACTGCATGGCGAACAAAAATCCATTTGCGCTTTCATATATTCAATTATACTCGGTTGGTTAAAGTTTTGGCTTCTATACTCCATGAAATTAGTAGAATATCCTGGATATTTGCGCTTCATCCAAAGATCTTTTCATGGAAATATTCTTATGAGTATTCTTGAATTTTACTCCACAAAGAAGTATCATGTTGACAATTTGGATGTTATTGATTTACGGATAAACTAAAATTTTAAATCTTTAAAATTTATCCTTGAACTTGTTTTATTGAATTATTATGTCATTGTCATCATCCTCATGCTTATATTGTGATGAAAGTCATCTTTGGCTTACGTGCATAGATGGACTTGGTATGATTATGACCGAGGATTATTCTTAAGTATAATCATGACACGTAATGTTATAAATGATGTGGTAAAGTCCTCGGTGCTTTGTAGTGCATTTTTGGATAGTTTTTGGTATGATTATGACCAGGGATTATTCGGTATAGTCATGACCATTGATGATTTAATGAATATCCTTGGCCCATAGTGCAGGCATGACTCGATGATATGGTTTATTTATTAAGCTGAGTCTCAGCGATAAAAATTGATGAAAACATTTTAAATCATAGAAGATAGTAGATATCATGCTCTACTTGACTCTTCTAATGGATTGCTTATTCCGCTGCAGTTAAACTTGATGTCTATTGTATTTTATCAGTTTAACATTGTTGAAGACTAATGATAATTTATTCTGCATTATCTTAGTCATAATATTTATTACTGGGCTAGTTGAGCTCACCCTTTCTTTCACTGTTCTCTTCAGGAAATGAGATCATAGCCGGGACTAGTCGGGGAACGAAGTGACGGTCCAGATGATAGCATTAGTAGTCCTCACTATTTTGTTAAATAATGTGACAATAAATGTAATGAGGACTCCATTGAGTGTGGATATTGTCTAGATGACAATATTCTTATTAAAACTCTTAGATTATGTTTTGTCGTATTTCACACGACTGTTGTATAATTAAGTTGTATTTGAATTTTGTACCATGTATTTGGCAACTCAAGATGGGTGATGTATACCTATTTTGGGGGCGTCACAATCGACATAACTCTTTTGTCAATCTTGTGAGGTTTGTATGCGTTGTTAAATCTTTTGAATATTTTCTGTAGCATACTGGAGAATGACACTTTCGTCCATACAACGACTCGAATGGAGCCATGCCTATACATACTTGATAACTGTTGTTGTAGGAGAATTCCACTAATGGCAAGTACTTGTGTCAACTTCCTTTGAAGTCTAGGACATAGAGTCTTAATAGATCTTCAAGAGTTTGAATAGTCTTTTCTGATTGCCCGTCCGTCTGGGGATGATATGCAGAACTAAATCATAAATCAGTGCCCATAGCTTTCTTCAAGTTGATCCAAAAGCGTGAAGTGAATCTTGGGTCTTGATCAGAAACCATGAATACTGGCATACTGTGACACCCCCAAATCCAGGTACTCCATTTCCACAAGATTTGGTGTTCACTTACCAAAACCATTACATCTAACTACCCATTATAAAGGATAAAGATATAATTTAAATAACTTAAGCAATAATCTTTCCCATTAAAGGGTTACATCATCATCTCAAAAATAATCCCAGGTAATCTAACCTTAAAATTATTATATAAGTTTGCGGAATACATCATAAAATAAAGCAAGTCTTTAATATAATTAATTAAAATAAAAATTCTCATAAGTCTTCAACACTTGGACATCTTACCCTTTCCTTTGCTAGTAGATGGCTCATCGATTTTCTCTACTTTAACTGCAGTGTTAAATGCAAGAGTGAGCAAACATTTGCTCACTGATATAGGAAGTAACAATACTAACAACATGAGAATGAACAACGAATGCTGAACAAGAATGAACTTGTTCTACGAATCAAAATAGAAAATAAGTTCGAGTTTAATATCTGAAGGTCTTAAGACCACGAACTATGTCTCTGGTATTTAGGTATTATCACCTCAACCTTAATAGTCATTAGACTGTATAGACCCTTCTTAACATACTTAGGGGGATCAGCCCTTTGTACCATGTATTGTGCACAAACATCTAAACGTTACACGTACAAAATCCCTTATAATAGGGTTGTTCGTCTCAGCTTGAATTTAGAATTTCTGCTTTAAAGAAAGTTTAGCTCGGAACTAACTTATTAGCGTTTCTAGAATTTTAGAACACTATTCCATAATAGACTAGTTCAATCAATAAGAGTTTACTTATTACTTGGAGATTTAATATAATCAATATAGAATTGAACAAGGTTATCAAGGTCAAAGATTGAATAACAACAATATATAATTGAGTAAACATGATATACATGCAAATTGCTATATTCAAAATAGTTAGAACAATCTCCTTTGAATCAATGTACTAAAACAACATATGCTTTGAATAACATTAAGGAAAATGAAACTTGCTCGATGTAACGAAATGGGTTACAAGAGCTTGTACAATCATACACAAGATAGATTAGTTTTTCTTAACTTTAACATATAATTTAGAAACTTGTACAATGATAATTTAGGAATAGAAAGCTTGCATTCTTATAAAGAGAATGAATTTAGGAACTTGCTCAACGAAAGTTTAGGGTAAGAAACTTGCCTTGTATGTAAGCTACACAAGTAATAATATTCGCCAATTACCCTACTTATATCATTGAAATCGCAACAACAATTAGTTACATTAACACCCATTTCATTTGTTTATTTTTCATTTTAATCAAGTCTATAATCCTTCACTTAGGACTTTATTATCCTACTCATTCACGTAACACTAAACTGAATTCTCAATTATATCATAGTATACGACATGGTGATTGTAAAACAATTCCAATTCAAATGACATCACATTACGAACTTTCACAACTTACTAATTCATAATCTATAATTTTGGCTTTGTGATTATAATACACTACTATGCCTTGTAACATGTTTTAGGTCCTTTACAAATCATTAAAATATGTTATTAAAAATTTCCAAGCTATCTTTATTATCGACTCATTACTAGGTTCGATTGACTCATCATGTGGTTAGCCAGCTTTACACATCGGATTATAGAGCACCACAAGGCAAGATGGCGTGTGCTCGCATTAAGACACAAGACGCGCTCAAGACGACAAAGAATACAGCACTTTAGCGATGCATCGATTTCGATTTTTGCGTAAACTCAAAATCGAGACTCTGCTTTCAGGCCAAAAATCCCAATTCCATAGAAATTCACCAAACTCAACATCTAAAACTTTGTAATAGCATAGTTAAGCATGCTATACACCATTCTAACTACATAAACATCACATACACACGAATTTGAAGAATCAAAACCATATTTCTCTAAATTTCTTCAATTTTGACATTTTTAGCGAATTCGATCGCCATGAATTCGTTTCTTAATCAATTGACATGATTTAAACTATGTTGGTTTCGTTTCTTATCATATTAACACATTTTAACATCAAATTACAGATTATAACACACATTAAGCATGAAATTTTATACTTTCTAAGCCATATTATATGAACATAAAAACTGTTATTTCAATTCCTTCCTCAAACCCAATTTCATGTATATGACAATCAACAATTATGTATATATATATATATATATAGATATAGATATTGATAATAACAGATTCTACAAAAACAATACATATAAATCCATTTTCAAAAACAATCCAACATACTTCCAACAACAATATCAAAACTTAATAGTTAAAATTAAAGTAGGTTATACCTTGATTAGCAAGAACAATTAGCAACCCTTCTCTTTCTCTTGAGAATCTCAGAACAACTTCTTTCTTCTCTAAATTCTCTGTGATTCTCTCTTATCTCCCAAGCTCTCTCTCTAACCCTCTGCTCTTTAGCCTTAGACAAAATACGCTTAGAAAAAAAATATAAACTGATATGGCTTACCTGTGACGCCCCCAAAATAGGTATACATCACCTATCTTGAGTCGCCAAATACATGGTACAAAATTCAAATACAACTAAATTATACAACAGTCGTGTAAAATACGACAAAACATAATCTAAGAGTTTTAATAAGAATATTGTCATCTAGACAATATCCACACTCAATGGAGTCCTCATTACATTTATTGTCACACTATTTAATAGAATATTGAGGACTACTAATGCTATCATCATCTGGACCGTCACTCCGCTCCCCGACTAGTCCCGCCTCGTTCTCATTTCACAAGAGAGCAAAGAAAAGAAAGGGTGAGGTCAACTAGCCCAATAAGAAATATTATGACTAAGATAATACAGAATAAATTATCATTAGTCTTCAACAATGTTAAACTGATAAAATACAATAGACATCAAGTTTAATTGCAGCAGAATAAGAAATCCATTAGAAGAGTCAAGTAGAGCATGATATCTACTATCTTCTATGATTTAAAATGTTTTCATCAAATTTTATCGTTGAGACTCAGCTTAATAAATAAACCACATCATCGAGTCATTCCTGCACTACGGGCCAAGGATATTCATTAAATCATCAATGGTCATGACTATACCGAATAATCCCTGGTCATAATCATACCAAAAACTCGTCCCATCAATGCACTACAAAAGCATCGAGGACTTTTACCACATTATTTATAACATTATAAGTCATGATTATACTTAAGAATAATCCCATCATAATCATACCAAGTCCATCTATGCACGTAAGCCATAGATGACTTTCATCACAATATAAGCACGAGGATGATGACAATGACATAATAATATAATAAAACAAGTTCAAGAATAAATTTTAAAGATTTATAAGTTAATATATCTTGAAATCAATTACGTCCCAAATTATCAACATGATCTTCGCTTTGTGGAGTAAAATTCAAGAATGCTCGTAAGAATATTTCCATGAAAGATACTGGGATGAAGCGCAAAATATCCGTGATATTTTACTAATTTCATGGAGTATAGAAGCCAAAACTTTAACCAAATGAGTATCATAGAATATATGAAACTACAAATGGATTTTCACCCGCCATGCGGTAATCCACGTAGACAGATCATTTTCACAATTTAATAAGGAATGAATACGAAGGATCATTCACCATGCATGTGATAATCCACATAGACAGGTTATTCCAACAGAATAATAAAGAATGGAACCAGGTCATGCGTAATCCGCATAAATAGGATATTCCAACAGAATAATAAAGAATGGAATAACAGAAGAATACACCATGCATGCGATAGATCGCATGCATGTGTTATTCCAATGTAATAATAAAGAATGGAACCAGTTCTAGCGTAATCGCATGCAGACGATATTCCAATGTAATAATAAAGAATGGAATAACAAAGAATTCACCATGCATGCGATAGACCAAGCGCAGCGAAGTTATTCCAACGAATAATAAAGAATGGAACTAGGTCTAGCGTAATCTGCACAGACAGGATATTCCAATAGAATAATAAAGAATGGAATAACAGAAGAATTTCACCATATATGCCGTACTTCGCATATACATGTTATTCCAACATAATAATAAAGAATGGAATAACAGAAGAATTTCACCATGTATGCGGTACTTCACATAGACAGGTTATTCTAACATAATAATAAAGAATGGAATAACAGAAGCTCTCTTCATGAATACGAAAGAAATAATACCCCTTACCTAAGAATAAAGCTGGATACTGAAATAGAGAGGTAGCATACTTCTCTTCTTCTTTCTCTCTATAATTTCTCTCTATAATAATTGCTCTATAGCTTTAGTGAATTGGTGAGAAATGAAGGAAGAATGAGCTTCTATTTAAAGGAAAATATAGTTTCGATAATTGCACGTTTTGGGGCTTGAAATATTATGGTACAATACCTTCAACTTTTTTTTCATTTTTAATTTAGTCTTGCAAGTATTATCAAACTTGCACCACCTCCCCTAATAGTAAATAATGTGAATCAATAGTTCAATCATGTGAATCAATAGTTATAATCATGTGAAAATACGAATTACAGTATAGTACCTCCATTTATACCTCCATTTTTAACTTAGTCATGCAAGTATTATCAATCTTGCACCAACTCCCCTAATAGTACAAGAATGTGAATCAATAGTACACACATGTGAACAAATAGTTATAATCATGTGAATTAATAGCAATTAATTGCCCATTTATCCGATTAATTACCCGATTTATCAATATAACCCCCAGACATCAATTATCATCTGAATAGATGTCGATTTCCACTAACACTAATAATTCCTATATAATGGAATTATCAATTTCATCTTTAATCAACACGAACTTATTCATCATTAATATTATAACTCATAATATTTAACAACTAGGTCGCTTCGAGGAAAGGGGGCTTCTGGATAAGGATTTCTCTTATTGGTAGCGCATGATTAGATGACCAAACCTCTCCTTGACAGAACTTCTAGACATTGATTTAATAATATATCATATAATGCAGATGATACTGTGACAATAATCGAATCAATAATATGAGAGATATGATGCAACAATTACTGTAGCAATAATTGAGTATAACTGAGTGACTTCTCACGTAATCATCAATAATCAATACCGTATGGTACTATGCAACCACACGTATTACTGTACTTTTACTACCGGGTAGTTCAACAGTTTAACGGTAAAGCTTCCACCATTATTTTTATAAAAAGATAATTATGTCGTTTTCTAACTAGGACAATACTTCTGTTGTGGGGTCCACCAATGATTGTGCTTGGTAAATGCGAATATTCCACTGTTAAAACGCGAATATTCCCCACCAATCGAATATTATATAACCACTTGCTTACTTTGCAAAATATGTAAATATTACCCACAACTATAACATTATCTCAAATCTACAACATAATATTCAAAAAAAATATTTTGAGAAATTTAAATCTTTATTCATAAAATTTGGGGTCTCACAATCGCCCCTCCTTATGAAATTTTGCCCTCAAAATTTACGTACATAACTGGTATGATGAGGATACCTTAACTTCATTTCAGATTCTAACTCTTGAGGTATAACGTTTGAGTGTTGAATACGATTCTTCTTATCTAAGATTTTAACACGTATCTCCTCATACATTAAATCTTCTGCTATCTCATCTAGTTCTAATTTAATAACGTGGTTCGGGTCATCCACATATTTACGTAACATCGATACGTGAAAAACGTTATGAACACACGACATACTTGGCGGTAAAATGAGTCTATAGGCCACAGTTCCTACTCGATAAAGGATTTCAAATGGCCCAATAAAATTGAGAGTTGAGATTTCCTCTCTTCATCGATTCTTGTTTCTAGAATAACGCCCTCTTGAACCTTCTTCTTCATATTCATCAGCTCCGGGTAGCTTGAGCAACTTTAACTTTATCGATTAAAGTCGATTCTACACGTATATTCGTTATCTTCACGTGGGTCCCTAGAGTCTTTATTTCTATCTTCATCATTTGTAAGTTATACGAAATGGGTCTTTGTGTTAACAACTTTGCACTCATAAAGTCATACGATCTTCTACTCAACACGTCAGCTACCATGTTCACTTTCCCACGATGGTATTGAATGGTACGATAGTAATCTTCAACAGCTCGAGCCAACGTCTTTGGCGCACGTTACGTTCGTTTTGGGTGAAGAAAAATATTTGAGGATTTTAGAAATGGGTTTTGTACTGGGGTCAATACAAAATTCGATTTCACGCTCTAAGTAGGCTAAGAAGTCTTCAAGAATACGCCAGGAAATTTATTAAGAATAGAAATATCATTCAAAACTGTGACTCTCATCCAAGACTTGGATAGCACATGTAATGAAGGTTTCTCCTAACGGAGCTTCAACCGATAAGTCAAAGTCTAACTTCTCTGGGGTCAAATTTAAACGTTGAGCGCAAGCAAGAGAGATAAAATAATGGGTAGAACCGGTATCTAATAAGGTATAGACTTCGCAAGAATTTATAATTAACTAACCCGTGCTAACTTCATTCGGGTTACTCACTTTTTGAGAAGTTACGAAAAACGCTCTTCCTAAAACCACCGACTTTGTTTTGTCCGTATCCGCCTTTGGTGTCACCGTCCCAGCTGGACTTGACTTTGGTGCATGACAAAATCGGGCTAGGTGACCTTCTTTTCCACAATTGTAACATGCTTTGGACCGCATCACGCAGTTTGGACTGATATGTCCCTCCCCTCCACATTTGTAACATACGACCGACGATCGTTCTCCTCCCTTAACAACAGGTACTGGTGCTGACATCTTTCCATCATTGTTGAATCTCCTCTTCTTGAAATTTCCACTCCTATTATCTTGGCCATGATTACCACCGAAGTGGTTACCATTCTTGGCATGATAATTTCACGATGGTTATCATTGTTATGATGGCCGTTGCCACCGGTACGATTATTATCGTTGCCTTTTGGTTGGGCTGGTTCATTATCGCTCTCTAATAACTGAGCCCTATTCACTACATCTGAATACAAACACAATTTGTGAGAAATGAGGTATTGACGTATATCGGGTTTCAAACCTCTTAGAAACATTCGCGTCATTCGCTCCTCATTATCGACCAAATGGGATGCAAACCGGGATAACTCCGCAAATTTAGCCTCGTATTGCGACACGGTCATATTGTTTTGCTCCAACTTGATAAACTCCACCTCCTTCATGTGACGAATACTTTCGGGAAAATACTTGTTGATAAGTGGTATTTTTACCTACTTATTGAATACTAATTCACGCGAACTATGCCCATCTCAAGTACATTTTATTGTGTTTTAGTTGCATTTCATGATATTTTGCATTGCATTTACTTAAAACTCCTTTTGGTGAATAAGTGCAGGAATCGGCTTAATTTTGGTGGTATTAGAGGGCACGAGGCTAATGGATGCATGAAGGCGAGGCACAACCGGGGATTTGCTTGACATGAAAGTACTATGAAGCAAGGAGATCAAGCATGGAAGAAAACTAAGAATGAATGAACAAGTCGCAGCAGCAAGCAGCATTTACGTAACCGAAACTGAACTTAACTTGCAGATTGCGCAGTTGCATACATAAAGGCCTTGAGAGCGCGCGCCTGCGTGAGGACTTGGCTGGACAGGTCATACTTTCTGCAAGTCTCGCGCCTGTGTGAGAAACATACTGGAGGAGCGCGCGGCCGCGCGTGATGCTGAAGCTGTGTATTTGTTTTATTTTAATTTTTAATTAAATGAGTTGTAATTAGTTTTAAAAATGATTCTGACTGGTGTCAGACAGGAGGATTGATATTTTTAGCATATTTTTCATATCATAACTAGGGTTTACATAGTGGGAGAGATTCCAACGTAGAACAAGGCCAAAACGTCTACTTCTCCAATTCTTCTTGGGATTCTTTGTCGTTGTGGTTCTTTATTATTGTTTACTGGATTTTTATGAGGATTTGAATGTTATTGTTGGTTCCAAATCTGCAATTGGGTTTGATCGTTCTATCTTTCATCTTTCAATTGTTTGCTTTGTAATCATGTTCAACGTTGATCCCATAATGGCTTTTGGTTCAGTCATGAACTGAACTCCATTATGGGATTCTAACGGATTTTAATATGTAGTTTGGTTGCATGCTTAAATGCTAGGGTTGTTTTGCATATTATATGGGAATTCTGTCATGATTGTTTTACATGTATGAATGCCTGATCACCATTCGTCTTAGTACTTATATGGAATTGACAATGAACATGCAAGTATGGATTGTAATCATGATAGCATGCGAATATGGGGCTGTTGTATATGGCTTGCGTATTTTGTGAACTAGATAGACATATACTGTTTCACCGTATGAGTTAGAGTAAGGGCTTGTGCTTAAAATCAATATAATTGCAATTTCACATAGACATATAGTGATTTTGGTTGTATTGATGATTACATGGAGTCTATCATCTGTGGATACTATGTAAGTAGGTTATAGTGCATTGAAAAATGGTTATAACTCTATTCGTGCTCATGGCTATTTTCCTATGATATGTGAACACTTCTTGCATGATAGTGGCGATTAGATGAAATATTAAATGAAGTTAGGGTCCCATTATTTCCAGATTATATTCATTCCATTAGTATACTTATTTTTAGTTATTAGTTACAATTAGTTAAGTCAACAATTATATTCATTAGTCTAAGTATAAAAATACAGTGAGTTAATTGATGCATAGTAGTTTAAATTTAACAACTTTTTCTATGGGATCGATACTCTACTTACTCTGTATTACTTGTTGAACATAGTAGTTTAATTGATGCATAGTAGTTTAAATTTAACTTTGTCTGCATCACGGTATGCCAGATTGGATGGTGATCAACTCCTTCTACAATGGTTTGGGATGGCAGTCAAGACCGATTGTGGATGTAGCCGCAGGAGGGGCATTATGGGCAAAGAGCTATGACGAAGCCTATACGCTTATCGAGACTATGGCTGCAAATGATTATCAGAATCCAACAGCTTGGATGCCACAGCCCAAGGTTGCAGGTGTGTTGGAGGTAGACGCGATTACGGTTTGTTTAACACAGATGGCAACTATGGCTAAGATAGATACTCTCTGGCGAAAAGCAAAGTGAAAAACAGTTGCCTTCGTTTATGAGATTTGTATGGGGTCACACTCCACGATCAATGTCTTATCACCGAGTCGATGCAAGATGCGTGAGCAACTACAGGAAAGACCGTAGGTCAATTTCGAACACATATCACCCCAACAACCAAATCATCCAAACTTTAAATGGTCGAATAACCAAGGAAATCAACAAAATCGGGCCAATAAGAACCAACGGTTTCAACCACAAATATCTCAAATATAGTTTACACCAAAACCACCGTTCCCACCGGGATTCTCTCAACAACAACAACATCACACTCCAGCTGCACCACAGCTAGAAAATAAAGCAGAAATGGAGGAGATGATGTTGAAATACATGGCAAATACGGAAGTCATGATCAAAAGCCAAGCAGTGGCTATTAAGAATTTAGAGACTCAAATGGGGCAAATGGCGAGTATGCTTAACAACAGGCCCCAAGGTTCATTGCCAAGTAACACTGAGACAAATCCAAGAAGAGACAGGAAGGAGTAGTGTCAAGCGATCACATTGAGATCAAGGAAAGATTTGACAGGTTCTGCAAGTCGCATACCACTACCGTAGTAATACTAAGGAGGTTGCATGCCACCATGAAAGGAAAGCAGTGGTGAAGGGGGAAATTCTAGAAAATCTCGATATTCACGGAGAAAAGAAAAAGATAAAGCAGGTTCAGAAGAAAAAGTCAAGAGTCCAGAGCTGCCAATTCACCCTCAAGTACCGTATCCGCAGAGGTTAATTAAGCAGAAAGAAGACAAACAGTTCAACAAGTTTCTAGAGGTATTCAAAAAGCTGCAAATTAATATACCTTTCACCGAAGCATTGGAACAAATGCCAAGCTATGCAAAGTTCATGAAGGGTATATTGTAAAGGAAGAGAAGATTAGATGAGTTTAAAACGGTAGCCTTGACCGAGGAATGCGGTCAAGATGCTTGGTATGAAAACTACCTCCAAAGCTGAAAGATCCAGGCAGCTTCACAATTCCGTGCACAATTGGGAAGATGAACTTTAGTAAGTGTTTATGTGATCTGGGGGCAAGTATAAATTTATGCCGTTGTCAATGTTTAACCATTTGGGATTGCCGGCTCCAAGGCCGACAAACATTTCTCAACAGCTAGCTGACAGATCCATCACGTATCCACGAGGAATTGTTGAAGATATGTTGGTAAAGGTGGACAAGTTTATTTTTTTCGGTTGACTTCATCATTCTAGACTACGAAGAGGACACAAGTATACCAATAATATTGGGAAGACCATTTTTAGCCACAGGCAAAGCTTCGATAGACGTGCAAAAAGGGGAACTCACTATGCGTGTACATGATCAGGAGGTCACCTTCAATGTCTTTAAGGCAATAAAGTTCCCAACGGATGAAGAAGAATGCTTCTTGGTTGACTTGGTGGATTCGGGCCTAAAGGATGAGATACAGAAACTGGGGAAGTATGGACCTGAGGTGTGTAACGGGTGCAAATTTAGAATTGAAGGTAGAGCCGTTAATGAAAGCTGAAGTCATTAAATTTCGGGGTGCAGTGGACAATAAGGAAGGCACCTCAATTCTTGATGTGACGTGAGATTCAGAGATAGTCAAGCTAATTGACTATAACTTAGCGCTGGATGGGAGGCAACCCATTATTTCTACCCCCATTGACTTTTTAGTTATTCATTTGGAATTACTTTAGTTAGTTATATCTAATTCAATTTTAATAGGATATTAGATTTTCATGCTTAAGTATGTAGCAAGAATTGCTTTGCAAATATTTGCAAGATGATAGCATTATGAGGCCACTAATTCATATCTTAACAATGTGCATTAATGTCTATGCAGGAACCATCATTGGAAAGCATCACTGATAGGTAGAGTGGAGTTGAACTTGAACAGGTCAGGATATCAAAGTCATACTGCAGCAACTGTATGACTATGAAGTACAAACTCGCGCGGCCGTGTGCCAAGTCAATCTGGCCAACAAACATTCTGCAAGTCTCGGGCATGCGACCAAAATTTACTACAAACTCAAGGTGGTCGCGCGACAATCGAATTAAAAGCGATTCTCAACATTTTAAAAAAGAGTTGTGAACCATTTGGACTCTTATTGGGGATAATAACAGAAGCAAAAATCTCTCACTCTCCATAACTCACGTCTCTATCTCTCTATCAGTTACAAATTGCAACCGTGCTTTTCTCAATCACATCTCCACGATTCTCTCCACGTTTAAAGCTCAACCCACGCTCTCATCCACTCTATAAAGCTAGGGCTCCTAATTGGGTTGGCAGAAATAAGTTGGGAGATTAGCACATCATAAATTCTCATTCATTCTTAGTAAGTTCATCTGTATTCTTGCTCAAATATCTAAAAATGGGTCAAAAAAGAGCACGACCATCTTCATTTTCCTCTTCCTCATCCTCCTCCGGTAGTCATGAGGAGGACATTGTTGACCACACCAAGTTCTTGTGTCTGGAAGCCCAGCAAGAGTACTACCAGATCGTAGCAAAAACATTTATCAAGGAAAGAGGATTTAAACCAGAAGGCCAGGATGGACAGCTTAGTGTCATGATCCAGGAACGAGGCTGGGGTGGACTGACTGCATCTCCTACGCCCATTCCGATGAGCATAGTCTGAGAGTTTTACGCCAATGCCAAAGTCACCATGAACGATACCTCTATAGCTTGAGGTGCTGAGATAGACTACAGACCCTTCGCTATCTGAACCATTCTAAGAATCACCGAGACACCACCACGAGGGGCTGCCAATTGGATCACAGGGGCACATCAGGAAACAGACTTGGAGTGTGTCATTGCATAGTTGTGCATACCAGGCACGAAGTGGACTTACAAAGTTGGCACGACCCAGCCTCGCAAATTCCCAGCAGCCGCACTGAATCGATACGCCAAGGCGTGGAACCTGTTTATTTGTTCCAAGTTATTGCCTTCATCGCATCAGCATGAGATAACGGCGGAAAGGGCCATAATTCTATGGGGCATAATTACTGGCGAGTATATTGACGTGGGGTATTTGATTCATCAAAACATCATGAAGTATCTGAAGGGAAGTACCACTGGGAGCATTCCACATGTATCAGTGGTAGCCATGCTATGTGCTCATCAGGGGTGCAATTGGGGCAACGAACAAATGCAATATCCAAGCTAGGACATCACTCATGCCAATATTGTGAAATTCGAGGACTGGGTAGGAGGCAAAGCACACCCGCGCGGACGAGGATTTATTCTCAGGCCCACATTCCCAGAGCCATCCCAGCAGTCCCTCGGGCCATGATGATGAAGCGAGCCCATCCCACCGAAACACACACACTGCCTGATCGATCAACAACTCAAGGTTGGAGCGCAAAGTTGACGCCATGTATGATAATTTTGGAACGTTTGCCACGGGACTCACCAGGGCCTTGGCTGAAGCCTTCCTTGCACGAGGAAAATGCTCGAGTGGCCTCGATTTAGGATCAAATTGCCATATCCACCACTGATTCACCACCCGGGAGGGTGGTCAAGCCGATCATTAGGGGAGTTTTCTATACCCTTTACCTTCATTCAATGGGGCATTGAATATTATAAGTTTGGGGGTATTGGGGTAGTAGTGTAGTTTCATTTAGTTTTTTGCATGTTTAGTGTAATTTTGCATGTTATAAAATTTTGCTGAAAATTTTTAATTTTCAGTCATGATTGCATGTCTAACAATGTTTAGCTCTATAGAAATTCTTGCCTAGCCAATGATGATGGTGAATTGTGAAGGATTCTAGAGTATATTGGATAACATGAACGTAGTTATAATGTTTCACACGATAAAATTCATGTTGCTGTTTAAATGCTTTCGGTTTGCACAAACGTGTTCACAATCACTTGTAGGTGTACGAAGTGTGTGTTGCATTGCTTGATAGAACATATAGTTTTAAAAAGAGAAATATGTGGAAAGTGATCTTAGACTGTTTGAAACATAGACATGCAAACTTTGGGAAAACATGGTTATGCTATGTATAAAAAAAAATCAAATAGCAATAACATGGCTAGTCTTAATTCGGGGCCCTGACTACTTGAGTAAGTACTCCCGAGGGGATTGTCTCTACACCTAGCGCCCTAAGGTCTTTTATGGTCTGGGAGTCATTGGCTGAAAGCTCGCTAAGGAGTAGCAGTGTGCCTAATGGATTGAGACATTGCACAGTCATGTGAAAAAAAAGAGAAAAAGAGAAAAAAAAGAAGAAAAATAGCAATAAACACCACGGGAAAGTGCGAAAAATGCCTTCGTGAGTAGCAATAAAGCAATAAGCCCATTGTTGAACTTTAGTTTGTGTTGATATGTTGAAATAGTCTGTGTTGCATGAGTATACATGAGTCTTAATTTAGGCTATAATTTTCTTTTTGGAGCAATGTAGCATATGTATTCTGTGCTTAAATCAAGTTTTGGTGAACACCGCACACACACACAGCATCTCTATAGCAGATATGAATTATTTGAGTGCATGACATTATGCCTATAGTTTGGTTTGAAACTGTATTCTTGGATCTGGAGCATTTACTGAGGTAATTTGGGCTGGAATTCTGTTATGGCTGGGACTATGTGAGACTAGGTTGCATCATAGATTAGTTGCATAGTATTGTAGTTATATTTTCATTGTTCATTAGTGTGCATTGCTTGAGGGCAAACAACAGTTCAAGTTTGGGGGTATTTGATAAGTGGTATTTTTAAAAACTTATTGAATACCAATTCACGCGAACTATGCCCATCTCAAGTACATTTTATTGTGTTTTAGTTGCATTTCATGATATTTTGCATTGCATTTACTTAAAACTCCTTTTGGTGAATAAGTGCAGGAATCGGCTTAATTTTGGTGGTATTAGAGGGCACGAGGCTAATGGATGAATGAAGGCGAGGCGCAAGCGGGGATTTGCCTGACATGAAAGTACTATGAAGCAAAGAGATCAAGCATGGAAGAAAATTAAGCATGAATGAACAAGTCGCATAGCAATGACATGACGAAACCGAACACTGAACTTGCTTGATCGCAGTGTCGCTTACACACGCATGCATAAAAAAGGCCTTGAGAATCGATTGGACAGGGCATACTTTCTGCAAGTCTTGCGCCCGCATGAGAAAATATATCTTTGGAGGAGTTGTGGTATTGCTGCTGATCTCAAGTCGTGTATTTGTTTTATTATAATTTTTAATTAAATGAGTTGTAATTAGTTTTAAAAATGATTCTGACTGGTGTCAGACAGGAGGATTGATATTTTTAGCGTATTTTTCATATCGTAACTAGGGTTTACACGGTGGGAGAGATCCCAACGTAGAACGAGGCCAATAAGTCTACTTCTCTAATTCTTCTTGGGATTCTCTGTCATTGTGGTTATTTATTATTGTTTACTGGATTTTTATGAGGATTTGAATGTTATTATTGGTTCCAAATCTGCAATTGGGTTTGATCATTCTATCTTTCATCTTTCAATTGTTTGCTTTGTAATCATGTTCAACATTGATCCCATAATGGCTTTTGGTTCAATCATGAACTAAACTCCATTATGTGATTCTAATGGATTTTAATATGTAGTTTGGTTGCATGCTTAAATGCTAGGGTTGTTTTGCATATCATATGAGAATTTTGTCATGATTGTTTTACATGTATGAATGCCTGATCACCATTCGTCTCAGTACTTATATGGAATTGACAATGAACATGCAAGTATGGATTGTAATCATGATAACATGCGAATATGGGGTCATTATATATATGGCTTACGTATTTTGTGAACCCGGATAGACATATCTTTGCTTTCACCGTATGAGTTAGAGTAAGGGCTCGTGCTTAAAATTAATATAATTGCAATTTCACATAGACATATAGTGATTTTGGTTGTATTGATGATTACATGGAGTCTATCATCTGTGGATGCTATGTAAGTAGGTTATAGTGCATTAAAAAATGGTTATAACTCTATTCGTGCTCATGGATATTTTCCTATGATATGTGAACACTTCTTGCATGATAGTGGCGATTAGATGAAATATTAAATGAAGTTAGGGTCCCATTATTTCCAGATTATATTCATTCCATTAGTATACTTATTTTTAGTTGTTAGTTACAATTAGTTAAGTCAACAATTATATTCATTAGTCTAAGTATAAAAATACAGTGAGTTAATTGATGCATAGCAGTTTAAATTTAACAACTTTGTCTGTGGGATCGATACTCTACTTACTCCGTATTACTTGTTGACACATGTATGCTTGCATGAGTTAGAGCTCTTTTATCAGAACTGTAAAAGAGGCAACAAGTTTTTGGCGCCGTTGCTGGGAAAAGGCGTTGAATTTAAATAATTATTATTAGTTTAAAGCAATATTGTATGACTTAGACAATTCTGATCGTTTCTCATTTCTATTTTTGTTGCATTTTTTTCGTTTCAGGAACTTGTGGATTTTTATGCACACACGATCATCCAACTCAGAACTAACACCAGCGCAGAATAACATAAACGATAGTGGTTGGAAAGCGAGTGTGCAGAGAAATTTGCAAGGGCAGTTAGATAATACAACATCTAGAATGGCGGAAGAACCGAGACTTGAGCAAAGAGAAGAGCATCGGGCTCTAAGGGAGTATTCCATGCCAAACATAAATGGACTACAGTCGAGCATAGTCAGACCTTCGATAGCAGCCAATACCTTTGAAATCAAACCGGGCACTATTTAGATGGTGCAGAACTCGGTTCAGTTTGGGGGTGCTGCTACGGATGATCCGAATGAACACCTATTGAGCTTCATCGAGATTTGTGATACATTCAGATACAATGGTGTGACGGAGGATGCCATTAGACTATGGCTATTCCCATTTTCATTGAGGGATAAGGCTAGAAGTTGGCTACATTCTTTGCCTTCAGGGTCAATCACTACATGGGAGGACTTAGCACATAAATTCTTAGCCAAGTTGTTTCCAATGGCTAAGACTGCAAAGATGAGGACAACTATCTCTCAGTTTGAGCAACAACAAGGCGAGTCCTTATATGAGGCATGGGAAAGATATAAAGAGATGCTCAAAAAATGGCTGCATCACGGTATGCCAGGTTGGATGGTGATCAACTCCTTCTACAATGGTTTGGGATGGCAGTCAAGACCGATTGTGGATGTAGCCGCAGGAGGGGCATTATGGGCAAAGAGCTATAACAAAGACTATACGCTTATCGAGACTATGACTGCAAATGATTATCATAATCCTACAGCTTGTATGCCACAACTTACGGTTGCAGGTGTGTTGGAGGTAGACGCGATTACACAGTTGTCGGCACAGATGGCAGCTATGGCTAAGAAGATAGATACTCTGGCAGAAAACTCCGGTGGTCCCAGCTCCTTGAACTCCTTAGCGGTGACCGACCGTGGGTTGCCATTATTTCCACCTATATTTTGAACAGGAGTCTCTCTTACCTGATGTTGCATGAATTGCATAAGGCCTCTGAACATCCCATCGTTCATCATTTGATCGGTGTTGTTATTTATATGAGGATTATTGTCTTCCTGTTGCACATTATCCTGGGTATTGATCGTTGGTGACTCAACGGTCTCATGTACTTCATTGCTGATCTCAACATTTTCAGATGCCATTTTCAAACACTGCCACAAAACAAGGGTTAATTAACATATCACATATTATCCCTATACTCTGATCGACCAATTAAATACCAAATAAACTTAGGTAGGTCATACTAGCGAAGGAATTCCCTGTCTCTCCCCTCCTAGTTCTTGTCTCACATCTCAGCCAGGGATCATATCCCTAAGCTTTGATACCAACTGTGACGCCCCCAAAATAGGTATATAGCACCCATCTTGAGTCGCCAAATACATGGTACAAAATTCAAATACAGCTTAATTATACAATAGTTGTGTAAAATACGACAAAACATAATCTAAGAGTTTTCATAAGAATATTATCATCTAGACAATATCCACACTCAATGGAGTCCTCATTACATTTATTGTCACACTATTTAATAGAATAGTGAGGACTATTAATGCTATCATCTAGACCGTCACTCCGTTCCCCGACTAGTCCCGCCACGTTCTCATTTCACGAAGAGCAACGGTGAAAGAAAAGGTGAGCTCAACTAGCCCAAGAAGAAATATTATGACTAAGATAATGCGAATAAATTATCATTAGTCTTCAACAATGTTAAACCGATAAAATACAATAAACATCAAGTTTAATTGCGGTTTTAATAAACAATCCATTAGAAGAGTCAAGTAGAGCATGATATCTACTATCTTCTATGATTTAAAATGTTTTCATCAATTTTATTCTTTGAGACTCGACAATAAATAAACCACATCATCGAGTCATCCCTCAGATACTGCGTGCGAGGATATTCATTAAATCATCAATGGTCATGACTATACCGAATTATCCTCGGTCATAATCATACCAAAAACTCGTCCCATCAATGCACTACAAAGCTACTCTTTGGACTTTTACCACATCATTTATAACATTACAGTCATGATTATACCGAATAATCCCTCAGTCATAATCATACCAAGTCCATCTACGCATGCGTAAGCCAAAGATGAATTTCATCACAATATAAGCATGAGGATGATGACAATGACATAATAATTCAATAAAACAAGTTCAAGAATAAATTTTAAAGATTTATAAGCTAATTTATCTTGAAATCAATTACGTCCAAATTGTCAACATGATCTTTGCTTTGTGGAGTAAAATTCAAGAATGCTCGTAGAATATTTCCATGAAAAGATCTGGGATGAAGCGCAAATATCCAACATATTCTACTAATTTCATGGAGTATAGAAGCAAAACTTTAACCAAATGAGTATCATAGAATATATAAAACTATAAATGGATTTTCACCGCCATGCGGTAATCCCGTGAACCATGCATCATTTCTACAATTTAATAAGGAATGAATACGAAGGATCATTCACCATGCATGTGATAATCCACATGAGACAAGTTATTCCAATGTAATAATAAAGAATGGAACCAAATTCATGCGTGTCCAGATATAGAAGAGATATTCCAATAGAATAATAAAGAATGGAATAATAGAAGAATTCACCATGCATGTGATAGACGGCACAGACAGGTTATTCCAACAGAATAATAAAGAATAGAACCAGGTCTAGCATAATCCGCACAGACAGGATATTCCAACAGAATAATAAATAAACCAAAGGCCACACGGCCTTGTTTGGCTACCACCCATTCCCCCAACTAGATTATTTTAATAATATTTATATTATATAGTTTCCACTTGCCACACATGCAACCCATTTAAATAACTTACAATTTATAATTATAATAATTATATTCTTATTATAATTATGCTTATAATAAATAAATAATTATATATCTAATTTAATTAATAAATTAAAAACATCACTTTATTTAATTTATTTATATATTAAGCAATTCATTTAATTTAATTATTTTCTTAAATATTAAGCAATTTATTTAACTTAATTATTTCCTTAAATTAAATCCTTCAAATAAAATTAACATTATTCAATTTAATTAACATTAATCAATTTAGTTACTAAATTAATTCATCACCATTCATCAATTATTTACTTTCCTCAATAAATAAATTATTTAAAATATTTATTTAATTCAATAAATATTTAAATTAAATTACAAATTTCTCGATCGTTACACATACCATGCAATCTCACAATCTCATCGATGTACATACGATCAAGACTTTTAAGTGAATAAGTTTCTTGTATAGGCAAGAAATGAGCAGACTTGGTTAATCTATCGACAATGACCCAAATTGCATCTATGCCTTGAGAAACCTTGGGAAGACCAGTAACGAAATCCATGTTGATGTGCTCCCACTTTTATTTTGGAATTTCAAGTGGTTGTAATGGACCTTTTGGTACTTGATGCTCCGCCTTAACACGTTGACAAGTTAAACACCTAGAGATAAACTCCGCGATCTCTCTATTTGTATTTCTCCACCAAAATGTATGTCGAAGATCATGATACATTTTGGTACTTCTAGGATGGATTGCAAATTGTGAGATCCCGAATTTTATGAAATGAAAGTATTCAATTTTCTTATAATTATTCTATTTGGTAAATAGTTATATTGATAAAAGGTTAAAGTTAAGGGTGATATATGAAAGTTTTTGCAAATTATGCAAGTTGTTATAAAATATTCATTTGGTCGGGGAATATTCTTTTTGTCAGAGAATATTCGTACGACGGCACAATCATTGGTGGACCCCACAACGGAAGTATTGTCGTAGTTAGAAAACGACATAAATATCTTTTTATAAAAATAACGGCGAAAGTGTTACCGTTAAAAACTGTTGAACTACTTGGTAGTAAAAGTATAGTAATACGCGTGGTTGCATAGTAGCACATGGTATTGATTATTGATGCTTACGTGAGAAGTCACTCAGTTATACTCAATTATTGCTACAGTAATTGTTGCATCATATTTCTCATATTATTGATTCAATTATTGTCACAGTATCATCTGCATAATATGTTATATTATTAAATCAATAATTGAGATGATAAAGTTATTCATATTATTAATTACAATATTGACAATGTCTAGAAGTTCTGTCAAGGAGAGGTTTGGTCACCTAATTGCGCGCCAATAGGGAGAAATCATTATCGGAAAGCCCCCTCTTAGCTGGGAATGACCTGGTTGTCAAATATTATGCGTTATAATATTAATGATGAATAAATTCGTGTTGATTAAATATGAAATTGATAGTTCCATTGTGTGGAAATTATTAGTGTTAGTAGAAATCGATATTTATTTCGATAATAATTGATGTCTGGAGGTTATATTGACCAATCGGGTAATTAATCGGATAAATAAGCAATTAATTGCTATTAATTCACATGATTATAACTATTTGTTCAAATGTGTGTACTATTGATTCACATTCATGTACTATTAGGGGAGTTGGTGCAAGATTGATAATACTTGCATGACTAAGTTAAAAATAGAAGTATAGATGGAGGTACTATACTGTAATTCGTATTTTCACATGTATAGAACTATTGAGTCACATGATTTACTATTGATTCACATTATTTACTATTAGGGGAGGTGGTGCAAGTTTGATAATACTTGCAGGACTAAATTAAAAAGGAAGAAAAAGGGGAAGGTATTATACTGTAATATTTTGAGCCCCAAAATGTGCAATTATTAAAACTATATTTTCCTATAAATAGAAGCTCATTCTTCCTTCATTTCTCACAAATTCACTAAGTCTCACAAGAGCAATTATTATAGTGAAATTATAGAGAGAAATTATAGAGAGAAAGAAGAAGGGAAGTCTGCTACCTCACTATTCCAGTATCCAGTTTTCTTCTAAGGTAAGGGATATTATTATTATAGTAAGGGGTATTATTCTTTCGTATTCATGAAGAGAGTTAGTTTCTTTCAATACTCGTAAGGGTTGTTATTCCATTATTTATTATTATGTTGGAATAACTTTTGTCATCTGATACCACATACATGGTGAAATTCTTACATTATTCCATTATTCTTTATTATTACATTGGAATAACTTTTATGCATGCGGTCTATCGCATGCCTAGTGAATTCTATTATTATTCCATTCTTTATTATTACATTTAGAATATCACATCTGCATGCATGGATTCTGCATGACTGTTCCATTCTTTATTATTTTGTTAGAATATCCTATCATGCGGATTCTGCATGACCTGGTTCCATCCTTTATTATTCTATTGGGAATAACCTGTCTGTGCAGTCTATCGCATGCATGGTGAATTCTTTTGTTATTCCATTCTTTATTATTCTATTGGAATAACCTGTCTATGTGGATTACTGCATGCATGGTGAATGATCCTTTGTATTCATTCTTTATTAAATTGTGGAAATGATTTGTCTACGTGGATTACCGCATGGCGGGTGAAAATCCATTTGCAGTTTCGTATATTCTATTATACTCGTATGAGATATCATTTCTTTTGTACTCATCATGGAATATCATTTTCTTTGGTATTTTTTTTACGAGTTACTATTCACGGGTTACTATTCACCCAATAACTATTCACTCTAGTATTATTCACTCGGGTATTTGGGGCACTTTTCGTGTTGGAGTACTATTCACGAGTTACTATTCATAGGTTACTATTCACCTAAATTACTATTCACCCGAATATTATTCACTCGGGTATTTGGGGTACTTTTCATGCCGGGGTACTATTCATTAGGTACTATTCCCGAAGTACTATTCATAGGGTACTATTGCGGGGTACTATTTACCCGAAAAATATATTTTATTTCTGCCCAAATTATTTTTGGTACATGAATATTATTCTTGAATTTTACTCCACAAAGCAGTATCATGTTGACAATTTGGATATTTTTAAACTCGGGATAAATTTAAAGTCTTTAATATTTATCTTTGATTTCGTTTGATTAATGCTTATATCATTGTCATCATCCTCATGCTTATATTATGATGAAAGTCATCTTTGGCTTACGAGAAAAGATGGGCTGTTGATTATTGGTTTTACGATTGTATATCTTTGGCTTACGTATAAAATGGGCCAGATTGATTATTAGTTTCTGATTTGTATATCTTTGGCTTACGTGCAAAGATAGACTGTTGATTATTGGTTTTACAATTGTATATTTTTGGCTTACGTGCAAAGATGAACTATTGATTGATGAGTATCTTTGGCTTATGTGTATAGATGAACTGTTTATTGGTATGATTATGACCAGGGATCATTCAGTATAATCATGACCCGTAATGTTATAGATGATGTGGTAAAAGTCCTCATTGGCGTAGTAGTGCGTTGATGGGCGATTATTGGTATGATTATAACCGAGGATTATTCGGTATAACCATGACCATTGATGATTACATGAATATCCTTGGGCAGTAGTGCGGGGATGATTCAATGATGTGGATTATTTATTAAGGCGAGTCTCGGCGATAAAATATTGATTATACACTTTTAATTAAGTAAAGATAGTAGATATCATGCTCTCTTTGACTCTTCTAAAATATAGTTGTATGTCTTTAGTTTGTAGTGCAAAGATGAATTGTTAATGAATATCTTTGGTAGTAGTCAAAGATGAATTTATTAGTATGATTATGAAAGGGAATTGTGATTTGGTATAACCATGATTTTGATGTTTGGTGAAGATATGTGATGAAAACTATCTTAAATCACAGGTGCGAAGAGGAATTTAGAATCACAATTATGATTATGAGTTATTCATATGATTGTGGACATGAATTGTTGATTGATGTTACTGAGGATAAAACATTATTGGTGGACTTTTAACATGGAGAAGATAATAGATCGATGGTCTATTTGACTCTCGTAATGGATTGCTTCGTTCATTACGCAACTATGGTTGAAAAGTTTTATCATCTACCATATGTTCTAAATCTCGATTTATTACTTGATGAAGGCTATTGATGATGTAAATTATCTTTAGTCATGATATTATTCTTTGGGCTAGTTCTTGCTCACCCTTTTTTGCTTCACAATTCCTTTCGTGTAATAAGAGTGTTCTTAGAAAGTCGAGCGGGGATAACGAGAGAATAGAACGGTGGTTTATAGCTGTTAAGGTTCTCCCTAAATAGTATGGAAATAATTTTGTTGAGAACATTAGATAAGTGTGTCGTATTGTATACGTCATTTGATATTTAATTTTGGTGAACCGAATAGGGTGAGGTGAACCCAACTTTGGAAGGGTGTTTTGTCACTATCATACAAGATGTCTAATGACATGCAACCTCGTGTTATCATAAGACAGTTTTGTGCACATCCACTTGCTGAGTATATCTACGAGCACAACCTATATAATCTTGGAGTTTGTTTGAAATATAATTCTCAATTGGAGACAATGGAGATAATTATAAGTCAAGAAAAGACTCACCATTAGGAAGAAGATGATAGCAATCTTCTTGTTTTTCTTTGGGGACTATTAGGTCAACCAAGGAAAATTCTGTGGACATATGATATCTATCATAATCTAGACGAATGACCTCTCATGTACGAAGGTTTCCTTGAGTATTTTCCAAAGATTTTAATTTCTAAAACAGTTATTGACTGTACTTTTATGTAAAGTACCATTGTAAGGTGTTGTGGTCGAGGTACCATGAGAGTTACTTATTTTTGTATTATAACTCACAACTTATCTGTTGTCGTATTCTGCAAGACAGTTCAACAGTTGTATAAATGAAGTTTGTATTTGATTTTTATAGTGTGATATCTGGCGACTCAGAATGGGTTGTGTGGACCTATTTTGGAGGCGTCACACAAATGGTGTGTTGTGTGCCTCCATCATGATTTTATACTTCAAATCAGAGTCGTTAGGAACACAAAATCTAGAGTTGACTTGTAATATTCCTTCCTCGTCAATTATGACGCCCCCAAAATAGGTCCACACGACCCATTCTAAGTCGCCATATATCACCCTATAAAAATCAAATACAAACTTCATTTATATTAATCGTTGAATCCGTCGCAAGTGCAGTACGACAATAGATAAGTCATGAGTTTTAATACAATATTGTCTCGTGAGATGATCCAAACTCAAATTGTTACAATGCCATATAAAATACATCAGCAAATATTTTAAGACCCCAAAGAAGAACGAGAAGATTACCATCATATTCATTCTAATGAGGTGTACTTTTGACACTTTCAAAGTCGGGTTCTCATCACCCTATTGTTGTTTGCCAAAATCAATTATTAAGTGACGTATAAAATACGACACACACATCTTAGGTCCTCAATACTACTATCTGTTGCATGTCATGCCGTTTTATAATGTATTGAGAAACTTCGGCAGTCTCGAACCATCACACTATTTCCCTGTTATCCCCGCTCGACCCAACTACACTCTTATTACCTGAAAGGAATTGTGAAGCAAAGGGTGAGCACAAATAGCCCAGTAAAGAATATCATGACTAAAGATAATTAAATTATCAATAGCCTTCGTCAATAATAAATCAGAGATTTAGAAGATATGGTAGATGATAAAACTTTTCAACAATAGTTGCAGCGGAACGAGCAATCCATTAGAAGAGTCAAATAGACCATTATGTCTATTATCTTATCCATGTTAAAAGTCCACCAATAATGTTTTATCCCTATAACATCAATCAACAATTCCTGTCCACAATCATATGAATAACTCATAATCATAATTGTGATTCTAAATTCGCTTCGCACCTGTGACGCGAAGATAATTTTCATCACCTATCTTCACCAAACATCAAAAATCATGGTTATACCAAATCACAATTCCTGCTCATAATTATATTAATAAATTCATCTTTGCACTACGGCCAAAGATATTCATTAACAATTTATTCTTTGCACTACAAGCCAAAGACATACAACTGTATTTTAGAAGAGTCAAGTAGAGCATGATATCTACTATCTTTTACGAATTAAAAGTGTATAATCAATATTTTATTCACGAGACTCAAATAATAAATAATCCACATCATCGAATCATCCACCGCACTACTACCAAGTATATTCATTAAATCATCAATGGTCATGACTATCTACCGAATAATCCCTCGTCATAATCATACCAAAACTGTCCATCGAAGCTCTCGAGGACTTTACCACATCATTTATAATATTACAGTCATGATTATCTGATTAATCCTTGGTCATAATCATACCAAGTCCATCTATGCACGTAAGCCAAAGATGACTTTCATCACAATATAAGCATGAGGATAATGACAATGACATAATAATTCAATAAAATAAGTTCAAGAATAAATTTTAAAGATTTATAAGTTAATTTATCTTGAAATCAATTATGTCCAAATTGTCAACATGATACTGCTTTGTGGAGTAAAATTCAAGAATGCTCAGAAGAATATTTCCATGAAAAAATACCGGATGAAGCACAAATATCCAGGATATTCTACTAATTTCATGGAGTATAGAAGCCAAAACTTTAACCAAATAATGCATTTAATCATTTAAAAATGCCATACTCATAAGATTTTATCACTAATGATCAAATACCTCATCAAAAATCTGCATATACCTTATATAGGATTTCCAAGCCATAAAATCCTATTTACCAATTTTTCAATTTCACATAACATATTTAATTCATATGTTCGTAACTAAACTATTTTCATGAAGAATACCAAATCAGTCCCAAAAATTATTCATTTCTGGGATTTAGCAAAATATAGTCCCATATTGAACATATATTTTTCTCAAAATTTTTAAAATTCATTTACTATTTTTCATATGGCCAAAACTTCCGAATATTTAGACATTTATCATAAATTGTACTTTTTTCCAAAAATTCCGAAATTTACAGGGTATACTCCTGTTATATATATGTACTCCCATTAAAAGATTCACCAATTTTGGAGTTAACCACACGGAGTTATAAGGGTTTACTTTTAAAATAATCTTTTCCCATAAAATTCATAACTCCTAATCAATACATCCAAAAATTGCCATTTTTGGAAACAATCTAGAAAACTCAACAAATTATCATTTCAAATTTTTGCAGAATTTTTGAGGGTCAGAAAAATTACTGGCTTGCAAAATGAATTTTACTTCCCACCATACGGTAATCCGTAAATGCAGATCATTTCCACAATTTAATAAGAAATGAATACGAAGGATCATTCACCATGCATGTGGTAATCCACATGTAGATGAGTTATTCAACGAAATAATAAAGAATGAAATAATAGAAGAATTCACCATGCATGCGATGTAATCCGCATGCATAAGTTATTTCAATGTAATAATAAAGAATGGAACCGTGTTAAATGCGTAATCCACACAGCATGGGATATTCCAATGAATAATAAGGAATAGAACCAGTCATGCGTAATCCGCATTGCGAGATAGGATATTCCAACGTAATAATAAAGAATGGAATAACAACGAATTCACCGTGCATGCGATAGAATCGCATGCAAGCGAGTTATTCCAACGAATAATAAAGAATGGAACCGGTCAATGTGCGTAATCCGCATTACATGTGATATATTCAATGAATAATAAAGAATGGAATAACAACGAATTCACTAGGCATACGATAGATCCGCATACGTATAAGTTATTCCAATAGAATAATAAAGAATGGAATAACAGAAGAATTTTACCATGTATGCGGTACTTCACATAGACAGGTTATTCCAACGTAATAATAAAGAATGGAATAACAACCCTTACGAGTATTGAAAGAAAATAACCCTCTTCATGAATACGAAGAATAATACCCTTACCTTAGAAGAAAGCTGGATATTGAAATAGTGAGGTAGTAGACTTCTCTTCTTTTTCTCTATAATTTCTCTCTATAATAATTGCTCTAAAGCTTTAGTGAATTGGTGAGAAATGAAGGAAGAGTGAGCTTATTTATAGGAAAATATAGTTTCGATAATTGCACGCTTTTGGGGCTCAAAATCTTCAAAGACAATACCTTCAACTTTTCTTTCATTTTAATTTAGTCCTACAAGTATTATCAAACTTGCACCACCTCCCCCTAATAGTAAATAATGTGAATCAATAGTTCAATCATGTGAATCAATAGTTATAATCATGTGAAAATACGAATTACAGTATAGTACCTCCATCTATACCTCTATTTTTAACTTAGTAATGCAAGTATTATCAATCTTGTACCACCTCCCCTAATAGTACATGAATTTGAATCAATAGTACACACATGTGAACAAATAGTTAATAGCATGTGAATTAATCGTAATTAATTGCTCATTTACCCGATTAATTATCCGGTTGGTCAATATAACTTTTAGACATCAATTACTATCGAAATAAATGTCGATTTCCTCTAACACTAACAATCCCAACACAATGGAAATATTTTTCTCAAAAATGTCATTTTTGCAATTTCAAAGTTTGACTTTTTCCAAAAAGTCAACTGTTGACTTTTTTACCAAAAAGTCAACCCCGACAAATTTTGTGTTTATAGTCTATTTCTACTAATTTCATCGTTCCGGACTCAAATATCACGTTCGCGTCTCCAAATTCAACTCCGAACTCAAATTAAATTTTTAATAACATTCATCATTAATATTATAACTCACAATATTTAACAACCGTGTCGTTCCCGGAAAGAGGGGCTTTAGATAAGGATTTCTCCTTATTGAAAGCGATTAGGTGACCAAACCTCTCCTTGACGTAACTTCTAGACATTGTGAATATTGCAAATAATAATATGAATAACTTTGCCGTCTCAATTATTGATTTAATAATATAACATATTACGCAGATGATACTGTGACAATACTTGAATCAATAATATGAGAGATATGATGCAGCAATTACTGTAGCAATAATTGAGTATAACTTAGTGACTTCTCACGTAAGCATCAATAATCAATACTGCGTGTTACTATGCAACCACGCGTATTACTATACTTTTACTATCGAGTAGTTCAACAATTTTAACGGTAACACTTTCGCTGTTATTTTTATAAAAAGATAATTCTGTCATTTTCTTACTACGACAATACTTCCGTTGTGGAGTCCACGAATGATTGTGTCGTCCTACGAATATTCCCCGACAAAAAGAATATTTTATAACAACTTGCATACTTTGAAAATTTTTCACATATCACCCTTAACTTTAACCTTTTATCAATTTAACAATTTACTAAATCGAATAATTATAAGAAAATTGAATACTTTTATTTCATAAAATTCGAGGTCTCCCAATCTCCCATCCTTATGAAATTTCGCCCTCGAAATTTATGTACCTGGTAGTTCGAAGAGATGAGAATACCTTGTTTCTTTTCAGATTGTACCTTCTTAGTTATATCCTCTGTATTATGATTTTTCCATTTCTCATCTCCTGTATTTCAGATATCATTCTAGAATATATCTTCAAAACAAAGGTTAATTGACATATCATAATTTGTCAACTTATCAAGTAAATAATTTCAGCTTAGGTAAGTCACACACTAGCGAAGTATATAACTCGTCTCTCCCCTCCTAGTTCTAGACTCTTATCTCTGCCAGCGACCATATCCCTAAGCTCTGATCTCATTTGTGACGCCCCCAAAATAGGTCCACACGACCCATTTTGAGTCGCCAGATATCACTCTATAAAAATCAAATACAAACTTCATTTATACAACTGTTGAACTATCGTTCAGAGTACGACAACAGATAAGATGTGAGTTTTAATAAAATATTGTCTCGTAGACAATATCCAAACTCAAATTGTTACAATTCCATATAAAATACATCAGCAAAAATTTTAAGACCCCAAAGAAGAACGAGAAGATTACTATCATATTCATTCGATTGAGGTGCACTTTTGACGCTTTCAAAGTCAGGTTCTCATCACCCTATTGTTGTTCGATAAAAATCAATTATTAAGTGACGTATAAAATACGACACACACATCTTAGGCACTCAATACTATTATCTTTTGCATGTCATGCCGTTTTATAATGTATTGAGAAACTTCGACAGTCTCGAACCATCACACTATTTCGCTGTTATCCCCGCTCGACCCAGCTACACTCTTATTACCTGAAAGGAATTGTGAAGCAAAGGGTGAGCACAAATAGCCTAGTAAAGAATATCATGACTAAAGATAATTGAATTATCAATAGCCTTCGTCAGTAATAAATCAGAGATTTAGAACATATTGTAGATGATAAAACTTTTCAACCATAGTTGCAGCGGAACGAGCAATCCATTAGAAGAGCCAAATAGACCATCAGGTCTATTATCTTTTCCATGTTAAAAGTCCACCAATAATGTTTTATCTCTGTAACATCAATCAACAATTCCTGTCCACAATCATATGAATAACTCATAATCATAATTGTGATTCTAAATTCCTCTTAGCATCCGGACGAAGATAATTTTCATCACCTATCTTCACCAAACATCAAAAATCATGGTTATACCAAATCACAATTCTCGCTTTCATAATCATACTAATAAATTCATCTTTGCTCTAAGGCCAAAGATATTCATTAGCAATTTATTCTTTTGCACTACGAGCCAAAGACATACAACCGTATTTTTAGAAGAGTCAAGTAGTAGTGATATCTATTATCTTTTACGAATTAAAAGTTTATAATCAATATTTTATCGTTGAGACTCGACAAATAAATAATCCACATCATCGAATCATCCTCGCACTTTTACCAATGATATTCATTAAATCATCAATGGTCATGACTATACTTAGAATAATCCACAGTCATAATCATACCAAAAACTGTCCATCAGGCTACTAAGGACTTTAACCACATCATTTATAACATTACAGGTCATGATTATACCGATTAATCCCTGGTCATAATCATACCAAGTCCATCTATGCACGTAAACCAAAGATGACTTTCATCACAATATAAGCATGAGGATGATTACAATGACATAATAATTCAATAAAACAAGTTCAAGAATAAATTTTAAAGATTTATAAGTTAATTTATCTTGAAATCAATTACGTCCAAATTATCAACATGATACTGCTTTGTGGAGTAAAATTCAAGAATGCTCAGAAAAATATTTTCATGAAAAAATACCGGATGAAGCACAAATATCCAGGATATTCTACTAATTTCATGGAGTATAGAAGCCAAAACTTTAACCAAATAATGCATTTAATCATTTAAAAATGCCATATTCATAAGATTTCATCACCAATGATCAAATCCCTCATCAAAAATCTGCATATACCTTATATAGGATTTCCAAGCCATAAAATCCTATTTTCTAATTTTTCAACTTCACATAACATATTTAATTCATATGTTCCTAACTAAACTATTTTCATGAAAAATGCCAAATCAGTCCCAAAAATTATTCTTTTATGGGATTTAGTAGACTATAGTCCCATATTGAACATATATTTTTCTCAAAATTTTTAAAATTCATTTACTATTTTTCATATGGCCAAAACTGCCGAATATTTAGACATTTATCATAAATTGTACTTTTGTCCAAAAATTCAAAATTTACTGAGGTATACTCTCATATATATATGTACTCCCAATAAAAGATTCACCAATTTTGGAGTTAACCACACGGAGTTATAAGGATTACTTTTAAAATAATCTTTTCCCATAAAATTCATAACTCCTAATCAATACATCCAAAAATCGACATTTTTGGACACAATCTAGAAAACTCAACAAATTATCATTTCAAATTTTTGCAGAATTTTTGAGGGTCGGAAAAATTACTGGCTCAGTAAATGAATTTTACCCCACCATACGGTAATCCACGTGAGCATGATCATTTCCACAACTTAATAAGAAATGAATACGAAGGATCATTCACCATGCATGTGGTAATCCACATAGACAAAGTTATTCCAATGAATAATAAAGAATGAAATAACGTAAGAATTCACCATGCATGCGATAGATCCGCATGCATGAAAGTTATTTCAACGAATAATAAAGAATGGAACCGTGTCATGCGTAATCCGCATTGCGAATGTGATATTATTAACGAATAATAAGGAATAGAACCAGTTATCGTAATCCACACGAGATAGGATATTCCAATGAATAATAAATAATGGAATAACAATGAATTCACGAGCATGCGATAGGCCTTGCATACGGTTATTCTAACATAATAATAAAGAATGGAACCAGTCACGCATAATCCGCATTGCAATAGGATATTCCAACGAATAATAAAGAATGGAATAACAACAGAATTCACTAGGCGTCGCGACGCATCGCATATCAAGTTATTCCAATAGAATATTAAAGAATAGAATAACAGAATAATTTCACCATGTATGCGGTACTTCACATAGACAGGTTATTCCAACGTAATAATAAAGAATGGAATAATAAAGAATGGAACCGAATCATGCGTAATCCGCACGAGGCGGGATATTCTAACGAATAATAAGGAATGGAACCGTGTCACGTCGTAATCCGCGACGCACGTGATATTCCAATGTAATAATAAGGAATAGAACCGTGTCATGCGTAATCCGCTTGCAGATAGGATATTCCAATGAATAATAAAGAATGGAATAACTACGAAATTCACCAGTGCATACGATAGATCATTGCACACGCAGTTATTCCTACGAATAATAAAGAATGGAACCCGTGTCATGCGTAATCACGCATGCATGATATTCCAAATGAATAATAAAGAATGGAATAACAACAGAATTCACTGTGGCATGTGATAGATCATTGACAGCGAGTTATTCCAATAGAATAATAAAGAATGGAATAACAGAAGAATTTCACCATGTATGCGGTACTTCACATAGACAGGTTATTCCAACATAATAATAAAGAATGGAATAACAACCCTTACGAGTATTGAAAGAAAATAACTCTCTTCATGAATACGAAGGAATAATACCCCTTACCTTAGAAGAAACTAGATATTGAAATAGTGAGATAGCAGACTTCTCTTCTTCTTTCTCTCTATAATTTCTCTCTATAATAATTGCTCTAAAGCTTTAGTGAATTGGTGAGAAATGAAGGAAGAGTGAGCTTCTATTTATAGGAAAATATAGTTTCAATAACTGCACGTTTTGGGGCTCGAAATCTTACAGTACAATACCTTCAACTTTTCTTTCATTTTTAATTTAGTCTTGCAAGTATTATCAAACTTGCACCACCTCCCCTAATAGTAAATAATGTGAATCAATAGTTCAATCATGTGAATCAATAGTTATAATCATGTGAAAATACGAATTACAGTATAGTACCTCCATCTATACCTCCATTTTTAACTTAGTCATGCAAGTATTATCAATCTTGCACCACCTCCCCTAATAGTACATGAATGTGAATCAATAGTACACATATGTGAATAAATAGTTAATAGCATGTGAATTAATCGCAATTAATTTGTTATTTACCCGATTAATTATCCGGTTGGTCAATATAACTTCTAGACATCAATTACTATCGAAATAAATGTCGATTTCCACTAACATTAACAATCCCAACACAATGAAAATATTTTTCTCAAAAATGTCATTTTTGCAATTTCGAAGTTTGAATTTTTCTAAAAAGTCAACTGTTGATTTTTTTGACCAAAAAGTCAACCCCGACAAATTTTGTGTTTATAGTCTATTTCTACTAATTTCATCGTTCCGGACTCAAATATCACGTTTGTGTCTCCAAATTCAACTCCGAACTCAAATTAAATTTTTAATAACATTCATCATTAATATTATAACTCACAATATTTAACAACCAGGTCGTTCCCAGGAAAGAGGGGGCTTTCCGATAAGGATTTCTCCTTATTGGTGCGCAATTAGGTGACCAAACCTCTCCTTGACAGAATTTCTAGACATTGTCAATATTGCAAATAATAATATGAATAACTTTGCCGTCTTAATGATTGATTTAATAATATAACATATTATGCAGATGATACTGTGACAATACTTGAATCAATAATATGAGAGATATGATGCAGCAATTACTATAGCAATAATTGAGTATAACTGAGTGACTTCTCACGTAAGCATAAATAATCAATACTGCGTGTTGTATCCTCTGTATTATGATTTTTCCATTGCTTATCTCCTGTATTTCAGATATCATTCTAGAATATATCTTCAAAACAAAGGTTAATTGACATATCATAATTTATCAACTTATCAAGTAAATAATTTCAGCTTAGGTAAGTCACACACACTAGCGAAGTATATAACTCGTCTCTCCCCTCCTAGTTCTAGACTCTTATCTCCGCCAGCGACCATATCCCTAAGCTCTGATACCATTTGTGACGCCCCCAAAATAGGTCCACACGACCCATTCTGAGTCGCCAGATATCACTCTATAAAAATCAAATACAAACTTCATTTATACAATTGTTGAACTGTCGTGCAGAGTACGAGAACAGATAAGATGTGAGTTTTAATACAATATTATCTCGTAGATAATAACCAAACTCAAATTGTTACAATGCCATATAAAATACATCAGCAAATATTTTAAGACCCCAAAGAAGAACGAGAAGATTACTATTATATTCATTCTATTGAGGTGCACTTTTGACGCTTTCAAAGTCAGGTTTTCATCACCCTATTGTTGTTCGATAAAAATCAATTATTAAGTGACGTATAAAATACGACACACACATCTTAGGTCCTCAATACTATTATCTGTTGCATGTCATGCCGTTTTATAATGTATTGAGAAACTTCGACAGTCTCGAACCATCACACTATTTTTCTGTTATCCCCGCTCGACCCAGCTACACTCTTATTACCTGAAAGGAATTGTGAAGCAAAAGGGTGAGCACAACTAGCCCAGTAAAGAATATCATGACTAAAGATAATTTAAATATCAATAGCTTTTGTCAATAATAAATTATAGATTTATAACATATGGTAGATGATAAAACTTTTCAACCATAGTTGCAGCGGAACGAGCAATCCATTAAAAGAGTCAAATAGACCATCAGGTCTATTATCTTCTCCATATTAAAAGTCCACCAATAATATTTTATCCATGTAACATCAATCAATAATTCCTGTCCACAATCATATGAATAACTCATAATCATAATTGTGATTCTAAATTTCTCTTCGCACCCAGGATGAAGATAATTTTCATCACATATCTTCACCTGAAACATCAAAAATCATGGGTATACCAAATCACAATTCCTGCTCATAATCATACTAATAAATTCATCTTTGCTCTACTGCCAAAGATATTCATTAACAATTTATTCTTTGCACTACGTGCCAAAGACATACAACCGTATTTTAGAAGAGTCAAGTAGGCATGATATCTACTATCTTTTACTGAATTAAAAGTGTAGAATCAATATTTTATCATTGAGACTCGACTTAATAAATAATCCACATCATCGAATCATCCTCGCACTACTACCGAGGATATTCATTAAATCATAAATGGTCATGCTATCTTACCGAATAATCCTCGGTCATAATCATACCAAAAAGCATCCATCGAAGCTACTAAGGACTTTTACCACATCATTTATAACATTACAGGTCATGATTATATCGATTAATCCCTGGTCATAATCATACCAAGTCCATCTATGCACGTAAGCCAAAGATGACTTTCATCATAATATAAGCATGCGGATGATGACAATGACATAATAATTCAATAAAACAAGTTCAAGAATAAATTTAAAGATTTATAAGTTAATTTATCTTGAAATCAATTACGTCCAAATTGTCAACATGATACTGGTTTGTGGAGTAAAATTCAAGAATGCTCAGAAGAATATTTCCTTTAAAAAATACCGAATGAATCACAAATATCCAGGATATTCTACTAATTTCATGGAGTATAGAAGCCAAAACTTTAACCAAATAATGCATTTAATCATTTAAAAATGCCATACTCATAAGATTTCATCACCAATGATCAAATCTCTCATCAAAAATCTGCATATACCTTATATAGGATTTCCAAGCCATAAAATCCTATTTACCAATTTTTCAACTTCACATAACATATTTAATTCATATGTTCGTAACTAAACTATTTTCATGAAAAATACCAAATCAGTCCTAAAAATTATTCTTTTCTAGGATTTAGCATAATATAGTCCCATATTGAACATATATTTTTCTCAAAATTTTAAAATTCATTCACTATTTTTCATATGGCCAAAACTACCGAATATTTAGACATTTATCATAAATTGTAATTTTGTCCAAAAATTCTAAAATTTACAGGGTATACTTCTATTATATATATGTACTCCCAATAAAAGATTCACCAATTTTGGAGTTAACCACATGGAGTTATAAGGGTTTACTTTTAAAATAGTCTTTTCCCATAAAATTTATAACTCCTAATCTATACATCTAAAAATCGCCATTTTTGGACACAATCTAGAAAACTCAACAAATTGTCATTTCAAATTTTTGCAAAATTTTTCAGGGTCAGAAAAAATTACGAAACTGTAAATGAATTTTCGCCCGCCATACGGTAATCCACGTAGACAGATCATTTCCACAATTTAATAAGAAATGAATACGAAGGATCATTCACTATGCATGTGGTAATCCACATAGACAGGTTATTCCAACAGAATAATAAAGAATGTAATAATAAAGAATGGAACCAGGTCATGCGTAATCCGCACAGACAGGATATTCTAACAGAATAATAAGGAATGGAACCAGGTCATGCGTAATCCGCACAGACAGGATATTCCAACAGAATAATAAAGAATGGAACCAGGTCATGCGTAATCCGCACAGACATGATATTCCAACAGAATAATAAGGAATAGAACCAGGTCATGCATAATCCGCACAGATAGGATATTCTAACAAAATAATAAAGAATGGAATAACTACAGAATTCACCAGGCATGCGATAGACCGCACAGGCAGGTTATTCCAACAGAATAATAAAGAATGGAACCAGGTCATGCGTAATCGCATGCATGTGGATATTCCAAATGAATAATAAAGAATGGAATAACAACGAATTTACTGTGCACGCGATAGATCAAGACAAAAGTGTGAGTTATTCCAATAGAATAATAAAGAATGGAATAACAGAAGAATTTCACCATGTATGCGGTACTTCACATAGACAGGTTATTCCAACATAATAATAAAGAATGGAATAACAACCCTTACGAGTATTGAAAGAAAATAACTCTCTTCATGAATACGAAAGAATAATACCCCTTACCTTAGAAGAAACTGGATATTGAAATAGTGAGGTAACATACTTCTCTTCTTCTTTCTCTCTATAATTTCTCTCTATAATAATTGCTCTAAAGCTTTAGTGAATTGGTGAGAAGTGAAGGAAGAATGAGCTTTTATTTATAGGAAAATATAGTTTCGATAATTGCACGTTTTGGGGCTCGAAATCTTACAGTACAATATCTTCAACTTTTCTTTCATTTTTAATTTAGTCCTGCAAGTATTATCAAACTTGCACCACCTCCCCTAATAGTAAATAATGTGAATCAATAGTTCAATCATGTGAATCAATAGTTATAATCATGTGAAAATACGAATTACACTATAGTACCTCCATCTATACCTCTTTTTTTAACTTAGTCATGCAAGTATTATCAATCTTACACCACCTCCCCTAATAGTACATGAATTTGAATCAATAGTACAGACATGTGAACAAATAGTTAATAGCATGTGAATTAATCGCAATTAATTGCTCATTTACCCGATTAATTACCCGGTTGGTCAATATAACTTCCAGACATCAATTACTATAGAAATAAATGTCAATTTCCACTAACACTAACAATCCCAACACAATGGAAATATTTTTCTCAAAAATTTCATTTTTGCAATTTTGAAGTTTGACTTTTTTCAAAAATTCAACTGTTGACTTTTTTGACCAAAAAGTCAACGCCGACAAATTTTGTGTTTATAGTCTATTTCTACTAATTTCATCGTTCCGGACTCAAATATCACGTCCGCGTCTCCAAATTCAACTCCGAACTCAAATTCGATTTTTAATAATATTCATCATTAATATTATAACTTACAATATTTAACAACCAGGTCGTTCCCAGGAAAGAGGGGGCTTTCCGATAAGGATTTCTCCTTATTGGCGCGCAATTAGGTGACCAAACCTCTCTTGATGAACTTCTAGACATTGTCAATATTACAAATAATAATATGAATAACTTTATGTCGTCTCAATTATTGATTTAATAATATAACATATTATGCAGATGATACTGTGACAATACTTGAATCAATAATATGAGAGATATGATGCAGCAATTACTGTAGCAATAATTGAGTATAACTGAGTGACTTCTCACGTAAGCATCAATAATCAATATCGTGTGTTACTATGCAACCACGCGTATTACTATACTTTTACTACTGAGTAGTTCAACAGTTTTAACGGTAACACTTTCGCTGTTATTTTTATAAAAAGATAATTCTGTCATTTTCTTACTACGACAATACTTCCGTTGTGGAGTCCACGAATGATTGTACCGTCCTATGGATATTCCCCGACAAAAAGAATATTTTATAACAACTTGCATACTTTGAAAATTCTTCACATATCACCCTTAACTTTAACCTTTTATCAATTTAACAATTTACTAAATAGAATAATTATAAGGAAATTGAATACTTTCATTTCATAAAATTCGGGGTCTCCCAATTTCCCCTCTTTATGAAATTTCACCCTCGAAATTTATGTACCTGGTAGTTCGAAGAGATGAGAATACCTTGCTTTCTTTTCGGATAGTACCTTCTCGGCTATATCCTCTGTATTATGATTTTTCCATTGCTCATCTCCTATATTTCAGATATCATTCTAGAATATATCTTCAAAACAAAGGTTAATTGACATATCACAATTTGTCAACTTATCAAGTAAACAATTTCAGCTTAGGTAAGTCACACACTAGCGAAGTATATAACTCGTCTCTCCCCTCCTAGTTCTAGACTCTTATCTCTGCCAGCGACCATATCCCTAAGCTCTGATACCATTTGTGACGCCCCCAAAATAGGTCCACACGACCCATTCTGAGTCGCCAGATATCACTCTATAAAAATCAAATACAAACTTCATTTATACAATTGTTGAACTGTAGTGCAGAGTACGACAACAGATAAAATGTGAGTTTTAATACAATATTGTCTCGTAGACAGTATCCAAACTCAAATTGTTACAATGTCATATAAAATACATCAGCAAATATTTTAAGACCCCAAAGAAGAACGAGAAGATTACTATCATATTCATTCTGTTGAGGTGCACTTTTGACGCTTTCAAAGTCGGGTTCTCATCACCATATTGTTGTTCGCCAAAATCAATTATTAAGTGACGTATAAAATACGACACACACATCTTAGGTCCTCAATACTATTATCTGTTGCATGTCATGCCGTTTTATAAAGTATTGAGAAACTTCGACAGTCTCGAACCATCACACTATTTCCCTGTTATTCCCGTTCGACCCAGCTACACTCTTATTACCTGAAAGGAATTGTGAAGCAAAGGTGAGCACAAATAGCCCAGTAAAGAATATCATGACTAAAGATAATTAAATTATCAATAGCCTTCGTCAGTAATAAATCAAAGATTTAGAAGATATGGTAGATGATAAAACTTTTCAACCATAGTTGCAGCGGAACGAGCAATCCATTAGAAGAGCCAAATAGACCATCAGGTCTATTATCTTTTCCATGTTAAAAGTCCACCAATAATGTTTTATCCCTGTAACATAAATCAACAATTCCTGTCCACAATCATATGAATAACTCATAATCATAATTGTGATTCTAAATTCCTCTTACACCTGTGATGAAGATAATTTTCATCACTTATCTTCACCAAAAACATCAAAAATCATGGTTATACCAAATCACAATTCCTCGCTTCATAATCATACTAATAAATTCATCTTTGCTCTACTACCAAAGATATTCATTAACAATTTATTCTTTGCACTACGAACCAAAGACATACAACTCATATTTTAGAAGAGAGTCAAGTAGAGCATGATATCTACTATCTTTTTACTTAATTAAAAGTTTATAATCAATATTTTATCGTTGAGACTCGACAATAAATAATCCACATCATCGAATCATCCACCTTTTACGACCAAGGATATTCATTAAATCATCAATGGTCATGACTATACTAGAATAATCCAGTGTCATAATCATACCAAAAAGCGCCCATCAAAGCTACTTAAGGACTTTTACCACATCATTTATAACATTACAGGTCATGATTATACCGATTAATCCCTGGTCATAATCATACCAAGTCCATCTATACACGTAAGCCAAATATGACTTTCATCACAATATAAGCATGAGGATGATTACAATGACATAATAATTCAATAAAACAAGTTCAAGAATAAATTTTAAAGATTTATAAGTTAATTTATCTTGAAATCAATTACGTCCAAATTGTCAACATGATACTGCTTTGTGGAGTAAAATTCAAGAATGCTCAGAAGAATATTTCCATGAAAAATACCGGATGAAGCACAAATATCCAGGATATTCTACTAATTTCATGGAATATAGAAGCCAAAATTTTAACCAAATAATGCATTTAATCATTTAAAAATGCCATACTCATAAGATTTCATCACCAATGATCAAATCCCTCATCAAAAATCTGCATATACCTTATATAAGATTTCCAAGCCATAAAATCCTATTTACCAATTTTCAACTTCACGTAACATATTTAATTCATATGTTCGTAACTAAACTATTTTCATGAAAAATACCAAATCAGTCCCAAAAATTATTCTTTTCTGGGATTTAGCATAATATAGTCCCATATTGAACATATATTTTTCTCAAAATTTTTAAAATTCATTTACTATTTTTCATATGGCCAAAACTGCCGAATATTAAGACATTTATCATAAATTGTACTTTTGTCCAAAAATTCCGAAATTTACAGGGTATACTCCTGTTATATATATGTACTCCCAATAAAAGATTCACCAATTTTGGAGTTAACCACACGGAGTTATAAGGGTTTACTTTTAAAATAATCTTTTCCCATAAAATTCATAACTCCTAATCTATACATCCAAAAATCGCCATTTTTGGACACAATCTAGAAAACTCAACAAATTATCATTTCAAATTTTTACAGAATTTTTGAGTGTCAGAAAAATTACGAAACTGTAAATGAATTTTAAGCTGCGCCGGTAATCCACGTGAGATGATCATTTCCACAATTTAATAAGAAATGAATACGAAGGATCATTCACCATGCATGTGGTAATCCACATGACAAAAGTTATTACAACGAATAATAAAGAATGGAATAACGTAAGAATTCACCATGCATGCGATAGACCGCATGCACGAGTTATTTCAATGTAATAATAAAGAATGGAACTGTCGCAAATACGTATCCTTGCATGCATGTGATATTCTAACAGAATAATAAAGAATAGAACCAGGTCATGCGTAATCCGCACAGACAGGATATTCCAATAGAATAATAAGGAATAGAACCAGGTCATGCGTAATCCGCACAGATAGGATATTCCAACAGAATAATAAAGAATGGAATAACTACAGAATTCACCAGGCATGCGATAGACCGCACAGGCAGGTTATTCCAACAGAATAATAAAGAATGGAACCAGGTCATGCGTAATCTGCACAGACAGGATATTCCAACAGAATAATAAAAAATGGAATAACAACAAAATTCACTAGGCGTGCGATAGACCGCACAGGCAGGTTATTCCAATAGAATAATAAAGAATGGAATAACAGAAGAATTTCACCATGTATGCGGTACTTCACATAGACAGGTTATTCCAACATAATAATAAAGAATGGAATAACAACCCTTACGAGTATTGAAAGAAAATAACTCTCTTCATGAATACGAAAGAATAATACCCCTTACCTTAGAAGAAACTGGATATTGGAATAGTGAGGTAACATACTTCTCTTCTTCTTTCTTTTTATAATTTCTCTCTATAATAATTGCTCTAAAGCTTTAGGGAATTGGTGAGAAGTGAAGGAAGAATGAGCTTCTATTTATAGGAAAATATAGTTTCGATAATTGCATGTTTTGGGGCTCGAAATCTTACAGTACAATATCTTCAACTTTTCTTTCATTTTTAATTTAGTCCTGCAAGTATTATCAAACTTGCACCACCTCCCCTAATAGTAAATAATGTGAATCAATAGTTCAATCATGTGAATCAATAGTTATAATCATGTGAAAATACGAATTACAGTATAGTACCTCCATCTATACCTCCATTTTTAACTTAGTCATGCAAGTATTATCAATCTTGCACCACCTCCCCTAATAGTACATGAATGTGAATCAATAGTACACACATGTGAACAAATAGTTAATAGCATGTGAATTAATCGCAATTAAATGCTCATTTACCCGATTAATTACCCGGTTGGTCAATATAACTTCTAGACATCAATTACTATCGAAATAAATGTCGATTTTCACTAACACTAACAATCCCAACACAATGGAAATAATTTTCTCAAAAATTTCATTTTTGAAATTTCGAAGTTTGACTTTTTTCAAAAATTAAACTGGTGACTTTTTTGACCAAAAAGTCAACCCCGACAAATTTTGTGTTTATAGTCTATTCCTACTAATTTCATCGTTCCGGACTCAAATATCACGTCCGCATCTCCAAATTCAACTCTGAACTCAAATTTAATTTTTAATAATATTCATCATTAATATTATAACTCACAATATTTAACAACCAGATCGTTCCCAGGAAAGAGGGGGCTTTCCGATAAGGATTTCTTCTTATTGGCGCGCAATTAGGTGACCAAACCTCTCCTTGACAGAACTTCTAGAAATTGTCAATATTGAAAATAATAATATGAATAACTTTGTCGTCTCAATTATTGATTTAATAATATAACATATTATGCAGATGATACTGTGATAATAATTGAATCAATAATATGAGAGATATGATGCAGCAATTATTGTAGCAATAATTGAGTATAACTGAGTGACTTCTCACGTAAGCATCAATAATCAATACCGTGTGTTACTATATAACCATGCGTATTACTGTACTTTTACTATCGAGTAGTTCAACAGTTTTAACGGTAACACTTTCACTGTTATTTTTATAAAAAGATAATTCTGTCGTTTTCTTACTACGACAATACTTCCGTTGTGGAGTTCACCAATGATTATGCCGTCCTACGGATATTCCCCAATAAAAAGAATATTTTATAACAACTTGCATACTTTGAAAAAATTTCACATATCACCCTTAACTTTAATCTTTTATCAATTTAACCATTTACTAAATAGAATAATTATAAGAAAATTGAATACTTTCATTTCATAAAATTCGGGGTCTCACATTGATCATTACTTCTAGAATAGTACCTTCTTATACTTTCTTCTTCATACGCATCAGCTCCAGGTCTGTAACTTGAGCAACTTTTACTTTATCGATTATAGTCAGTTATACTATTATATTTGACATCATCACGTGAGCCCTTGAAGTTTTTAACTCTAACTACATCCTTTGTATGTCATACAAAATGGGCCTTTGTGTTGACAATATCGCACTCTTACCCGCATATGATCTTCTACTCAACGTGTTAGCTACCACGTTTGCTTTTCCAGTATTATATTGAATGGTATGGTCATAATCTTTCAACAGCTCAAACCAACGTCATTGCTGCATGTTGAGTTACTTTTGGGTGAAGAAATATTTGAGGCTTTTATGATCTGTATAGATCTCTACTTTCTCCCTATACAGGTAATGTCTCCAAATCTTCAGTGCTAAAACGACTGCTGCCAACTCTAGATCATGAGTAAGATAATTCCTCTCATATTCTTTTAGTTATCGTGAGGCATAGGCTATGACTTTCCCATGTTGCATGAGAACACATCCTAAACCTCTGCCTGAAGCATCGCTGTAGATGACAAATCCCTCCGAACTTGATGGCATTGTCAGAACAGGTGCTGAAATGAGCCTCCTCTTGAGTTCTTGGAAACTCTTCTCACATTTTTCGCTCCATCCGAATTTTATATATTTTCGAGTCGGCTGAGTTAATGGAGTGGCAATTCGAGAAAATCCTTTCACGAATCCCCGATAATAACCAACTAAGCCTAGAAAGCTACTTACTTAGGTTACTAACTTAGGTTACTCTCAACTTTGTATTGCTTCAATCTTTGTCAGGTTAACTGATATTTCGTGTTTCAATATCACGTACTCAAGGAATGCTACTTCCTCAAGCCAGAACTCGCATTTCTTTAACTTAGCATATAACTTGTTTTTACAAAGCTTTTGGAGTATCAGCCTCAAGTGTTTCTCTTGATCTTCACGGCTTTTGGAGTATATGAGGATGTCATCAATAAAGACAACCACAAAATGATCCAAATATTCCTTGAATATCGAATCATCATATCCATGAAGGCAGCAGGAGCATTAGTCAATCCAAAAGACATAACTAGAAATTCGTAATACCAGTACCGAGTTTTGAAAGTAGCCTTTGGAATGTCATTAGTTTTAATCTTTAACTGATGATATCCGGAACGAAGATCGATCTTTGAAAAGAATTTAGCACCTTACAACTAATCAAATAGGTCATCAATGCGATGTAACAGGTACCTATTTTTAATGGTGACATGATTCAACTCCCAATAGTCAATACAAAGTCGTATACTCCCATCTTTCTTCTTTACGAATAAAACAAGAGCACCCCAAGGAGATGTACTAGGACGAATGAAACCGATATCTAACAGTTCCTGCAGTTGGGTTTTTAACTCCTGAACTTTAATATGAGTCATTCGATATGGGATTTTGAAAATGGGTTTTGTACCGGGTTCAAGGTCAATACAAAATTCGATTTCACACTCTGGGGGTAGGCTAGGAAGTTCTTCAGCGAATACGTCAGGAAATTTATTAACAATAGAAATATCATTCAAATCTGACGTATTTTTGTTTAAATTCATGACATAGGCTAAAGAAATCTTGACATCCGTTTTTCAATAAACGAATGGCTTTATGACTTGATATGATAATGATTGACTTTAGTGGCTTGGTTGCTTAAATTTGCATAATAGGTTGGTTAGGAATATGAAAACTAACAACTTTACGAAAATAATCAAGTTTAGCATGATGAGTAGTTAACCAATCAATCCCTAAAATCACATCAAATGCAAGTATTTTCAAAGAGATGAGATCAACAGGTAATGTGAAAGTGTCGATTTGAATCAAATAAGATTTATAAATAGTGGAGGCAACAAAGGTTTCTCCCAACGGAGTTTCAACAGATAAGTCAAAGTCTAATTTCTCTGGAGTCAAATTTAAACGTTGAGCACAAGCAGACAAAATAAAAGAATGGGTAGAACCGGTATCTAATAAGGTATAGACTTCGCAAGAGTTTATGATTAGCTTACCCGTGATAACTTCATTCAGGTTCCTCGCTTTTTGGGAGGCCACGACAAACGTTCTCCCTTGAACTATCGGCTTTGACTTGTCTGGTACAGCCTTTGGTGCCACCATCCCAGCTGGACTTGACTTCACTGCATGACAAAATCGAGCAAAATGACCTTTCTTTCGGCAATTGAAACACACTTTGGGTTGGTGCGTACAGTTTGAATTGATGTGTCCGTACTGTCCGCATTTGTAGCATATGACCGGTGGTCGTTATCCTTCCTTGAAAATGGGTGTTGGTGCTACTGTCTTTCCATCATTGTTGAATCTCCTCTTTTTGAAATTTCCACTTGACTCATTTCTTCTATTATCTTGGCCAGGATTACCACCGAAGTGGTTACCATTTCTAGCATGATAATTTCCTCCACGTTTGTTATCACCGCTTTGATGACTGTTGCTACTGGTATGACCATTATCATTTTTTTGGTTGTTATCTTTTTGTTGGGTTGACTCATGATCCCCTCCAATAACTGATCCCTATTTACAACATCTGAATATAAATAAAGTTTGTGATAAATTAGGTATTGGCGAATTTCGGGATTCAAACCTCGCAGTAACATTCGCGTTATATGCTCCTCATTAGCTACCAAATAGGATGCAAATCGGGATAAGTCCGTAAACTTTGCCTCGTATTGCGATCCAGTCATATTTTTTTGTTCCAGCTTGATTAATTCCACCTCCTTCATGTGATAAATACTTTCTGGAAAGTACTTGTCGTTGAACAATTCCTGGAACTTCTCCCAAGACATCTTTAGTGCGAAAAGATGAGTACGTTTTACGAATTCCCGCCAGTAATCTGCCTCTCCTCGCAACCAAAAGGTGGTGAAGGGAACCTTTTGCTACTCTGAGCATCCCAAGACATCAAATATCTTGGTTATCTGCTTAATCCATGCTTCTGCCTTAAGTGGCTCTAGCTTTCCTAAAAAATTATGGCGCTCCCAACTCCTTGAATTGCTTAGCAGTGACAAGCCGTGAGTTGCCATTATTTCCACCTGCATTTTGAACACGAGTCTCTCTCGTTTGGTGTTGTATGAATTATAGAAAACTCCTAAACATTCCATCGTTCATCATTTGGTCGGTGTTGTTGTTTATAGGAGGATTATTTCCTTCTTGATGCACATTATTCTAGTTATTGATTGGCGGTGACTCAATGGTCGCATGTGTTCCATTGCTTATCTCAAAAAATTTAGATGCCATTTTCAAAAACTGCCACAAAACAAGGGTTAATTAAAGAAATTGACATGCCACATATTATTCCTATATTCCGATCGATCAATTAAATAACAAATAAGCTTAGGTAGGACACACTAGCGAAGGATTTACTCGTCTCTCCCCTTCTAGTTCTAACCTCAGATCTTCGCCCGAGATCATATCCCTAAGCTCTGATACCAACTGTGACATCCCCAAAATAGGTCCATACAACCCATTCTGAGTTGCCAAATACATGGTACAAAAATCAAATACAAAATTCATTTATACAATTATTAATTGTCGTGTAAAATATGACAAAACGTAAACTGTGAGTTTTAATATGAATATTGTCTCGTAACCAATATCCAAACTCAAATGAACTCTTCATTATAATTATTATCACACTATTTTATAACATAGTGAGGACTACTATAGCCACCATCTTGGACCATCACTCCTTTTTTCGACTAGTCCTAGCTATATTCTCATTTTCTGAAGAGAATAATGAAAGAAAAGGGTGAGCTCAATTAGCCCAGTAAAGAATATTATGACTAAGATAATGTAGAATAAATTATCCTTAGTCCTCAACAGTGTAAAATCTAATAAAATATAATAGAAAACATGTTTAGATCAACAACTACAGCGGAACAAGTAATCCATTAAAAGAGTCAAGTAGAGCATGATAATTACTATCTTCTATGATTTAAAAGTTTATCATTAATATTTTATCTCTGTAACACAACTCAATAAATATTTTACATCAACAAATTATCCATGCACTACGGGCCAAGGATATTCGTTAGTATCAAAAGTGGTCAAGATCATGCCAAGCAACTGTCCATCTATGCACTACGAGCCAAAGAGGACTTTCACCACATCATTTGTCTATAATGTTATAGGTCATGGTTATACCAATACACAATTTCTGGTCATAATCATACCAATCAACATTCCATCTATGCACTACGGGCCAAAGATGACTTTCACCATAATATAAGCATTAGGATGATGATAATGATATAAGGAATCAATCAAGTGAGATCAAGGATAAATATTAGAGATTTATAATTCAATTTATCCAGAGTTCAAGAATATCCAAATTGTCAACATGATAAAAAAAATTGGACAGAAAAGAAACTAACTTTGTCATGAATAGTACCCCAGGTGAATAGTACCCAAGTGAATAGTACCCCATGAATAGTACCCCAACATGAAAAGATTAAAATTTAATAAGAGAGTTTAGAAAAATATTTCAGTAAAATGATACTAGATGAAGCGCAAAATTCAAGGATATTCTACTAATTTTAGGGATTATAGAAGCAATATTTATCAAAGTAAGTGTAGATTTAGGAATATGAAACAAAATAATATTACTTACATATTATATAGTATGGAAGAAAATAATATTTCTTATGAATATTGAACGAAAATAATATCCCTTACCTTAGTAGGAAATTGGATACTGCAATAGTGTAGTAGCAGAATACTCTTCTTCTTTCTTTTTGATTCTCTCTCTATAGTTTTCTCTTGTGAGTCTTAGTGAATCGGTGAGAATGAAAGAAGAAATAAGCTTCTATTTATAGAAGATTTCTAGCTTAGCCCTTGTAATGTGAAGAGGCAAGTGGCTTGACGACTGGTAATGTTAAAAGGCAAGTGGTTTGACGCCTGTAATATGAGAAGGCAAGTGGTTTGACGTCTGGTAAAGGCGAGTACTATTAGTGAAAGTGACTCTTAGATGATGACATATGGGTCCCATAGAATAAACCAAAATTACAACAAACGTCTTATAACAAACCTCTTATTTATATCAAAGATTTAATAAATATTTACTACAAATCACTTTATCTTCAATCAAAACATTTTTAATCTTTCAACAATTATTCATCATTAATATTATAACTCACAATATTGACAACCAGATCATTCCCAACAAAGAGGGGTCTTTTCGATAAGGATTTCCCCTTATTGGCGCGCAATTAAAAAACCTAACTCCTTTCCTCGACAGAACTTTCTAGACATTGTCAATAATGTAAATAATAATATGAATAAATGTGTTGTCTCAATTATTGATTTAATAATATAAAATATTGTGCAGGTGATACTGTGACAATAATTGAATCAATAATATGAGATACAATGAAGCAACAACTATTACAATAATAGAATGAAACTGAGTAACTTCTTACGTAAGCATCAATAATCAGAGATATTATGCAATATCGTGTGCTACTATGCAACAATGCGTATTACTGTTCTTTTATCACCAGTATTTCAACTGTTTAACGGTAAAAGTTTTATCATTGTTCTATGAAAATGTTATTTTTATCACTTTCTATATCTAACAGTTATTTCGTTGTGGGGTCCACCAATGATTGTACCGTCGCACGGATATTCCCTGACCAAACGAATATTTTATGACAACTTACTTTGCAAAATTTGCACATATCACCCATAACTATAACATTATATCAAATCAACACCTTATTATTCCAAATAATATTTAGAGAAAATTCAATCTTTATTCATAAAAAGTTGGTGTCTTACATACGTGGTCAACAAATAATACAATGATAAGAAAATTATCGTTCCCACGAAGAAATATGTTAATTTTTATCAATGACTAATTCCAATTGAATTAATCCTACTTTAAACTATATATGAAATAATATTTGTAATTTAAAAATTAAAATTAACAAAACTAAAGTCTAAGATCAAAGTTCACAAGATTAATGCAGATTTAATAGATTAAGATTACAACTTCCCTTGGTATTTCATTTAAATTAATTTACTTTTCATTTAATTCAATTAATTAATATGAATCATTAGCCAATAATTCTTTATAGCACTCACGCACTTCTTCTGAAAGACACGTGAATAAATCCCCCTAAATCTGTTCTCTACGATTTAGAATTACGAAGAACACCCTAATCAATTAACTCACTATATTTCTATGTGAATCAAGTTAATTAGGGTTTTAAGTTCAAATTCTTTCACTAGATACAAACGACACATAGGTATATTCCTATCCTACATGCTAATCATATTAACCCTATTCAGATTATATGAACAAATGTTATTATACCAAGATCTAAATATATATTCCATCTTCCAATTTTATATAGATTATCATGGTAATTGATGGCCAAAAAATTACTCAATAAATGCAAAATATAATAAACGATTCAATAAAAACCAATTTTCATTCAATGGGAAGATTTAACTTAAACTACATACCAAGTTCCGTTGCAACCTTAATTAGAAATTAGTTCATGATAATAAAGGAAAACATAATCCAAATTAATAATCCAAACATCCCAGATAATTACAAAGAATAAGAATTAGAGAAAAGATTATAAGAACTTATTAGATTGCTCCTAATCCTCCGCTTGATCTTTAGCCTCTGTAATCTCCTTCGTGTTTCCTTTGTTGTTCTCTCTGCAATTCTCTTGATAAAATCCTCGACACATCTTTTTTGAAGTTTTTTCCAATTTGTATTGGTCCCAACCCTCTTCCAGATTCCTGTTTGGCTTCAAAATTCCAATTCAATACCAAAACACCAACAATGCCTGTAGCCTAGCGCACTAGGCACTAGGAATTACAATGACCAAGCGCACTAGGCGCTAGGCAAGGACCAGGTATTTACAAAAATGCCAATCAGCTCCAATTTTAATGATTTTTAATCCTTTTCTTCTCCTAAATGACCAATTTGTCCCTCCAACTCCATCCTATAAGAAATAAACATTAAAACCAATAAAAAGATACTAAAAATACTCAAAGATAACAATAATTAAGCTTAATAATACCATATTAGTAGCTATAAAATCTACTCATCAAATACCCCAAAACTTAATTAATTGTTTGTCCCCAAGCAATGCAATAATGCAAATGCAACCTATCTATATGCCTACGAACCAATTAATTAAACAACATATCATCCAATACTAAGCCTTAAAGATAACATATAATATTCAAAAAAAATATCCAACCAATGCCAAATTTTCAACTCTACCCACTTCATCAATTATGCCTATCATTCACCCATGTTGTGTGTGAAAATAGACTATTTTGATCAATCACAACTCAAATCACCTACATAATTAACTTCTTATAAATAAATTTTAGTTTTACTTAACTCTATCAGTAAATACATCCAATCAGACTATCACAAACAAATTCTAAGCAAAGGGGTATCAACAAGGTTTATTACATCATACTTTATTATTTCACAGACGTGTGCAATGTCTAGTTTTATTAGGCTTTTTCAGATCCACCCATGTATCAAGCTTTCTACCAATGACTCCCAAACCAGTCGGCTTTAAGGCATTAGGTGTTGAGACACCCCTACGGATCTAATACCTCAAGTAGCAAAGGCCACAAAACTAAACAAGTCTAGTGATTATTATTTATTATTTTTTTCTAACTTATGTAATGCTCAGCTCTATTAGGGTTTTCAAAGTTACCCTTTTAGCGAAATTTCTACCAACGACTCCTAAACCAATTAGTTTTAGGGCACTGGGTGTAAAGACACCCCTAGGGAATACTTATTCGAGTAACAATGGCCATAAAGTTAAAATAAGCCAACTTTTTTTTAAAAAAATCATTTTTTTAGACACCTCAAAGTACCCCCAAACTAAGATTCCTGGTGGTTTTAGTCTTCCTAGACATCTCACTAATATTTTTTTTAGATTGTATTCCCAACTTTCTTACCAGAAGTAGATTATGCAACGATTTAAGTTTGGATTGAGTAAATAGTCAATAAAATGTGTTCCTTAATAACATGAGTTTCAAACAAGCATAATTATTTAACAGTCAAAGTCTTCAGTTAGCTTCAATTTTCAATTCTGTCAAAGCAAAACTAAGAAACCAATCTTTTCATTGGCCAAAATTAAATATGATATCATTTATCAGTTGATTCATGCAACTATATGCAAAACACAACCTAAAATCCAAAACTATCATGCAGCATACCCTACAATACTTAACTAAACATGCAACTAGAAGTACCCCAAAACTTAACATATGCAATTAATGTTAAGCATTAATTCTTTTATTTATAACCACATAAAATAAATATTTCCTTATCATATAAATTAATAATTAATTATTCATAAATAATATTACAGAATCACAATAATGACAACCAGGTCATTCCTAGGAAAGAGGAGGCTTTCTTATAAGGATTTTTCCTTACTGGCGCGCAATTAGGTGACCAAACCCCTTTTCTAGACAGAAATTCCTTAGACATTGCCAATAATACTATCTAATAATATTATTCAAACAAAATGAATTATCGATCTGATAATGGGAAATATTGTGCAGTGATAATTATTGAAACAACAATAATATAAAATATCAATGTAGCAATTATTGACTCAATAAAATAAAATATTTAACAAAAATTACTGTAATAATTATTGAGTAGTGCCTTCTTATGTAAGAATTAATAATCCAAAAATATCTTGTAATACCGCAGGTAATACATCTTTGTGCGACCACGCGTATTATCAGTATTTTAACCACTGTGTATTCCAACAAAGGTTAATGGTAACAACTACGCCGTTATTTATAAAAAACTTAAACTTGTCATTTTTTTCATCCAACCGTTTTCCGTTATGGGGCCCACAATAGTTGCGTCGTCGTACGAATATTCCCTGACAACAAGAATATTCCAAGACCAAACGAATATTCCCTGACAATAATGAATATTTTATAACCATTTGCTTATTTTGCAAAATTTACACATTTTGCCCATAACTAACCACATTAATCAAATGCACCCCTTATTATTTCAGAATAATTAATAGAGGAAATTCAATTTTATTTATAAAAAGTTGGGGTCTTACAGTCATTATCATTAAACTAGGTTATATGGGATTTTAAAGACTGCATAATCAATGAGGCATCATCGCCATTTATTACGGGTAAGCTAGTAAGCTAGCCATACGTCATTCTTGCTTCTAGAACCAATATAGCTTACTCTGTGTTGTTTGACACCGGACACAAAGCGCTTCTCATTTGGTGTGCAAATAAAACTATCTGAGACAATTTTCTTACTCTGTTCATCACTAAAACTCATGAACATCACCAATTAAGCAGCAAATTATATATACCCAGACACTATAAGCTTTATATAATAATTACCCATCATATCTACACTGATTTAAAATAACAAAACAACAACAATTAAATTAAGTCCTTTGAATTCCATATTTTTGCCAAAACTCCATTTTTGATATCTTTAGCAAAAATCATCACTGACACTTCGTTACTACACCAAATCAATTCATTCAAACTGTATTCTTTTCGTTTCTTAATGAATCAACACATTCAAGAATCAATTTACAATTTATTTCACGAATCAGCTATAAATTTTGGACTCCATCAAGCAATATTCATACACACACTTACTGTAACAAATTTCTCTTATTTTTGAACGTGATTTTCTAAATTAATATATGAAATCCTTGTCTATAATTTAGTTATAATGTTATGATTCCATATCAACACAGTCAATCATTTATATATCAAAATTCATCAACAGTTACATTACAGAGAGTTTGAAAATAATTTTATTTTACAGTGAACTCAAGAAAAGCTTTTGGAAATTAGAATTATACCTTCACTTGCTTGATTAAACCTTTTTAGATGACAAAGAAGTGCTTGGACAATCCCTTATCTACTTCTTGATTCACAGAATTTCTCTATTTTGTCAAACTCTCTCTTCTTCTCTGTATTCTCTACTTCTTAGTCTCAGTATAAGCCAAATAACATTAGCCACTTATGCGTGAAAATAAAAACCCATGTATATAATGCGATAATTAAATTCTATCGGTTATAAAATTTAAACATAAGTTATCAGTTAAAAATTTTCAAAATAATTTGTCAATTAAAATTTCAAAAGTCACAAGGCTTTGTTTGGATAAAACTAATTAAAAATAAAGACTTAATATCTTTAAGTCTTGTTTGGAAAACTCAATTAAAACTCTCTAATTTATTTTAATAAATCACTTGCTATATGGTTTAATGGTCACCTCTAATTAATTAAATTCCAATATTTTAATTAATCATTTAAAATTATAATTTTACTTAACAAAACTTGAAATCTCTAATTAAATTATTAAATGAAATCAACACATAATTATTCAACAACTCAATTAATCATTACTAATTTTCTAATTTAATTATTAAAATAAATTAGAATATTACCATTATATAATATGATAATTTAATTAACCTATTAAATTAAATTTCAACCCACAATATTACTGAACATCAACTTAATTAATATATTACACTTAATTAATTAGTCCACAATTATTCATGAATTATTTATTTAACTAATAAATAATCCAACAAATATTCACTGAACGACAAACACATCAATTAAAAATATTTATTTAATTCAATAAATATTTGAAATTACAAATTAAATTCTGGATTGTTACAATTGAGTTCATTCTTTGACTTTGGCAGAGTTTTTGGCTTTTAGATCAAGATGTTCAACAATTTCAAAGTTGAATCCTTGTAGCCTGATGAGAGGGTTTTATACCTGCGATTCAGTTACTATTGGACTTGAATTGTTGTTTATTTTCATGGTCTTATAGTTACTTTTCATGCATTTTGTGTTCATTTTGTAGATCTTATGCTTGGGAACTGTTTGAGCGGTGAATGGTATAAACCAGCATGAAAATGACAAGGAAAATTGCATAGCATGGGCAACGCGACAGCACCAAAAATAGCTTAAGGTGCAGCACGACCATGCCTGTCTTCAGTCAGAGAAAAAATGGTTCTGCTAGTGCAACGCGGCCGCGCCTAGCGAAGGCTTATGGGTCGCGCAGCCACGCCAGGTTGGGAGTTGACCAGAGTTGACTTTTTCATTAAGCAGTGTAATACAGTTGTAATGTGAATGGGATTTCATAGTATAATTAGGATTTGTATTAGAGGCTATATATAGTTGTTTTTAGTCAGTTTTAGGGGACTCTCTTGTAGATTAGATTCGATATTTAAATTAATTAGCTTAAACCCTAGTTTTGAGATTAGAGATTAGAGATTGAAGAAACTTGGAGAACATTGAAGATTCAAAGCAGTAGTAGTAGAGGAGTTTCAAAACTGTAAACAACTGATTTTAGTTTCTCTATTCTACTTTTATCTTTATCTTTTAATGTTTATTCAATTGTGGATTCTAGACTTTAATTCAGTTATAAATTAATTTCTATTTAAGATTGTAACGGATCTTATTGCGTAACTTATTTTAGTATGCTTCTCTACTAATTAATGTTATCTATTATGGGATTGTCTATTATGATTTGTGCTTAATTGTTTAATTGTCTGATTAACAATTACCGTGATAATCTATATAAAATTGGGAGATGAATTATAGATTTAGATCTGATCATAATAACATGTGATTGTGTTTTCTGTATGGCGAGGGAATTCATAATTTGTGTTTAGGATAGAGATATACCTACGCACCGCATGCAATCTGATAAAGGAACATGTGCTTTAAATCCTCTTTAACTATAATTCACATAGAGATATAGTGAATTAGTTAATTAGGGTTTTTGATTTAATTCTATCAATCATAGATTTAGATTGATATGTTTTTAATGAATCAAAAGGTTGTTATAAATACTAATGAGTTCCTGATTAACAATCCAGAATAGTAAGCATAATTAGTAAATAGTGTATTGATTTAAGTGAAACAATAAGTGAAGTTGTAGTCTTAAATATTCTCCATAATCTGATTTCTAAACTAGTGGTAGTTAATATTAGTTTTGTTAATTTTATAAATTCAAAATCTTAAATCATCTGTTTAAATAAAATTAATTTGGTTAAAGGTTGGTCCTCGATAAATTTTATTAAATAATTCCTCGTGAGAATGATACTCTACTTACAGTTTATTACTTGTTGACCATGTATACTTTCGTGATGTGCTCAATTGGATTTTACCTAAACAAGTTTTTGGTGTCGTTACCGGGGAATAAGTTTAATAATTTTTTCCAATATTAATTTCAATCAAATTATTCGTAATTTAAATGTTTTTTTTTATTTCCTTTTCTATTTATTACAATTTTCAGGTACCATGGCAGACTATGACTATCAATGGCCTTATAAGAGAATGAATCAACCAAGAGAAGCGGAGATTTATGGACTCGAGACACTTTCTGCATTGTCTGCACAGTTAGAGACATTTTCGAGGAAGTTTGACACTTTAACTACACAACGTATTCAAAGTGTGGCGGTTATTTATGATTATTGTATTGGAAACCATCTGAGTCATCAATTCACCATCATTTGCGAGCCGGTACAATATGGTGGTGACTCCCTCAATAACTATGTCAATCCCAACAACTATCATCAGGATTAGGGATACCACCCAAATTTTTCATGGAGGCATCATCATCAAGATCAATTCTATGCTCCAAGTCCATTATACCCACCGAAATTCTCGTGTCTACCTCCACTACAACAGGAAGAAAATTCAAATATGGAGGACCTTCTGTCTAAGTTCATAGCTTCGAGTGAGGAGATAAGGATTAGTCAGGAGATATCGAGCCAAAATCTTGCAAACCAAGTTGAACAACTAATCAATGTCTCAAACAATTATCCTCAAGAAACTTGGCCCTGTGACATGGTTGCTGAGATTGATGGAGTGCCCGAACCAAATCTAAACCATGATGAGCTAAAAGGCATGAATATTGGAAAGGAGAAGAAAAGTGGGGACCTAGAAAAGAAGGACGGAGAAGATCTAGCCTTGAGTTCCAAAGTAGTGGAGCCTATTGTGATAGTACCCCAAGTACCTTCTCCACCAAAGTTCAAGGATCTGGGGAATTTTTCAATCCCATGCCCAATTGGTAGTCATGTCGTCAACAAAACTCTTTGTGACATAAGAGCTAGTACAAAGTTGGAAACATGGTGGGATGAGAAAAGGAAGATAGAAGAAGAGCCTGTTGTGTTTGACAAGCTTCAATGCCATAATCTGATCACAAACACAATGGAGAAAGCACCTAGTTGTTTGACGTTCTTAATTAGGATCCTATCTAAAAAAGCATGCTAGGCGACTTTGATTTAATGTACATTACTAATGGGAACCTCCCTAAAGATATATTTCTATTGATAGATGGAGGGTTCCTCAACTTTAGAATGGGAATTGGTTAAAGAGTCAAAGAAGTACGACTTAAGGACTTTAAATCAAGTGCTAGATGGGAGGCAGCCCATCCGTTTACTATTTGTAATTTCATTTTTTAGTAATTTTTAGAAGTTAGTCGTCATGTTAGTGTTTTTAGTAGTATTAATAGGTCATTTTGTGATCCTTAGGTTCAAACTCTGTTGCTATGATGATAACGAGTCAAACAAAATAAAAAGCTAAAGTCTGCCAAGGTACAAGGCAACATGACAAATGACAAATTGAATGGGAGAACAAATAGCGGCAAGATTTGTCCCTCGTAATCGTGAAAAAACTCGCCATTACATCTCGATCTAGCACACATTTGTCTAACCCAATTTTTTTAAAAATTTTTTTTAACCCAACCTCCCTGCTTTTTACTCCTTGTCCTATTTTGATTAGGCACACTTAATTTCCTCACTCCTAAGGCCTAAAGAACTGACACTCCACTCTCTTGCTCTCTTTCTCTCTATGTCCTAATCCATAACTACCATAATCAAATCCTTTTCCAAAATAACATTCATACACCCACAATCAGAGATTCGGGATACATTGAGGTAGAGAGTGGAAAGGAACAAGAGAAGCAGAGACTTTCACTAAACTAAGATTCCTTAAGTTGGAACATAATAGTAAATTGGGTTGAAACAAAGCGCACTTCAAGTATTTCTGAAAAGGACTGAAAGACTAAATTGGAGTGCCAAATAAGGTTAGGGGAAAAGTAGACAGAGATCCCATGGCATTAGGCAAGTTCAAGTGCAGTTCCTGATGTATGGAGCTGCCCAAGCTTATCCTCCGTCTGATACATCTTCTAACCATGAGGAGGCGGACAGTGATGTTGCAAATTAGGGGAATTTCTTTCTACTTTCTTCTTACTATTTATCACAATGAGGGCATTAATAAGTTTGGGGGAATTATTTTCAGATTGTATTGCATTTAGTATAATTCATGTGTTAGCATGTAGTTTTCTGTTTGTTAGCATGTTAAATTTTTTTCTTTTGAAAATCACAAAAATATTTTAGATTTAGTTAGTTCATGTAGTATTGCATGAATCCGAGCATATCAGTTAGTTTGAATTTGACTTGGCCAATGATGAGAATGGGATTGCATATACATTTGAGCAGTGTTGATAACCAAGGATTAGATGTAATTTCATATCATAATGAAAATCATATCTTGTTTGAAACTGATGTAATCCCTCTCTTCCTTCTTCTCCATCTTCTTTTTGTCCCTCTTCTTTTTCTTTCATTATTTTCTCTGTCACCTGGTCTGCTTGATTGCCTGGTTTTGATTATATTAAAAAGGATTAGCGAACATTGTCTATGACAACATGCGGTCGCTGAAAATTAATGACATGGATGAATTAGCGACCACAGAGCGGCCACTGAAAGTTATTGGTCGCAAAAAACCTACCTGCCAACATTTACGCCAAATTTATGGAGCCAATTTTGAATCAGAGATCATTGTACATTCGCTAATATTAATAGCGACTAGATTTATCTATGGTCACTAATAGCGGTCGCAATTAATAGTATTAGCAATCGGATAGTGCATTCGTAGGTAATTTTTATCGTTGTTGGGTCATTTTCTTGTAGTGCATGCAGAATATACCTGAGTAATTATACAATCAATAGTCAAGGTTTGACTCAGTAGCAGACCAAAAGCATCTGTGAGTAGCGTAACCAATGTCATGTTTTGACCTTGCACCGCTTATTAAGTCCTGGATGATTCATCTGGTAAGTATTTAATCACTTCCACCACTAATCTTTCATTCTTCTTTCTTTCTTTCAAAACAAAAATCAATTTGTTATTAGTAATTTATAAATATTCAACTAAAATAAAAGAATTTACATCAAATTGAAATTTGAAAAATTTTCATTTTGACTTTGCTTTTTCAATCGAAAAGTAAATATGTTTTTTCATATCCTCCCATTACATGCCTTTGGTCAAACCTGTTGCCTTCTTTTATTAATATACAAGTAACTTGTTAACAAAGTTGAAGCAAAATAAGGGGGTAATGTATTTATAATCTTGCAAATATGTTGACCGCCTTACTTGACCTAGCAAGGGGTTGTTCGAGAGTAGTTGTAACATGCAGGAGCAACAGAAGTTAGCATCAACATGATATTATGTAACTTATCACCCAACTCATTGTAAAGAAAGCATTAACTGCCTTGACTTTCTTCATAATCCCGCCACGCTACCACATTTTGGGACATTTATAAGTTCTCCCCTCTCCACTTTATCTTCCCACTTAAAAGTATTACAACTTTTATCTTGTAAAAACCTCATAAATTACACTGAACTATATTTAAATGAGCAAATAATAGTAACTAACCAGACAACTATAAAACTTGCGATTAGGATTCTTGGAAGTTCTAGAGGTCTTAAGTGCACAACGAATGCCGCAACGAGGGCAAAGAAAAGACCGCAAAAGATACTATAAGTCGTTGTGTCCCATAAAGATTGACCTCAACCTATAAAGAGGGGTGATGAGTGAGACCCCAAATTTTATGAATAAAGATTTAAATTTCCCGAAATATTTTTTTTATTATGGTGTGGATTTGATATAATGTTATAGTTGTGGGTAATATTTATAAATTTTGCAAAGTAAGCAAGTGGTTATATAATATTCGATTGGTTGGGGAATATTCGTTTTAACAAGGAATATTCGTACGATGGCACAATCATTGGTGGACCCCACAACCAAGTATTGTCTTAGTAAGAAAACGATGTAATTATCTTTTTATAAAAATAACTACGAAAGTGTTATCAAGTAAAACTATTGAACTACCCTTAGTAGTAAAAGTACAATGTCTGGCGTGATTGCATAAGAATATACTGCGGTATTGATTATTGATGCTTTACGTGAAGAAGTCACTCGGTTATACTCAATTATTGCTACATGAATTGTTTTGCATCATATCTCTCATATTATTGATTCAATTATTGTCACAAAGATTATCTCGCATAATATGTTAAATTATTAAATCAATAATTGAGACTAATGAAGTTATTCATATTATTATTTGCAATATCGACAATGTCTAAAAGTTCACATCAAGGAGAGATTTGGTCACCTAATCATGCGTGCAATAAGGAGAAATCCTTATAGAAAGCCCCCTCTTTCCTGGGAACGACATGGTTGTTAAATATTGTGAATTATAATTTTAATGATGAATAAGTTTTTATTGATTAAAGATGAAATTGATAGTTCCATTGTGTGAGAATTATTAGTGTTAGTGGAAATCAACATTTATTTCGATAATAATTGATGTCTGGAGGTTATATTGACCAATCGGGTAATTAACCGGATAAATGAGCAATTAATTGCTATTAATTCACATGATTATAACTATTTATTCACATATGTGTACTATTGATTCACATTCTTGTACTATTAGGGGAGGTGGTGCAAGATTGATAATACTTGCATGACTAAGTTAAAAATGGAGGTATAGATGGAGGTACTATACTGTAATTCGTATTTTCACATGTCTAGAACTATTGATTCACATGATTTACTATTGATTCACATGATTTACTATTAGGGGAGGTGGTGCAAGTTTGATAATACTTGCAGGACTAAATTAAAAATGAAGGAAAAGATGAAGGTATTATACTGTAATATTTCGAGCACCAAAATGTGTAATTATTGAAACTATATTTTCCTATATATAGAAGCTCATTCTTCCTTCATTTCTCACCAATTCACTAAAGCTATAGAGCAATTATTATTGAGAGAAATTATAGAGAGAAAGAAGAAGAGAAGTCTGCTACCTCACTATTTCAGTATCCAATTTTCTTCTAAGGTAAGGAGTATTATTTCTTTCGTATTCATGAAGAGAGCTTCTGTTATTCCATTCTTTATTATTATGTTGGAATAACCTGTCTATGCGAAGTACCGCATACATAGTGAAATTCTTCTGTTAATCCATTCTTTATTATTTTGTTGTAATAACCTATCTATGCAAAGTACCACATAAATGGTGAAATTCTTCTGTTATTCCATTCTTTATTATTCTGTTGGAATATCATGTCTGTGCGGATTACGTATGACCTGGTTCCATTCTTTATTATTATTCATTTGGAATATCCCGTCATGCATATGTATTACGTATTTAATTCGGTTCCATTATTTATTATTCGTTGGGATAACTCATCATGCAAGGCCTATCGCATACCTGGTGAATTCTGTTGTTATTCCATTCTTTATTATTCTATTGGAATATCATGTCTGTGTATATTACGTATGACCTTCCATTCTTTATTATTCTGTTGGAATATCCTGTCTATGTGGATTACGCATGACCTGGTTTTATTCTTTATTATTCTGTTGGAATAACCTATCTTTACGGTCTATCGCGTGCATGGTGAATTCTTCTGTTATTCCATTCCTTATTATTCTGTTGGAATAACCTGTCTATGTGGATTACCACATGCATGGTGAATGATCATTCGTATTCATTCTTTATTAAATTGTGGAAATGATCTGTCTACGTGGATTACCGCATGGCGTATGAAAATCTATTTGTCGTTTCGTATATTCTATTATACTCGTATGAAATATCATTTCTTTTGTACTTGTCATGAAATATCATTTTATTTGATATTTTTCTGTTACGAGTTACTATTCACTCTAGTATTATTCACTCGGGTATTCGGGGCACTTTTTGTGATGGAGTACTATTCACGAGTTACTATTCACGGGTTACTATTCACCCAAATTACTATTCACCTGAATATTATTCACTCGGGTATTTGGGGTACTTTTCATGTCGGGGTACTATTTACGAGGTACTATTCCCGAAGTACTATTCACGGGGTCTTATTCACGACGAAAAATTGATTCTTTTCTGTCCAAATTATTTTTGGTACATGAATATTATTCTTGAATTTTACTCTACAAAGCAGAATCATGTTGACAATTTGGACCTTATTGATTTCTGGATAAATTAAATTATAAATCTTTAAAATTTATCCTTGAACTTGTTTTATTGAATTATTATATAATTGTCATCATCCTCATGCTTATATTGTGATTAAAGTCATCTTTGGCTTACGTGCATAGATGGACTTGGTATGATTATGACCAGGGATTATTCGGTATAATCATGACCGTAATGTGACGAATGATGTGGTAAAAGTCCTCATTGGCCTGTAGTTCATTGATGGATAGTTGTTGGTATGATTATGACCAGGGATTATTCGGTTTAATCATGACCATTGATGATTACATGAATATCATTGGCCGTGGTGCAGGGATGATGTGGTTTATTTATTAAGTTGAGTCTCAGCAATAAAGTTGATGAAAATCTTTTTAAATCATAGAAGATAGTAGATTTTATGCTCTACTTGACTCTTCTGATGGATTACTTATTTCGCTGCAGTTGTTGATCTAAAACTTGTTGTCTATTGTATTCTATCAGTTGTTATACTGTTGAAGGCTAAGGATAATTTATTATGCATTATCTTAGTCATAATATTTTTTACTGGGCTAGTTGAGCTCACCCTTTTCTTTCATTGTTCTCTTCAGGAAATGAGAATATAGCTGGGACGAGTCGGGAAATGGAGTGATGGTCCAGGATAAGTGGCTTTAGTAGTCCTCACTATTCTGTAAAATAGTGTGATAATAATTGTAATGAGGACTCCATTGAGAGTGGATATTGTCTAGAAGGAAATATTCTTGTTTAAACTCTCAACTATGTTTTGTCGTATATTACCCGACAGTTGTATAATTAAGTTTTTGATTTTTGTACCATGTATTTGGCGACTCAAGTTGGGTGATGTATACCTGTTTTGGGGGCGTCACACGATGGCTTAGAGTATTCTCCACCTTCCTTTCTTTGCTCTCGTTGCGGTATTCGTTGTCCGCTCAAAACCTCTAGAACTTCCAAGAATCTTAATCGCAAGTTTTACAGTTGTCTGGTTAGTTGCTCTTATTTGCTCATTCATATATAGTTCTGTAATGACAGAGATCGTGGAATATCTTTGTAATAAGATTTTTAATATTTTTGAAATAAATAAATATTTTGATAGAATAAATCGTGTGTTATGAGTTTTTAGGTCAATTAATGACCTAGTTTAAGTGTTACGTGACTAAATATGAGTGTTTAGAATTTTGGGAGAGAATAAATTTTTTCAAGAAAAATGCAAAATCACTATTCATAAAACGCAGAAAACGTTTTTTCCTTTTTTAAACTTTTCAAATTACGGCATAGCGTTTATTTAGAAAAGGGAGACGAAATCTCCAATAAAAATATTTTTATCAAAAAAAGACGTAAAATCACTATTCACGCTAAAAATGCGTTTTCATATTTTTGAATTTTCGAAATTTTCAATTTTGACATATTATTTGTTTGGAAAATGGGCACGAAAAGTGAAATCAAAACTTGAAAAATGAGAAAGTCAATATTTTGACAAAATGTTGAAGTTAGAGATAATAATAATAATAATAATAATATATAATAATAATAATAATAATAATAATAATAATAATTTTGAAAATAAATAAGTCAATTGAAGGCTAAGAATTAAGCTGGCTTGGCTAAGAATTTAAAATGGCTAGGTTATGGAGGCTTTAGCATTGAAGTCATGGCTTGAAGACTTAAGCTAAATCTTACAAGACTTGGAGCCAAATTGTAAGCCAAACTTGGAGCCAAAGCTTTGCAATTTTATGTGTCACCTGATTAAATAAGTTGATAACTATGTGTCATTTGCTAGATAATTAGCACATGGGATAAGGAAGAGTAAGAAAGGCTAAAAGGATAAGTCATGGGCTAGGGAGGACAAGTGTCTCTTGCTAGGTAATTAACATGAGGTTAATTGAATTTCGAAAAAAGCAAGGAAGAATGGAGTGGGCGGATGGCATGAGAGGAGAGGAGATAAGGTGTATGAAAACTTTCCATTTTTGGTAAATTTTGGTCCATAGGAAGCAAGTCATTTAGTGTTTGTTCCCTCCACCTAATTGTTCCAAACCAAACATGGCCTTAATGTTATTATTTTGTCTAACTTAAGTTAATTGATCATGGGTGGTTAACCCTTGGTAGCATGGTTGAGTTTGTTGGTGGGGGATTTAATTAAGTTAAATCATCCAACACTTTGGTTAATTGTCCTTCATTTCATCTTATGAGCTAAGTAAGGAAGAGAGAGAAAGCAAGAAATAAAAGAAAGAAAGAGGAAGTGCACAGATAAAAAGAAGAAGAAGAAGAAGAAGAAGAAGAAGAAGAAGAAGAAGAAGAAGAAGAAGAAGAAGAAGAAGAAGAAGAAGAAGAAGGAGCAAGCTTGCAATCTTGTTAGCTAGCTAGGAAGAAAAAGAAGAACATCAAAGGTAAGATCATGAACCCTAACCCTTTATCTCTTTGAATTACTTTTCTTCCAATTAGTAATTGTTGGTGGTTGTTGTTTATTGGAAGATCATGAGGATCTTGGAGTAATAAAGATGTGTGGTTTAAAAATCTTAAACTACTTGTTAAATTGCATGAAAAGTGGAATCAAAAATGAAAATACAAACCTATGCGTAAAGGAATTGAAAAAAGACTAATTAGTGGACTGAAATGGGCTGTTTTGATAACCTTTTTAGGTAGCTTATGAAATGTAAAAATTAAGTTCTATGGTGTCATGTTATACTAGTATGAGTCATGAACATCACCCAATTAGAACGAAACTAAAAGCTTTTGTAACGAAGTCATGACGAATTTTTATGTAAAACTAGTTAAAAAGCTAAAAAGAGTTAGTGTAACCCCTGACCCTTGAGCAGTTTTCTATTCTAAATGATGTGCTGGAATTTTTTTTTATTTTAGGGATTATGTAGTACGTTAAGTAACAAGTCCATCGACTTAAGAATGACCTCATTCCGAGTCCAGAGGTGGGAGATATACCCTTCAGATGGATCGGAGACTAATCAAAACTACCAAAACTGGAAAACTATTTCGAGTAAGGACTTTTATGCCATTGTTTTGGCTTGAGAATGAACCTAGAAAAAATTTTCACCTGGGGGGATTTGTAATAGATTTAACAAGGAAAAAAATAACACGAGAAAGGACTCATTCCTAAAAGGGAAGGTCAAGTTATGACTTTGCATAGTGGGTACGCCAATAAGGAGGAAAAACCACTTGTTTTGTTTTCATCTAGGGAGTTTTGAACTAAAGCAGACGGGCTAAAACAGACAGGTTAACCTATCTGGATTGACAAATACGAATTTTAAAGCTAAAAAAGACAGGTTAAACTGTCTGCTTTATACTTGTAACCAAAAATGAAAAATAAAAGTTGGGCGCAGTGATTAAATCATCAAAAGCGACACTAAGAACTAAAAATCTAAAGTTAATGTAAGCTATAATTAGCACCAAATTGATATTTCTAATATGTATATATGAACTTAAATATTGTTTCAACTTTAATGAAACGAACATTATAAAACATGAAATAGGGTTAAAATAAACCATGTGTGACGTTTATACTTGGCTAATTGGGATGTTTATGTGTACTAAATGTGTAGGACTTTCAAAGGGCGATTAACGTCGAAGTATAGAAGACGCTTGAGGCAAGTTTCCTAAACTTACTCAAATTTTATTGAGCAAGTATTCTAACTCCATTCAATTTCTGTTTGAATGTCAGATTTTGAGCATATATTCTTATGAATAATTCTTATGTATGCTTCGGTTTACACAATATTTATCGATTATGCAGCCTTCAGACTTATACAAACTCTCTATTAATGGTATAAGTGTTCAACTATGCTATAATGCATAAATTACTTAACGTTTTTCTATAATTCATAAATTGTTCAAGTTTTAAAGTTCGATATTGCATGAACTGTTTGAGATGTACATCAATGCCATTTGTTCCGACTAGAAGAAAATTTAAGTATTTTATCGGTTTAAAAATAAATTTTTGAAATATTATTGATAAAAGGTAGAGCTGTCCACCCAAATTATTTTGGGGTTCGGACTCTAGTTTGAGATGAACAACCCTAATATTGGGGTATTTTTACGTCAAAAAAATCCAGACAGACCCCTGAGGTGGTCAAACAAACGCATATAGTCGTTTAGTTAGAGTGTTGTACAACATAGGGTACACTGGGCTGATCACCCAATGTGCCCGTAAGCCAGACCCGTTCATAGTTGAATTACTATTGAACCCTTGAGAAAATAAAAATGTTTTAGGCCTTTTGACCGCTCAATACGTCGTTTCAAAAATGTTAGATAAAAACGAATTTATTATTATTATTCCTATTTATTCGGAATGCTTTCACAACTATTATTCAATTGTAGAAATAGTAACATGATTCTTGATTTTGTTGTTTATTCAACTGTTTATACTTGCTGATCTTTGTAGCTCATCCTTGCTTTAAATTAAATATTTTCAGTAAAGCCATAACAGATTGAAGGGTCCTGTAAGGACAAAGGAAAAGGAAAGATGGACGATGTGACGCCCCCAAAATAGGTATACATCACCCATCTTGAGTCGCCAAATACATAGTACAAAAATACAAATACAACTTAATAATACAACTGTCGTGTAAAATACGACAAAACATAAACTGAGAGTTTTAATAAGAATATTGTCATCTAGACAATATCCACACTCAATGGAGTCCTCATTACATTTATTGTCACACTATTTAACAGAATAGTAAGGACTACTAATGTTATCATCTGAACCGTCACTCCGTTCCCCGACTCGTCCCAGCTATATTCTCATTTCCTGAAGAGAACAGTGAAAGAAAGGATAAGCTCAACTAGCCCAGTAAGAAATATTATGACTAAGATAATGCAGAATAAATTATCATTAGTCTTCAACAATGTTAAACTGATAAAATACAATAGACATCATGTTTAACTGCAGCGAAATAAGCAATCCATTAGAAAAGTTAAGTAGAGCATGATATTTACTATCTTCTATGATTTAAAATGTTTTCATCAATTTTTATCGCTGATGTGACGCCCCCAAAATTAGGTATACGTCACCCATCTTGGGTCGCCACTTACATGGTACATAAATTCAAATACAACTTACTAATATAACTGTCGTGGTATAATAATTACATAAACTGTGAGTTTGAATACAAATTTTGTCTACTAGATATTATACAAACTCAAAAGGAGTCCTCATTACAACTATTATCACACTATTTCACGTAATAGTGAGGACTACTAATGCTATCCTCTCGGACCATTACTTCGCTCCCCGACTTTCGTCCCGGCTATGTTCTCATTTCAAAGAGAACAAAGGAAAGAAAGGGTGAGCTCAAATAGCCCAAGAAGAAATATTATGACTAAGATAATGCGAATAAATTATCATTAGCCTTCAACAATGTTAAACCGATAAAATACAATAGACAACCAGCTTTAATCTGCAGCGGAATAAAGCAACCCATTAAAAGAGTCAAGTAGAGAATAAAGTCTACTATCTTTTAGGTTTTAAAAGGTTTTCATCAATTTTTATCATTTGAGACTCCGCTTAATAAATAAACCACCACATCTAATCATCCTCGTACCACTGGCCAAGGATTTTCATCAAATTATCAATGGTCATGACTATACCGAATCACCCCCGTCATAATCATACCAAAAACTATCCATCAACGCATTACAAAACAATCGAGGACTTTTGTCACATCATTTATATCAAGTCATGATTATACCGAATGATCCTCGGTCATAATCATACTAAGTTCATCTATGCACGTAAGCCAAAGATAACATAATATAACATGAGGATGATGACAATGACATAATAATTCAATAAAATAAGTTCAAGAATTATTTAATCCATGAATTATTAACGTCCAAATTATCAACATGATCTTCGTTTACGTAGAGTAAAAAATTCAAGAATGATCGGAAGAATATTTCCATGAAAGATATCTTTGGATGAAACGCAAATATCAAGGATATTCTACTAATTTCATGGAGTATAGAAGTCAAAGTTTTAACCAACCGGGTATAATAAAGAATGGAATAACAAAAGAAATCACCATGCATGCGGATTTCATGATGTATAGTGTTATTCCAATGAATAATAATAATAACGGAACCGTGTCGTGAAATTCACACCGACGGGATGTTCCAATGTAATAATAAAGATGGAACCAGATCCGGTGTAAAACACACGATAGGATATTCCAACGTAATGATAAAGACGGAACCAGTCCTGTAAAACACACGCATGTGATGTTCCAATGTAATAATAAAAAGCGGAACCAGTCCTGTGTAAAACACACGCATGTGATGTTCTAACGTAATAATAGAAGAATGTCACCAAGTATAGGGTAAACCATGATATCAAGTTATTCCAATGTAATAATAAGCAATGGAATAACATAAGGATTTCACCAAGTATAGGGTATGCCATGATACAAAAGTTATGTATAGGGTATGCCACTTTTTACAAAAGTTATTCCAATGTAATAATAATGAATGGAATAATGTAAGTTCTCTTCAAGAAGAAAGAATAACACCCCTTACGGGTACAACAAATAATATCCCTTACCGTAAAAGACACTGGATATCAAAGTAGTGAAGTAACAGAATACTCTTCTTCTTTCTATAACTTTCTCTCTATAGCTTCTCTCTATAATTTCTCTCTCTAGAGTTTCAATGAATTCGTAAGAAAATAATGAAGGAATGAGCTTATTTATAGGAAAATGGAATGCATAGTAATTAATCCATGAACGGTCCAGTTGATTTACTTTAATCGACTATCCATATTTAAAGAAAAATCTTTTAAATAAAATATAATATATTCTATTTATATATAAACATTTTACTATGCAAACACTATGCAATACTATGCAAAACACTATGCAAAACACACTATGCAACACTATGCATAATAAAATATAATATAGTCTATTTATAGAATAACTTTAATAAAGTATTCTATTTTATATAAAAGATGTTTCGCTTTTATTACGTTAATAATACGAATAAAACAAAACGTCATTATCGCTATAATAATTCATATTATTAATCGATGATAATGGAATCAAACCGAGTGACTTCTCACATAAGCATCAATAATCAATACCGTAGTGCTACTATGCAACCACACGTGATTCTCGTATTTTTACTACCGAAAGTAGTTCAACAAGAACTCACTAGAAAACTTCCGCCGTTATTTCAATAAAATATTTTTGTCGTTTTCTCGATCCGACAATAATTCTATTAATGGGTCCACCAATGATTGAGTAGTTGTCATGAATATTCCTTGCTAAACCGAATATTCCCCACCAATCGAATATAATATAACCACTTGCATACTTTGCAAAATTTATAAATACTACCCACAACTATAATATTATCTTAAATTCACACCATAATATTAAAAATTATTTTGACAAAATTTAAATCTTTATTGATAAAATCTGGGGTCTCACAATCTCCCCTCCTTATGGAATTTCGCCCTCGAAATTAGGGTACGTACCCAGTATGATAAAGAGGTGAGGGTACCTTGAATACCTTTATCGTTAAAAATATTAAATTCATCTTCGCAATCCGCCAAAGATATTCATTAACAATTCATCTTTGCACTACAGGCCAAAGATATACAATTGTAAAACCAATAATGCTGAGACTCAGCTTAATAGTATCACAACCATGAATTATCCATGCACTCATCAAGCTAAGGATATTCGTGTTTTTTCAATTACAGTCATGATTATACCGAATAATCCGTGGTCATAATCATACCAAGTCTATCAATGCACTACGGCCAAAGATGACTTTTACCACATCCATGAATTAATATTTCATTCCTGAGACTCAGCTCAATAATTAATCCATATCATCGAATCATCCCTGCACTACTACGTGCCAAGGATATTCATTAAGTATCACGACCACGAATTATCCATGCACTACTACCAAAATAATCGTGTATTCATTAAGTATCACGACCACAAATTATCCATACACTACTACTGCCAAAGATAATTGTGTATTCATTAGTATCACGACCACAAATTATCCATGCACTACTACCAAAGATAATTGTGTATTCATTAAGATCACGACCACAAATTATCCATGCACTACTGACCAAAGATAATTGTGTATTCATTAGTATCACGACCACAAATTATCCATGCACTACTACCAAAGATAATTGTGTATTCATTTACGGTTATGATTATACCGAAACAATCCTCGGTCATAATCATACCAAGTCCATCTACGAACTGACGTATGACTTTCAACATAATATAAGCATGAGGATAATGATATAAAGAATCAATCAAATGAGATAAAGGATAAATATTAAACATTTATAATATAATTTATCCAGATTCAAGAATATCCCCATGTTTTCAATCACTTAATAATCTCATAATCTAATATCATTAATATTATAACAATATTTTAATCACTTCTTAAATTTATAAACAATTTATCTTAATTGTTTACGCTTTACCATATAATGCATTTAATCATTCAAAAATGTCATACTCATAAAATATCATCACCAATTATCAAATCCTCATCAAAAATATGCATATACTCTATATAGGATTCTCTAGCCTTAAAATCCTATTTTCAACTTTGTTACTTCACATAACATATTTAACTCATATGTTCAGAATTAAACTATTTTCATGAAAATACCAAATCAGCCCCAAAAATATTTCTTTTCTGGGATTTAGCATAATATAGTCCCATAATGAAAATATATTTTTCTCGAATTTTAAAATTCATTTACTATTTTTAAAAATCAATTTCCACTTAATTCCTTAAGAAATTAGCTACCTCAAGTTTAACTCCAAAATTCCCAAATCTTGGCAGGACCTTACACATGTTAACGTGAGCTTCCAGTTTAAATTTCATGGTCATCGGAGTTATAGAACTCCTAAGTTATAGAGTTTTTCATTTGAAAAACCTAAATATTGAAATAGTCATAACTTGCTCATTTTAAGTCGAGAATGAGCTCATTTTTGGACAGGAGGTACTTTATACCATATACTTTCATGTCCCAAAAGGCCAGAATTTTTCTCATAATTTAAGTGGCCGAAACAGCCTCTCTAAAATCATGGCGAAGCTTTTTTCGGTTTTTACAGCTTTGCACTCCTTTGCTAAAATCAGTCCACACAAAATCTACAACACCTTTTACAGTAATTCCACTTGGATTAGTTAGGTAACTCATAGATCTAACTCTAGGACTTGACCACATTCAAAAATTCAAAATATAACAGGAGATATGGTCAATTGAATTTCATATTACGCTTTTCACTAAAATCGATTTTCAACTCTTTGTGATTTCTAAGAAACTTTCATGTTTTCACATACTAACCAACATAACTCATCATAAAACTTACTAATACTTCATATACCCATGATTTTTATTAGTTCTATACTTTTATTATGACTTTCATCATAATCCACGTAAATGCATCCTTTTAGTTGAAGAAATATTTGAGGGTTTAAGAAATGGGTTTTGATCGGGGTCAATACAAAATTCGATTTCACGCTCTAGGTAGGCTAGGAAGTCTTCAAGAATACGCCAAGAAATTTATTAATGATAGAAATATCATTCAAAACTTTTACTCGTCCAAGACTTGGATAGTACGTCACATTAATACCAATCGTGACTTCTATCCCTTAACCCGGATAAGACCTCACAATGATACCTATTAACTTGCCATCTTCAAATCCATGACGTCGCCTCTGTAAAGTCCGGCGGTGCATTCCACACAAGGAAGTCAACAACGAAAGGATCGGGGCTCTTTACTTATAGCTTGATATAACAAAGGATTAACTTTAGGATTTGGTTACTTTGAATTCAGATAATGAAGTTGGTTAGGAATATGAAAGCTAACAACCTTACAAAAAGAATAACGAGTAGTTAATCAATTATTTTCAAAAATTACCTCAAAGGCAAGTATTTTCAAGAGATAAGATCGACAGGTAACGTGAAAGTGTTTATTTGAAACAACAAGATTAATAAACAGTGGAGGTAACGAAGGTTTCTCCCAACGAAGTTTCAATAGATAAATCAAAGTCTAATTTCTTCAGAGTCAAATTTAAAAGTTAAATGCAAGCAAGAGAGATAAAAGAATGGGTAGAACCGGTATTCAATAAGGTATAGACTTCATAAGAGCTTACGATTAACTTACCCGTGATAATTTTATTCGTGTTCCTCGTCACGAGAAAAAAAACGCCTCCCTTAAACTACCGGCTCTGGTTTGTCCGGGACAAACCTTTGGTGCCTCCATCCTAGTTGAATTCGCCTTCTTGATGGCAACAAAATCGAGCTAAGTGGCCTTCTTCCACAATTATAACATGCTTTGATGGCATGGCGCAGATTCGACCGATGTGTCCCTCTCCTCCGCATTTGAAGCATATGATAGGTGGTCCTTCTCCTTCCTTAACAACAAAAATGTCTTTGGTCGACGCGTCTTTCCATCATTGTTGAATCTCCTTTTCTTGAAATGTCCATTCTTATTATTTTGGCCCGATTACCACCGGTGGTTACCATATCCGCCCGTTGATTCCTCCACGCTTGTTGTCACCGCTTCGATGACTACTTTCACCGGTATATTATAATTTTGCTTACGCTTCTTTTTAGTTGCGTTGACTCGTTATCGCTACCCACTAATCGAGCCCTATTTACAACATCCAATAAAAACACGCTTTATGAGAAATAAGATGTTGACGTATCTCTCGCTTCAAACCTCTTAAAAACATTCGCGCCATTCTCTCTTCATTATCCACCAAGTGGGACGAATCGTGATAACTCCGCAAATTTTGCCTCGTATCATGCGACACACGGCCATATTGTTTTGTTCCAACTTGATAAACTCCACCTCCTTCATGTGGCTAATACTTTCGTGAAAGTATTTGTCGTTGAATGACTCCCCTGAAACTTCTCCCAAGATATCTTCAAGATCTGAAAGTTGAGTACGCTTTCTACCGATTCCCACCAAGAATCACTTTCTCTCGCATGCAACATAAAGGCGTGAAAAGGAACCTTTTGCTCCTCGGAGCATCCCAAGACATCAAATATCTTGTAATCTGCTTAATCCATGCTTTCGCCGTAAGTGGTTTTGCTCTCCTTAAACTCCGGTGGTCCCAACTCCTTGAATTGTTTAGCGGTGACCGCCGAGAGTTTTCCGTGTTTCCACCCCACGCTTTTGAACAGAGTCGCTTTCCGATGTTGCATGAATTCTAAAACCTTTTAAACGCATCGTCGTTAGTCAATTGATCGGTGTTATTATTTACGTGAGGATTATCGCCATCCTCAGACATTGTCCTCGATTATTGATCCGTGGAGAATCAACAGCCTCCTGTGCTCCATTGCTATTCTCAACATTCTCGGATGCCATTTTCAAATCTTGCCATAAAATAAGGGTTAATTAACATATCACATATTATCCCTATACTCGACCGACCAATTAAATACCAAATAAATTTAGGTAGGTCATACTAATGAAGGAATTCCCCGCCTCTCCCTCCTAGTACTATTCTCACATCTTAGCCAGGGGATCATATCCTAAGCTCGATACCAACCGCGACGCCTCAAAAATTAGGTATACGCCACCCATCTTGGGTCGCCACTTACATGGTACATAAATTCAAATACAACTTACTAATATAATCTGCTGTAATACAATACGACATAAATCGTGAGTTTGGATACAAATTTTGTCTACTAGATATTATACAAACTCAAAAGGAGTCCTCATTACAACTATTATCACACTATTTCACGTAATAGTGAGGACTACTAATGCTATCCTCTCGGACCATTACTTCGCTCCCGACTCGTCTCGCCTATGTTCTCATTTCACAAGAGAATAAAATGAAAGAAAGGTGAGCTCAAATAGCCCAAGAAGAAATATTATGACTAAGATAATGCGAATAAATTATCATTAGCCTTCAACAATGTTAAACCGATAAAATACAATAGACAACCAGCTTTAATCTGCAATGAATAAGCAACCCATTAAAAGAGTCAAGTAGAGAATAAAGTCTACTATCTTTTAGGTTTTAAAAGGTTTTCATCAATTTTTATCACCGAGACTCCGCTTTAATAAATAAACCACCACATCTAATCATCCCCGCACTACTACGGCCAAGGATTTTCATCAAATTATCAATGGTCATGACTATACCGAATCACCCCTCAGTCATAATCATACCAAAACTATCCATCATTCGCATTACATAAACCAATCGAGGACTTTTGTCACATCATTTATATCAAGTCATGATTATACCGAAATGATCCTCGGTCATAATCATACTAAGTTCAAATATGCGCGTAAGCCAAAGATAACATAATATAACATGAGGATGATGACAATGACATAATAATTCAATAAAACAAGTTCAAGAATTATTTAATCCATGAATTATTAACGCCCAAATTATCAACACGATCTTGTTTCAGAGTAAAATTCAAGAATGATCGTAAGAATATTTCCATGAAAGATATCGGATGAAAACGCAAATATCAAGGATATTCTACTAATTTCATGGAGTATAGAAGTCAAAGTTTTAACCAACCGGGTATAATAAAGAATGGAATAACAAAAGAAATCACCATGCATGCGATTGCAGACATGACGGAGTTATTCCAATGTAATAATAATAACGGAACCAGTGTCGGTGAAATTTACAATCGGCGGTGATGTTCCAACAGAATAATAAAGATGGAACCGCATCCTGTAAAACACACGATAGGATATTCCAACAGAATGATAAAGATTTTAACCAGTCCGGTAAAACACACGCATGTGATGTTCCAATGTATATAATAAAAAGCGGAACTGTGTCCCATAAAAACACATGCATGTGATGTTCCAATGTAATAATAGAAGAATGTCACCAAGTATAGGGTAAACTTACAGATACAAAAGTTATTCCAATGTAATAATAAGCAATGGAATAACATAAGGATTTCACCAAGTATAGGGTATGCCACAGATACAAAGGTTATGTATAGGGTATGCCACTTTTACAAAAGTTATTCCAATGTAATAATAATGAATGGAATAATGTAAGTTCTCTTCAAGAAGAAAGAATAACACCCCTTACGGCACAACAAATAATATCCCTTACCGTAAAAAGACACCGGATATCAAAGTAGTGAAGTAAATAGAATACTCTTCTTCTTTCTATAATTTTCTCTCTATAGCTTCTCTATAATTTCTCTCTGAGTTTCAATGAATTCGTAAAGAAAATAATGAAGGAATGAGCTTCTATTTATAGGAAAATGGAATGCATAAGAATTAATCCATGAACTATTCAGATTGATTTACTTTAATCTGACGGTCCATATTTAAAGAAAAATCTTTTAAATAAAATATAATATATTCTATTTATATAAAAACATTTTACTATGCAAACACTATGCAATACTATGCAAAACACTATGCAAAAACACTATGCAACACTATGCATAATAAAATATAATATATTCTATTTATGTAATAACTTTAATAAAGTATTCTATTTTATATAAAAAGATGTTTCGCTTTTATTACGCTAATAATACGAATAAAACAAAACGTCATTATCGCTATAATAATTCATATTATTAATCGACAATAATGGAATCAAACCGAGTGACTTCTCACATAAGCATCAATAATCAATACCGCAGGTGCTACTATGCAACCACATCGTTCATCGTACTTTTTACTACCGAGTAGTTCAACAAGAACTACGGTAAAACTTCCGCCGTTATTTCAATAAAATATTTTTGTCGCTTTTCTCGATCCGAATAATAATTACATTGTAGGGTCCACCAATGATTGAGTAGTTGTACGAATATTCCTTGCTAAACCGAATATTCCCCGACCAATCGAATATAATATAACCACTTGCATACTTTGCAAAATTTATAAATACTACCCACAACTATAATATTATCTTAAATTCACACCATAATATTAAAAAATTATTTTGACAAAATTTAAATCTTTATTGATAAAATCTGGGGTCTCACAGCTGAGACTCAGCTTAATAAATAAACCACATCATCCCTGCACCACAGCCAAGGATATTCATGTAATCATCAATGGTCTTGATTATACCAAATAATCCCTAGTCATAATCATACCAACGACTGTCCACCAATGAACTACAGGCCAATGAGGACTTTTACCACATCATTCGTTACATTACGGTCATGATTATACCGAATAATCCCGGGTCATAATCATACCAAGTCCATCTCTGCACGTAAGCCAAATATGACTTTCATCACAATATAAGCATGAGAATGATGACAATAATATAAGTATTAATCAAACGAAAACAAGGTTAAATATTAAAGACTTTAAATTTATCCAAATATTATCCATAACTTAAATAACTCATAATTTAATATTGTTAATATTATAACAATATTTTAATCACTTCTTAAACTTATAAATAATTTAATTTAATTGTTTACACTTTACCAAATAATGCATTTAATCATTCAAAAATGCCATACTCATAAGATTTCTTCACCAATGATCAAATCACTCATCAAAAATCTGCATATACCTTATATAGGATTTTCAAGCCCTAAAATCCTATTTACCAATTCTTCAACTTCACATAATATATTTAACTCATATGTTTATAACTAAACCATTTTCATAAAAAATTACCAAATCAACTTATTATTTTTCTATCCTTTGTCCAAACATATATACATATATTTCATACACAACAAGTATTTTTTTATAATTTTTCAACTCCCTTAAGTATTTTTCAAAAATCAATTTCTAATTAATTTCTTAAGAAATTAGTTGCCTCAAGTTTAACTCCAGAAATTCCCAAATCTTGATAGGATCTTACACATGTTAACGTGAGCTTCTGGTTTAAATTTCATGGTCATCGGAGTTATAGAACTCCGGTTATAGCATTTTTCGTCGGAAAAACCTAAATATTGAAATAGTCATAACTTGCTCATTTTAAGTCAGAATGCGCTCATTTTTGGACAGGAGGTACTTTATACCCTATATTTCCATGTCCCAAAAGGTCCAAATTTTTCTCATAAATTAAGTAGCTGAAAATGCCCTTTTAAATTTTTAGACAGTAGCTTTTTGGTACTATACAGTTTTGACTCCTTTGCTAAAATCTACAACACCTTTTCCAGTGATTCCACTTGGATAAGTTAGAAAACTCATAGATCTAACTCTAGAACTTGACCACACTCAAAAATTCAAAATATAATAGGAGATATGGTTAATTGAATTTCATGTTCTATTTTCACCAAAATCTAATTTTCAACCCTTTGTGATTTCTAAGAAACTTTCATGTTTTCATATAATAACCAACATAACTCATCATAATACTTACTAATACTACATATATCCATGATTTTCATCAGTCCAAGGCTTTTATTATGACTTTCATCATTATCAACAGTTCAATGCTTATAATATGACTTTCATCATAATCCACGTAAACAGATCATTTCCACAATTTAATAAGGAATGAATATAAAGGATCATTCACCATGCATGTGGTAATCCACATAGAAAGGTTATTCCAACAGAATAATAAAGAATGGAATAACAGAAGAATTCACCATGCATGTGATAGACCACACGATGTGTTATTCTCGATGTAATAATAAAGAATCGGAACCAGTCAGCGTAATCCGACCGGCTGTGATATTCCAACGTAATAATAAATAATGGAATAACAATGAATTCACCATGCATGCGATAGATCGCACATACATGTTATTCTAACGTAATAATAAATAATGGAACTGTGTCATGCGTAAACGCACGCACGTGATATATTCCTACGTAATAATAAAGAATGGAATAATGTAAGAATTTTACCATGTATGAGGTATCAGATGATAGAAAGTTATTCCAACATAATAATAAAGAATGGAATAACGAAGAATTTCACCATGTATACTAGAGTCCCATAGATACTGAGTTATTCCAACAGAATAATAAGAAATGGAATAACAATACGAAAGAATAATACCCCTTACGAGTACAACAAATAATATCCCTTACCTTAGAAGAAATTGGATATTGGAAAAGTGAGGTAGCAGACTTCTCTTCTTCTTTTTCTCTATAATTTCTCTCTCTAGAGTTTCAGTGAATTGGTATAAAATAATGAAGGAATGAGCTTCTATTTATAGGAGAATGGACTGAATAGTAACTAATTCATGAATAGTCCAGATTGATTTACTTTTAAACTGATGGTCCATATTGATTTACTATTAAAACTTAAAGCAACAGTCCATACTGATTCACTATTAAAACTTTAAACCAGCGATCCATATTAATTTACTATTAAAACTTTAAACCAACGATCCATATTGATTTACTATTATAATTTCAACCAACGTTCTGAAAAATTAGCACATCTCCTCATAGAATAATATTGTACCCAAAAATGATTTGGACCAAAAAGAAATATATTTTTCGGGTGAATAGTACCCCGTGAATAGTACTTCGGGAATAGTACCCCATGAATAGTACCCTGACACGAAAAGTGTCCCAAATACCCAAGTGAACAATGCTAGAGTGAATAGTAATCGGGTGAATAGTAACTCGTGAATAGTACTCTGACACGAAAAGTGTCCCAAATATCCGAGTGAATAATGCTAGAGTGAATAGTAATCGGGTGAATAGTAACCTGTGAATAGTAACCCGTGAATAGTATTCTGACACGAAAAGTGCCCCAAATACCCGATTGAACAATATAACCTCCAGACATCAATTATTATCGAAATAAATATCGATTTCCACTAACACTAATAATTCCAACACAATGAAACTATCAATTTCATCTTTAATCAACACGAACTTATTCATCATTAATATTATAACTCACAATATTTAACAACCGTGTCGTTCCTGTGAAAGAGGGGCTTTACGATAAGGATTTCTCCTTATTGGCGCGCAATTAGATGACCAAACCTCTTCTTGACAGAACTTCTAGACATTGTAAATATTACAATTTAATAATATGAATAACTTTGTCATCTCAATTATTGATTTAATAGTATATCATATTATGCAGATGATACTGTGACAATAATCGAATCAATAATATGAGAGATATGATGCAGCAATTACTGTAGCAATAATTGAGTATAACTGAGTGACTTTTCACGTAAGCATCAATAATCAATACCGTGTGCTACTATGTAACCACGCCAGACATCGCATTTTTTTACTACCGGGGTAGTTCAACAGTTTTAACGGTAACACTTCCGCCGTTATTTTTATAAAAAGATAATTATGTCATTTTATTACTACGACAATACTTCCGTTGTGGTTTCACCAATGATTGTGTCGTCGTACGGATATTCCCGATAAAAAGAATATTTTATAACAACTTGCATACTTTACAAAATTTATAAATACTACCCACAACTATAACATTATATCAAATCCACACCATAATATTAAAAAAATATTTCGAGAAAATTAAATCTTTATTCGTAAAATTTGGGGTCTCACAGACAAGTAGAAGATATTCATAACTATTTGTAATAATTAGAAGTATTGTAATTATTACTTAATACTTTATCATGTGTTGAAGACTTAAAGGTTTGAGAACCTGCGATTTAGAGTGAGACATATTGTAATAATTAGTAGTTACATTTATGTCGTTATTGTTATGTTAGATGAGAAATATTGCGGATCACCATATATTCGGAGTTGAAAGGTACTTGGATTTTTGGGGCGCCACAAGTTCAATTTAATTTATGAGGTTTTTACAGGATAAAATTTGTAATACTTTTAAGTGGGAAGATGAAATGTAGAGGGGAGACCTTATAAATGTCACAAAATGCAGATGCGGGGCAGGATTGTGAAGAAAGTCAAGACAATTAATGTTTTCTTCATAATGAGTTGAGTGATAAGTTGCATAATATCATGTTGATGCTAACTTTTGTTGCTCATGCGCCTTACAACCGCTCTCGAACAACCCTTGCTAGCTCAACTAATGGCGGTCAACATATTTACATAGTTATAAATACATTACACCCTTATTTTTCTTTAACTCTGCCAATAAGTTACTTGTATATTACTTCAAGAAGGCAGCAGGATTGACCAAATGCGTGTAATGGGAGGATATGAAAAAACATATTTACTCGATTGAAAAAGCAAAGTCAACATAAAACTTTTTGCAAATTTAAAGTTAATGCAAATTCTTTTATTTTAGTTGAATATTTAAACAATACTAAGAACAACTAGAATTTTGTTTTGAAAGAGAGAAAGTAAAATGAAAAATTAGTGGTGGAAGTGATTAAATAATTATATGATGAATCATCCTTTTCTTAAAATGAGAGGTACAAGTTCAAAAAATGACATTATTCTACCTACATATGACAACCATGATTTCCCATACGATAGTGTTTTGGTGATTTAAATGAATACACAAGTGAATATACAAAATGATGAGAACATGCTTAATTTCGGCATGGATGGGCAATAAGAAGATAAAGCTTGGACTGATTCTAATTGGACGGTTTTTAATTGGTTTACTAGCATATGAAGGATTAATTAACTTATTCAGCAAAGGAAGAAGTATATTATTAAAGAAGATAATTTACTTGATCATTTCATGCGAAAATTGAGTTTTATTGAAGATTGTGACAAATTAAACAAATATTAATTAGTTTATTTGACCAATGAAAAACTAAGTATATATTACTTAGTTTATCAAATGCTACTTAAATATGGGGACTACTATTCCACATTCAGTACTCCTACTTTTTAAATGGATTTTAAGTTTCAATATATAGTACATCCATATACATGTATTCAAACTAAGTAATTGTGAAAACTAAGTGAATGCTACTTAGTTTATTTTAATTATTTTATGTTAATTTAGTAATCATATAATTTATTTTATTTTATCTTAATTGGCTTATCTTATCTTATGTTATTTAATTTTATTATTTTATATTATATTATGAAATTATTATATTATGTAAAATAAGTTTATGTTATTATATTATTTTATTTTATTTAGTAGCGGCAAAAATTAAGTAAATGCTACTTAGTTTATTTCATTTTATTTTAGTAGTAAGATATGATTATTTTCTTTAATTTATTTTATATTATATCACATTATATTATATTATTTTATTTTATGTTATGCTAGTTTATTTATTTATTTATTAAATGGAGTATAGTTTAAGTAATTTCATAAAGTTTTATTTTATTTTATTTTCTATATTTTATTTTGTATTTCATTATATTATATTATTTAATTTATATTAGATTATGTTAATTTACGTCATGTTATTATAGTATTTTATTTAGTAGTTAGTGCAAAAACTAAGTAAATGCTACTTAGTTTATTTTATTTTATTTTATTTTATTTATTATCTAATTTTTAATTTTTAAATTAATTAAAATTAATTTAATTTATTAACTTAAATTAAGGTAATTTGACTTTATTAAATTTATTTTATTATATTTTGTAATATATTATATTATCTATTTTTAAATTTATTTTATTTTAAATTTATTTTAATTTATTTTTAATTTTATTTATTTATTTATTATATATGATTTAAATTATTTCATGCAATTTTATTTTCTTTTTTTAAAATTTATTTTGTATTTCATTATATTATATAATTTATTTTCATTAAATTTTATTGTTTTATTATTTTATATCAATTAATTTATTTTAGTAGTAAGAAACTAAGTAAATTCTACATAGTTTATTTTAATATTGGAAAATTAATTAATTAATATATAAATACATGCATGAACCATAAATTTTGCAATTGAATAATTCTGATAGAAATTCTGTCAGGAATTCCGTTAGAAATAACAAATATACACATTGATACATTCCAAATTGATACATAAGCCAAGCAAAGAATATAGTAAATATCAAACCCAAATTTCCAGTATATCAAATCAAAATTAAACATTATTCAACCTCAATTAATTACAAATTAAACTCTAAATTAAATATCAAAACCCAAATTGAACACTAATTCTGCCAAGATTCATCATTTTCATAACAAAACATATTAAATCCTAAATTAAATACAAATTCCAGCATATTAATCCAACAAATTAAGCTCAAAATCAGATCATCATATACTTCAACAGTATGCAGTGTAGAAAATAAAAAAAAAAATTCCAGCAAATATAGAACTTGAGTTTTGACCACTGATCGATCAAGAGAAGATCCGGGAAAAGATTGGTCGAACGGAGTTGGGAAACGGCCGAAAATGGGGAGATGGGGAACGGATGTGGGGATGTGGGGATGTGGGGATGTGGGGATGTAGAGAGTTTGGGGAAGAGAGAGAGGTTTGTAAGAAATGAACATGCAAAAATGATCTGTAAATGAAATAAGGTTTTAATTATTTTCGACGAAATATTCTGTCGGCATTAAGTCCGTCGATAAAACGTTAGTTTCGACGGAATATCTGTCAAATATAATATTCTTCCGTCGAGGAAAGTTTTCGCGATGGTGGTAATTTTGGCGCCTTTTATTGTCATTTATTTTTGACGGAATTTCATCGACATTAGTCTTCAAGGGAATTATATCTAGGGCTGGCAAAATATGATTATGGGTTGGTTTTGGGTTTCAAAATATGGTTATGGTTTCATTTAAGAACTAAAACCATATTAACCATTTTTAATATGGGTTGTGTGGGTTGGAACTATATGGTTATGGTTCAAAACCATATTAATCATTTTAAGCTGTTTTGACTTTTAAACAATTGAAAAATGAAATTGTGACCGTCACAATTAAATTAATTAAGTAATAATATGATATAAAAATTATTAATATAAATAATAAAATGCTAAAAAACTATACTAATAAAATTTTAAATTAAAATTATTAATACCCTTCCATATTTAAATAATTTTTCAAAATTATTATTAACCTGCTAATAGAAAGGTTGGAATCCAAAATACACCATAGTATAATTCTATGAATGTCGTTTAAAAAATATGGGTTAAAAAATGAGAAAAGAACTATATTTTTACCAAATTCAAATAAGTATTAATTATTTAGTTTTAATATTAGTCAAGTATTAAATATAATTTTGATTTTTTACTATTTTTTTTATCCAATAAATAACACTATCTTTTCTAATACTGAGGATAATATAGTCAATTAATATTATATTAAATATTATATAATTATTTTTTAATACTTGTCAGTTATGCACAACTCTAAAACCACATATTTAATGAATAGATGGAGTAATACACTTACTTTTTACTACCACTACCTTCAGGAATTACCTATCTAACTAAGTTTGTTTAATGAACTAATTTTTTCTGTTAAAAAATTAAATTAAAGGCATTAAAAACTTCTTGGAATTTGTGTCAAATAATTCGTGTAAAATTACAATTACTTTTAACGCACACTACAAATTATTTCACGTTCTATACATTACGCTTGAGGAATCAATTATTATACCATAAATATCACTACAAATACATAAAAATGAATTACTCCAAACCTTTGACAAAAGGCAAATCTCTATCATGGACGGGTGGCATTTGGATTTTATTATATAAGTTAACGAATTATTGTTTTGAGGGAAAAATCTAACTTTATAATTTTAATAATAGCATGGTTAATTATCCTCCGAGGGAGTGAAAGATACCCATGGTTGGAAAAAAAAATTAAGAAAATAATTTTTTTATTTGGATCGAAATGGAATTTGGGTTAAAAAATGATTAACCGGTTAATTAACTATATTTGTTTTAAAAAATATAGGTCCAAACTTTAATCAACCTGAATAAATAAAAATAGTTAACCAACCCATTTGATTTCAGTTAAAATAATTTGACCCAACAGTTAACTAACTATATTGCCAGGTCTAATTATATCCGATGGAATAGTCCGTCAAAAATAGTGTAATATTGACTGAATTCAGTCCATCGGAATTAGTCTCTTTTCTTATAGTGATTCAATCTACTCAAATACATTACAAATAGGAGTCTGACTACACAATAAATTACATGCAAAATTTTCAAGTTTCACAATAACAATGTCAACAAAAATATCTATAACGGTCAAATTAATCTTTAAAATGTGCATGGAATCAACCTGCAGAAGATAAGAGAACAAAAGCTTTGCTAAATAGAAAACGGGGAAATCCGCAACCGCAAACAATGAACAAACTAGTGAAAGGCTGAAAGCGGTCACAAAGTATTTTACACATATTTCACATTAGTTTATATGATTGATAAATGATTTTGATAATATCAGTATATATATATATATATATATATATATATATATATATATATATATATTGGGTTCAGAATCGATTTGAATTTAATCTTATAAGTTTTTAGCCTTTACGGACAATCGTCCGTCATAAAGTTCTCATAACAGAATAATGTTATGAACTTTAGCGAAGAGACGAATTATCATCATAAAAAGACTCATCTGATTAATCTGACCAAAGACGTTGGAGAATCCATATATATATATATATATATATTCATTTATGTTGACAGAACATATAAATATTCAGCGACATTGGCAGTTGTTTTAGTAAAATTTTTTAGTTTAAACGACTTGCTCCCTTTACAACACAAAATAATAAATTAAGACCCCATTCAGTATATGTATTTTTTAATTCACTTGAAAATATATTTAGCGACATAAATATTATTTTTAACCATACTTTTAGCCAAGCAATTATTTATAAAGATTTTATTGTGTTCGCTAGAAACAATATTTAAATTGTCTGCCACGGATTACCCCTCTTCCTTCCCGTATAACCAATCATTCTTTTGTTGAAGAAATAGAAGATTTGCTGTCATCTAATAGTGCAATTATTAAACCAATATTAAAGAAAACACAATAATGTAGTTTACTTTTTAACTATTAATTAAAGCCTTCTTTTGTTGAAGAAATAAAATGTTAGCTGTCATCAAATAGTGCAATTATTTAACCACTAGACAAAACACAATAATGTAGTTCACTCGTCAACTTCAGCCAAATGAGTTGTCTTCTTTATGACGCCCCAAATTTCGGTCTTTCCTCAAACCCGAGTTTGGTGTGTTACGGTGATACTTATTCCTTATATACATTTATATATCTTTAAGATATAATTTAATTCTCAAAATATTACAAAATATTTCTTCTAATCCCAGATTCTATTACCTTAAAATTTTCAAATTCTTATAAATAATAAACAATTACATCATTTATTCATTTCCTTAATATGCTTGTAACTTTTATCCGCCACAACAGATACATATAAAATTTAACAATTACTCTTCAAGTCGATTGTAAGACCCCAACTTTTATGAATAAAGATGAATTTTCTATAATTATCATTTTTGAATATTATGGAATAAATTTGATATAATGTTATAGTTGTGGGGAGTATTTATAAATTCTGCAAAGTATGCAAGTTGTTATATTATATTCGATTGGTTTAATATTTCATTTTAGCGAGGAATATTCGTGCAATACTGCAAGTAATCATTGGTGGACCCGGTTGAATTATTGTTTGATTAAGAAACGACAAAAATATTTTTATAAAAATAACGACGTAAGTTTTACCGTTAACTGTTGAAACACCCGTGTAAAAAAGTAATGATGAATACGCGTGGTTGCGTAAGTAGACACCAGATTGATTATTGATCCTTACGTGAGAAGTCACCCGGTTTTGTTCAATTATTGCTTGATAATTATTGCATAGTATCTCACGTTATTTGATTCAATTATTATCGATATTTTATATATTATTAAATCAATAATTGAGATGACGAGTTATTAATATTATTATTTGCTAAATATTAACGATGTCTGAAGTTACATCGATGAGAGGTTTGGTCACCTAATTGCTACCCAATAGGAGAAATCCTTATTGAAAGCCCTTTTTCACAGGAGCGACGCAGTCGATTAATATTGTGAATTATAATAATGATGATAAATGTTGTTAAAAATATTGAGAGGTTTTTATGAAGTATTGGATGTTATTATATGGACCCCATTTACCCATTTTTCAAAATAGTTTTAGAAGTTATCTCAATTTTGTGTTATATATATATATATATATATATATATATATATATATATATATATATATACTTATTAAATATTGATTTTGGTGGGATTGATGGGGGAATTGGGGGACACAGGATTAATATATATATATATATATATATGTAATACATGATTAAGGAAATAAAGGAGTCAAGGGTGTAACCCGTGAATGTGGGCAACATATATATATATATATATATATATATATATATATATATATATATATATATATATATATATATATTATTGTACCTTGTTTTGTTTTTATTGATACTACTTTGAATTTCATGGCCTGACAAGCTACATCCGTGAAATTTTTCATTCGGTGCACCGTGATCACATAGTATCTCTTTCTGTTTTCCAATAAATAGGTTGCTTAGTTAGAATAGAAATCGCACCAAAAATTCAGAAAATTCTCTTCTATAATCTTGAGCGTATTTTTTTAGAATTTTAAGAAAGCTTTGAGCGTAGTGCAAGTTTCTTCAAGTATATCGCCGCCCTACCGTCAGAATACTCTTCTTTTACGGTAAATATAAGACCCCGAATATTATGAAATAAAAGTATTCAATTTTTCTTATAATTACTATTTATTAAATGGTTAAACTGATAAAAAATAAAGTTAAGGGTGATATATGTAAAGTTTATAAAATACGCAAGTGGTTATAAAATACTCATTGTTGTCGGGGAATATTCGTTTGGTCGTGGAATATTCTTTTTGGTTTGAATATTCGTATGACGACGCAATGGATCATTTATGGGCCCCATAATGTAGAATAAGCGCTTGGATGAAGAAAATGAAAAGTTTGAGTTTTTATAAATAACGACGTAGTAGTTACTGATTAACACCGCTTGGAATACCCGGTGGTTAAAATACGTGATAATATCGTTGGTTGACAAAGAAGACACTCAGCAGCATTGCGCTTTTTTTGAATTATTGATTCTTATGTAAGAAGACACTATTCAATAATTGTTACATTAATTACTGTTCAATATTTTATTTTATTGATTTAATAATTGTTGCGTTGATATTTTATATTATTGTTGTTTCAATAATTGTCATTGCAAGATTTTCCATTATCGGATCAATAATTCATATTATTTGAATAATATTATTAGATAGCATTATTGGCAATGTCTAGAAAGTTCATCGAGGAGAGGTTTGGTCACCTAATCATGCTGCCAAGAAGGAGAGAAATCCTTATTGAAAAGCCCCTTTCCTCGAACTGCCCCAATTGTCATTATTATGATTCGTAATATTATTTATAAATAATTAATTATTGATAAGGAAATATTTATTTGATGTGGATATAAATGATGGATTTATTTATGTGGTTATAAATGAAGGAATTAATGTTGAGGTGTTTTAACAGTATTTTGTCAGATGGAGGCATTAAAGATCAAATCGGTGTTTTTAAAGCTCTATTGCGTGAGTTATAATTTTGATCTGGCCGTTGGATCGTTGTGATTTTTGGATATGTTATACATATATAATTTAAGTATATGTCCACAAATTTTAAACCGTTAAAAATTAACGTAGGATTTGTTATGAATTTTAAAAGGTGTTAAAAATCATCCGTTTGTGGATTTCGGATATTTTCGGTTTGGAATTTGGAGAAACTCAAAGCTACAAAGTTGTAGAAAATTTGATTTCGTGTGGAATGGACATAAAAGTCGTATTTTTCTGATAAATGGGCTATTTTCTATGAATTATTGAAGTTTCGGAAAATAAAATATTTTTTATTAAATTTGGGTGGGACCCACTTTGGTTGTTGTAGAAAAAAAAAAGCATGTGCTGAATTTTGTTCAAGGTTGGCTGCTCAAATTTTCAGCAAGTATGGGCGTAGAAGAGGAAAAATTAAATAATATTATTTTATTATTTTAGTCTCTTTTTTTGCGTTACTAAAGATTTTCCTATAAATAGACGCTTGGGTTAGAATTGAAAATCACACTAAAACATAAGTTTTCTCTATATTATCGAAATGTATTTTTTGTGAGTATTTAGATATTTTTAGTGTTGCTTTATTCGGTCTGAAAGTTTCCTTCTTGCTTTACATCCGATATTCCTAAAATTCAAATCTTTGCTTTTTGAGGTAATGGATTTTTAAGGGTTATTATGTTTTTCAGTTTCGTAATTTTTCTGAACCTTTAAAAATTCTGAAAAAATTTAAAATGATAATTTGATGATTTTTCTTGATTATGTCCAAAAATGGTAATTTTTGGATGTATAGATTAAGAGTTATGAATTTTATGGGGAAAGACTATTTTAAAAGTAAACAATTACAACTCCTTGTGGTTAACTCCAAAATTGGTGAAATTTTTATTGGGAGTACATGTATATAACAGAAGTATACTCTGTAAATTTTGGAATTTTTGGACAAAAATACAATTTATGATAATTGTCTAAATATTCGGAAGTTTTGGCCATATGAAAAATAGTAAATGAATTTTAAAAATTCTGGGAAAAATATATGTTCAATATGGGACTATATTCTGCTAAATCCCAGAAAAGAAAATTTGTTTGTACTGATTTGGTATTTTTCATAAAAATGGATTAGTTATGAGTAAATGAATTAAATATGTTATGTGAAGGAAGAAAATTGAAAAATATGATTTTATGGCTTGAGAATCTTATATGAGGTATATGCAGATTTTTGATGAGGGTTTTGGTTATTGGTGATGAAATCTTATGAGTTTGGTATTTTAGGATGATTAAATGCATTATTTTAGTAAAGTGTAAACAATTAAAATAAATTGTTTATAAGTTTAAGAAATGTTATTCTTTCAATATCATTATACCGAAATATTGGTATGGATTTTATTGTGGAATTTCTACTTTTTTCATGTCGGGGTTACTATTCATGAGTTACTATTCATGAGTTACTATTCACGAGTTACTATTCATGAGTTACTATTCACGAAAAAATTGGTTTCTTTTTCTGACCAAATTATCGTTGATTTATGAATCTTACTCTTGAGATTAAATCTATATTTTGATCATATTGTTTTTATTATCATATATAACATTTTTATAATCCTGGTGAAAAAATTTCTCTTTGACTTGAGTGTAAAAATGAGTAGATTATTGGTATGATCGTGACTATGGATTCTCTTTAGCCAGTAGTGCAAATTTGAATCGTTGACTGGTATGATCATGACCATTAAATTTGCAATTGAATATTTTTAGCTTAAGTGCAAAGGTGAATTGATCAACATGATTATAATTATGGTTTATATAAATTCTGAAATGATTATATATTTCCTTGAGATATTAATATCTTTGGCCTGCAGTGCAAAGATGAATTATTGATGAATATCTTTGGCCCGTAGTGCAAAGATGAATTGTTGTTGAATATCTTTGGCCCGTAGTGCAAAGATGACCTGTTGTTGAATATCTTTGGCCTGTAGTGCAAAGATGATCACCTGTTGTTGAATATCTTTGGCATGTAGTACGAAGATAAACTGTTAATGAATATCTTTGGCCCGTAGTGCCAAGATGAATTTATTAGTATGATTATGAACATGAACTGTGATTTGGAATAACCATGATCTTTGATGTTTCAGGTAAAGACAGGTGATGAAAATTATCTTCGTCCTAGATGAGAAGAGGAATTTAGAACCAAATATATGATTATGAGTTATTCACATGATTGTGGATAGGAACTGTTGATTGATGTTACAGGGATAAAACATTGTTGGTGGAATTTTAACATGGAGAAGATAATAGACTTTATGGTCTATTTAACTCTTCTAATAGATTGCTCGTTCCGCTGCAACTATGGTTGAAAATTTGTATCATCTACCATATGTTCTAAATCTCTGATTTATTACTGATGAAGGCTATTGATAATTTAATTATCTTTAGTCATAATATTCTTTACTAGGCTAGTTGTGCTCACCATTTTGCTTCACAATTCTTTTCAGGTAATAAGAGTGTTGCCGAGTCGAGCGGGGATAACAGGAGAATAGAACGGTGGTCTATAGCTGTTGAGGTTCTCCCTAAATAGTATGAAAATAATTTTATTGAGAATTTTAGATAAGTGTGTTGTATTGTATACGTCATTTGATATTTAATTTTGGTGAACCGAATAGGGTGAGACGAACCCAACTTTGGAAGGGTGTTTTGTCACTATCATACAAGATGTCTAATGACCAATGAGTTATCATAAGACAGGGTTGTGCACATCCACTTGATGATTATATCTACGAGCACTACCTATATGATCTTGGAGTTTGGTTGAAACATAATGTTCAATTGCAGACGTTGGAGATAGTTATATGTCAAGAGAAGAGTCACCATTGGAAGGAACATGATAGTAATCTTCTCGTTTTTCTTTGGGGTCTATTGGGTCAACCAAGGATAATTCTCCAGTCATATGATATCTATCATAACCTAGACGCATGGCCTCCCATGTACGAAGGTTTCCTTGAGCACTTTCCAAATATTTTAATTTCTAAAACAATTATTGACTGTACCTTTATGTAAGGTGCCATTGTGACGTGTTATCCAAGGTTGGGACATGAGTCATAGTTGATATTAAAACTCACAATATATGTGTTGTTGTATTTTGCACAACAATTGTAGTAATAAAGTTGTAGTTGTTTTCTGTACCATGTATTTGGCGACTCAGAATGGGTTGGATGGATTGGACCTATTTTGAGGGCGTCACAGTAAGGGGTATTATTTCTTTTGTATTTATGAAGAGAACTTCTGTTATTCCATTCTTTATTATTCTATTGGAATAACCCGTATACGCGGGCTACCCTATACTTGGTGAAATTCTTTTGTTATTCCATTCTTTATTATTCTATTGGAATATCCTGTCTGCAATGCTTACGCCTCGACCGGTTTCGCTTTCTATTATTCTCATTAGAATATCCCGTCTGCATGCGTTTTGGCGCCGGACCGGTTCCATTTTAATATTCTATCGAAACATCCTCGCTTCTGCATGCAATTTAACCTACTCGGTTCATTATTTATTATTCGTTGAATAACTTGTCTGTCTGAAGCACCGCATGCATGGTGATTTCTTTTGTTATTCCATTCTTTATTATACTCAATTGGTTAAAGTTTTGACTTCTATATTCCATAAAATTAGTGGAATATCATTGATATTTGCGCTTCATCCAGTATCTTTTCATAGAAATATTCTTCTGAGCATTCTTGAATTTTACTCTACAAAGAAATATCATGTTGACAATTTGGACGTTTTTAATTCCTGGATAAAATAATTCTTGAGCTTGTTTTATTGAATTCTTATATCATTGTCATCATCCTCATGTTTATATTTTTTGAAAGTCATCTGTGGTGTAAGACCCCAGCTTTTATAAATAAAGATGAATTTTCTATAAATATTATTTTTGAATATTATGGAATAAATTTGATATAATGTTATAGTTGTGGGTAATATTTATAAATTTTGCAAAGTAAGCAAGTTGTTATAAAATATTCGTTTGGTCGGGGAATATTCTTTTTGTCGGGGAATATTTGTACGACGGCTCAATCATTGGTGGACCCCACAACGAAAGTATTGTCGTAGTTAGCAAATGACAAAATTATCTTTCTATAAAAATAACGGCGGAGGTGTTACCGTTAAAACGCTTGAACTATCCGGTGGTAAAGTACAAGAATATGTCTGGCGTGGTTGCATAGTAGCACACTTTAGTATTGATTATTGATGCTTATGTGAGAAGTCACTTAGCTATACTCAATTATTGCTACAGTAATTGTTGCATCATATCTCTTATATTATTGATTCAGTTATTGTCACATTATCATCTATATAATATGTTATATTATTAATTGAGACGACAAGTTATAAATGATTAATAATTGTTGAAAGATTAAAAATGTGTTGATTAAAAATAAAATAATTTGTGGTAATATTTATTCAATCCTTGATGTATATAAAGAGTCTGTTATGAGACGTTTGTGGTAAGTTTGATTATTTTATGGGGGGGCCATATGTCATCATCTAAGAGTCTCTTCATCAATAGTAATTACCTTTGTGAATAGTAATTACCTTCGTCAATAGTATTTACCTTCGTCAATAGTAATTACCTTCTTTAATAGTATTTACCTTCGTCAATAGTAATTACCTTTGTGAATAGTAATTACCTTTGTCAATAGTAATTACCTTCTTCAATAGTATTTACCTTCGTCAATAGTAATTACCTTCGTCAATAGTAATTACCCCTTCGCAAATAGTAGTTGTCCCTTCAATATTACCAAGAGTTAACTCGCCTTCTTGATTGTTCCAAAGGTTAATTACCCCTTCATGAATAGTAGTTGTCTCTTTCAATATTACCAAGAGTCATTTCGACCCTTCATTAAGACCAAGAGCCACCCTCGCTTTTTCTATAAATAGAAAGCTCATTCCTTCATTATTTCTTACGAATTCATTGAAACTCTGTAGAGAGAAACTATAGAGAAAAGAAGAAAAGTATTCTACTACTTCACTTTTCCAATATTCAGTTCTTCTAAGGTAGGGAATATTATTTGTTGTACTCGTAAGGGGTGTTATTCTTTCTTAATTTATGAAGAGAACTGTTGTTATTCCATTGCTTATTATTCTGTTGGAATAACTCAGTATCTGCCATTCACCTTATACTTGGTGACATTCTTCTATTATTCTGTTAGAACATCCTGTCTGCATGTGTTTTACACCGACTTGGTTCCGCCTTTATTATTATTCTATTGGAACATCCCGTCTGTGTGTTTTACATCTGACTGGTTTCGCCTTTTATTATTATTCATTGGAACATCACATGCATGCGTTTTACGCCGACCGGTTCCGTTATTTATTATTCTGTTGGAATAACTCGCCTTTGTCTGGGCTTCTATCGCATTTACGTGGTGATTTCTTTTGTTATTCCATTCTTTATTATACCCAAATGGTTAAAACGTTGACTTATACTCCATGAAATTAGTAGAATATCCTTGATATTTGCGTTTCATCCAAAGATATCTTTTCATGGAAATATTCTTCCGATCATTCTTGAATTTTACTCTACAAAACAAAGATCATGTTGACAATTTGGACGTTAATAATTCCTGGATAAAATAATTCTTGAACTTGTTTTATTGAATTCTTATATCATTGTCATCATCCTCATGTTTATATTATGTTGAAAGTCATCTCGTGGCTGTAGTAGTGCATAGATGGACTTGGTATGATTATGACCGAGGGATTATTCGGTTGTAATCATGGCATCGTAATGTTACAAATGATGTGATAAAAATCCTCGATGGTAGTAGTGCATTGATGGATGATTGTTGGCATGATCATGACCATTAATGAATACACAACTATTCTTGGCCCGTAGTGTATGAATAATTGTGGTCGTGATACTAAAGAATATCCTCGGCATGTAGTAGTGCGGGGGTGATTCGATGATGTGGAATATTTATTAAAGCCGAAGTCTCAAATATATAATAAAGGATGAAAAACCTTTTAAATCATAAAAGATAGTTGATTTTATTTTCTACTTGACTCTTTTAATGGATTCTTTGGTTCCACCAGTAGTTAAACTTTATGTTCATTATATTTTATCGGTTTAACACTTTTGTTGTAGGCTAATGATAATTTATTCGCATTATCTTAGTCATAATATTTCTTCTTGAGCTAGTTGAGCTCACCCTTTCTTTCACCGTTCTCTTCGTGAAATGAGAATATAGGCGGGACGAGTCTGGGAACGGAGTAATGGTCCGAGGATAGCATTAGTAGTCCTCACTATTCGTGAAATAGTGTGATAATAATTGTAACGAGGACTACTTTTGAGTTTGTATAATATCTAGTAGACAATATTTGTATTCAAACTCACAGCTTTATGTCGTATTGTATACCTACAGTTATATTAGTAAGTTGTATTTAAATTACATACCATGTATCGACTACCCAAGATGGGTGATGTATACCTAATTTTGGGGCGCCACAACAGTATCGAGCTTAGGATATGATCCTTTCTAAGATGTGAAAATAGTACTAGGAGGAGAGGCGGGAATACCTTCGCTAGTATGACCTACCTAAGTTTATGTATATTTTATTGGTCATTCGAATATAGAGATAATTTGTTACATGTCAATTAACCTTTTGTTTTGTGACAATGATCTCAAAATAACATCCGAGAATGTTGAGAATAAAGAATGGAGCACAGTGCAATCGCTGATTCACCACATATCAATAATCGTGATAATGTGCATCGGAAGACGACAATCCTCATGCAAAAACAACAACACTGACCAAATGATGAATGATCAAATGTTCAGAGGCTTTATGCAATTTATGCAACAGTGCAGGCGAGAGCGACTCCTGTCCAAAACGTAGGTGAAAACACGGAAAACTCTCGGGCGGTCACCGCTAAACAATTCAAGGAGCTGGGACCACCGAGTTTAAGGGAGAGCCAAAACCACTTCATGGCGGAAGCATGGATAAAGCAGATTACCAAGATATTTGATGTCTTGGGATGCTCCGAGGAGCAAAGGTTCCCTTTGCTTTTTTATGTTGCGGAGAGGCAGACATCGGTGGGAATCGGTAAAAGCGTACTCAACTCGTGTTGTCTCAAGATATCTTGGGAGAAGTTCCAGAGTCGTTCAATGACAAATACTTTCCCGAAAGTATTCGCCGCATGAAGGAGGTGGAGTTTATCAAGTTGGAACAAAACAATATGACCGTGTCGCAATACGAGGCAAAATTTGCGGAGTTATCACTTAGTTTCATATTCCACTTGGTGGATAATGAAGAGAGAATGGCGCGAATGTTTTTAAGAGGTTTGAAGTCGGAGATATGTCAACATCTTATTTCTCATAAACTGTGTTTGTATTCGGATGTTGTAAATAGGGCTCGATTAGTGGAGCGCGATACCAAGTCAACGCAACTAAAAGAGAGCGGTGGCAAAATTATAATACCAAATGTAGTAGTAATCAAGCGGTGACAACAAGCATGGAGGAATCAACGGGCGGATATGGTAACCACTTCGGTGGTAATCGTACCAAAACAATAAGAATGGACATTTCAAGAAAAGGAGATTCAACAATGATGGAAAGACGTCAAAGACCAAAGACCCATTGTTAAGGAAGGAGAAAGACCACCTATCATATGCTTCAAATGCGGAGGAGAGGGACACATCGATCTCGAATCTGCGCCATGCCATTCAAAGCATGTTATAATTATGGAAGAGAAGGTCACTTAGCTCGATTTTGTCGTTCATCAAGATAAATTCAACTAGGATGGAGGCACCAAAGGCCGCTCGGAAAAGTCAAACCCAGAAGTCAAGGGAGGCGTTTGTTGTGACCTCCCAGAGAGCAAGGAACCCGAATGAGGTCATCACGGGTAAGCTTATCATAAACTCTAATGAAGTCTATACTTTATTTGATACTGGTTCTACCCATTCTTTTATTTCTCCTACTTGCGCTCATCGATTAAATTTGACTCGGAGAAATTAGACTTTGACTTATCTCGTGGAAACTCCGTTGGGAGAAACCTTCATTACATCCACTCGCTTATAAGTCTTGTTTGGTTCAAATCGGTACCCTCACATTACCTGTCGATCTTATTTCATTAAAAATACTTGCATTTGACGTGATTCTACTTGATTGATTGGTTAACTACTTATCATGCAAAAATTGATTGTTTTCGTAAGGTTGTTAGCTTTCATATTCCTAATCAACCTATTATGCGAATTCAAACGACCAAACCATTAAAATCAATCACGGTCATCTCAAGCCATAAAGCTATTCGCTTATTGAAAAACGGATGTCAAGCTTTCTTAGCTCATGTCACGATTTAAACAAAAATACGCCGGTTTTGAACGATATTTCTATTGTTAATAAATTTCCGACGTATTCCCAAGAACTTCCCGGCCTACCCTAAAGCGTGAAATTGAATTTTGTATCGACCTTGAACCCAGTACAAAACCTATTTCCAAAGCCCCATATCGAATGGCTCTATTGAACTTCGAGTTAAAGACCCAACCGCAGAATTGTTAGACATTGGCTTTATTCGCCCTAGTACTTCTCCTTGGGGTGCTCTCTGTTCTATTCGTGAAGAAGAAAGATGGGAGTATGCGACTTTGTATTGATTATCGGGAGTTGAATCATGTCACCATCAAAAATAGGTATCCATTGCCACGTATTGATGACCGTTTGACCAGCAGCAAGGAGCCAAATTCTTTTCAAAGATTGATCGATCTTCGTTTGGATATCACCAATTGAAGATTAGAAACCACCGACATTCCAAAGACGGCTTTTCGTAACTCGATGACGGGCATTATGAATTCCTAGTCATGTCCTTTGGATTGACTAATGCTCCTACCGCCTTCATGGATATGATGAACCGAGTATTCAAGAATATTTAGATCACTTTGTGGTCGCTCTTTATTGATGACATCCTTATTTATTCCAAAAGCCGTGAAGATCATGAAAGCAACACTTGAGGTCGACACTCCAAAAGCTTCGTGAATATAAGCTTTATGCTAAGTTGAAGAAATACGAGTTCGTCTTGAAGAAGTAGCATTCCTTGGGCACGTGGTATCAAGTCATGGAATATCTCATTGACCCAAAGAAAGATTGAAGCTATTCAAAGTCGGGAACAACCTAAATCGTTGATCGAAATCGTAGCTTTCTCGGTTTAGTCCGGGTTATTATCGGAGATTCGTGGAAGGATTTTCTCGAATCGCTACTCCATCGACTCAAATGACTCGAAAAGATACAAAGTTTGGTTGGAACGAAGAATGTGAGAAGAGTTTTCAAGAACTCAAGAGGAGACTTATTTCAAAGACTGCTCGACAATACCATCCGCCTTCGAGGGATTTGTCATCTCATGATGATGCTTCGCAAAGGGTTGGGATGTGTTCTCATGCAACATGGAAAAGTTATAGCCTATGCCTCGCGACAACTCAAAGAATATGAAAGGAATTATCCTACTCATGATCTAGAGATGGCGGTTGTTGTCTTTGCACTTAAAATTTGGAGGCATTACTTGTAAGGGGAGAAAGTGGAGATCTTTACGGATCATAAAAGCCTCAAATACTTCTTCACTCAAAAGGAACTCAACATGCGACAACGACGTTGGCTTGAACTGCTTGAAAGATTATGATCATACCATCCAATACCATCCTGAAAAGCGAACGCGTGGTAGGCGGCGCATTGAGTGAAGATCATATGCAAGCACGAAAGTGCGTTATTGTCAACGCAAAGGCCCATTTTGTGTGACTTGCAAAGGATGGATATAGAGTTAAAGACTCTGTGGGGCGCATGTGATGATAGCGAGTATAGGAGTAGAACCGACTTTTTAATCGATAAAGTTAAAGATGCTCAAGCTACGCACTGGAGCCGATGCGTATGAGGAAGAAAGTGCAAGAAGGTGCTATCTTGGGAAGCAAGAATTGATGAAGAAGGAATATTTCGAGTCAACTCCGGACTTTGTGTTCCTAACGACCACGATTTAAAGTATAATATCATGATGGAGGCGCACAACACACCATTTGCAATCCATCTCGGGAGTACCAAAATGTATCATGATATTCGCATACATTTTGGTGGAGCAATATGAAGAGAGAGATAAGCGCCTGCTTATCTCAAGGTGTATAACTTGTCAACGAGTTAAACGGACCATCAAGTACCAAAAGGTCCATTGCAACCACTTGAAATTCCGAATGGAAGTGGGAGCACATTACCATGGATTTTGTTCTACCGGGCCTTCCTAAGGTTTCTCAAGGCATTGATGCAATTTGGGTCATTGTTGATAGATTGACCAAGTCCGCTCATTTCTTACCGATCAAGAAACTTATACACTTGAACGTCTTGCTCAGATGTACATAAACGAGATTGTAAGACTACATGGTATGCTGGTATCCATAGTTTCTGATCGAGACCCAAGATTCACTTCACGATTTTGGGTTAGTTTGCAAAAAGCTATGGGCACAGACTTACGATTTAGCTTCGGCATATCATCCTCGATTTGGACGGACGATGGAGAGGACTATTCAAACTCTTGAAGATCTATTAAGACTCGTGTCCTGGATTTCAAGGGGAGTTGGGACAAGTTCTTACCATTGGTGGAGTTTTCCTACAACAACAGCTTATCAAGCAAGTATTGGCATGGCTCCATTCAAGTGTTGTATGGAAGAAAGTGTCGTTCTCGGTTGATGATGGGATGAGGTGGGTGAAGCAACGTTGTTGGGACCGGAGTTGATACGTATGACTACGGAAAAGATTCAAATGATCCGACAACGTATAAAAACCTCACAAAATCGACAAAAGAGTTATCTTGATCTTCATCGAAAGGATGTGGAATTCGATATAGAGATCATGTGTTGTTAGAGTCGCTCCATGGAAAGGAGTTACAAGATTTGGAAAGAGAGGAAAACTTAATCCTCGATTCATCGGTCCATTTTAATCCTCGATCGAGTAGGAACGTGGCCTATAGACTCGCTTTCTGCGCCAAATATGTCTCGTGTTCATAACGCTTTTCACATATCCATGTTACGTAAATATGTGAAAGACCCGAACCATATTATTAAGTTAGAACCGGACGAAATAGTGGAAGATTTGACGTATGAAGAGGTTCCTGTTCAAATTTTGGATAAGAAGGAACATATTCTACGCTCCAAGGTTATACCTCAAGTCAAAGTTTTGTGGAGGAACCACGATGTTGAGGAAATGACTTGGGAGTTAGAATCAAAATGAAATCAAGGTATCCTTACCTCTTCGACATACCGTGCACGCACCCTAATTTCGAGGGCTTAAATTTCATAAGAAGGGAGGTTGTAAGACCCCAAATTTTATAAATAAAGATGAATTTTCTATAAATATTATTTTTGAATATTATGGAATAAATTTGATATAATGTTATAGTTGTGGGTAATATTTATAAATTTTGCAAAGTAAGCAAGTTGTTATAAAATATTCGTTTGGTGGGGAATATTCTTTTTGTCGGGGAATATTCGTATGACGACTCAATCATTAGTGGACCCCATTAACGGAAGTATTGTTAAATAGTTAGAAAAACGACAAAATTATCTTTCTATAAAAATAACTATGGAGGTGTTATCGTTAAAACCTGTTGAACTACCCAGTGGTAAAAGTACGATGTCTACGCGTGGTTGCATAGTAGCAGACACTAGATTGATTATTGATGCTTACGTGAGAAGTCACTTAGCTATACTCAATTATTACTACACATAATTGCGCATCATATCTCTTATATTATTGATTCAATTATTGTCACAAGATCATCATCGTATAATATGTTATATTATTAATTGAGACGACAAGTTATAAATGATTAATAATTGTTGAAAGATTAAAATGTGTTGATTAAAAATAAAATGATTTGTGGTAATATTTATTCAATCCTTGATGTATATAAAGAGTCTATTATGAGACGTTTGTGGTAAGTTTGATTATTTTATGGGGGGCCCATATGTCATCATCTAAGAGTCTCTTCGTCAATAGTAATTACCTTTGTGAATAGTAATTACCTTCGTCAATAGTATTTACCTTCGTCAATAGTAATTACCTTCTTTAATAGTATTTACCTTCGTCAATAGTAATTACCTTTGTGAATAGTAATTACCTTTGTCAATAGTAATTACCTTCTTCAATAGTATTTACCTTCGTCAATAGTAATTACCTTCGTCAATAGTAATTACCCCTTCGCAAATAGTAGTTGTCCCTTCAATATTACCAAGAGTTAACTGCCTCTTCGGTGTTCCAAAGGTTAATTAACCCTTCGCAAATAGTAGTTGTCTCTTCAATATTACCAAGAGTCATTTTGACCCTTCGTTAAGACCAAGAGCCACCCTCAGTTTTTCTATAAATAGAAATCTCATTCCTTCATTATTTCTTACAAATTCATTGAAACTCTAGAGAGAGAAACTATAGAGAGAAAGAAGAAAAGTATTCTACTACTTCACTTTTCCAATATTCAGTTCTTCTAAGGTAGGGAATATTATTTATTGTACTCGTAAGGGGTGTTATTCTTTCTTAATTTATGAAGAGAACTGTTGTTATTCCATTGCTTATTATTCTGTTAGAATAACCTGTATACGCGGTCTACCTTATACTTGGTGACATTCTTCTATTAATCTGTTGGAACATCCTCATGCATGTGTTTTTACACCTAACTGGTTCCGCTTTTTATTATTATTCTGTTGGAACATCCTGTCTGTGTGTTTTACACCGGACCTGGTTCCGTCTTTATTATTATTCTGTTGGAACATCCTGTCTGTGCGTTTTACGCCGGACCTGGTTCCGTTATTTATTATTCTGTTGGAATAACTTTTGCGCACTGCGCGGCGGTCTATCGCATGCATGGTGATTTCTTTTGTTATTCCATTCTTTATTATACCCAAATGGTTAAAACTTTGACTTCTATACTCCATGAAATTAGTAGAATATCCTTGATATTTGCGTTTCATCCAGTATCTTTTCATGGAAATATTCTTCTGATCATTCTTGAATTTTACTCTACAAAACAGTATCATGTTGACAATTTGGACGTTAATAATTCCTGGATAAAATAATTCTTGAACTTGTTTTATTGAATTCTTATATCATTGTCATCATCCTCATGTTTATATTATGTTGAAAGTCATCTGTGGCCTGTAGTGCATAGATGGACTTGGTATGATTATGACCAGGGATTATTCGGTGTAATCATGACCGTAATGTTACAAATGATGTGATAAAAATCCTCAGTGGCCGTAGTGCATTGATGGACAGTTGTTGGCATGATCATGACCATTAATGAATACACAACTATTCTTGGCCCGTAGTGCATGAATAATTGTGGTCGTGATACTAAAGAATATCCTTGGTCGTAGTGCAGGGGTGATTCGATGATGTGGGATATTTATTAAAGCTGAGTCTAAGCTATAACAGTGATGAAAAACCTTTTAAATCATAAAAGATAGTAGATTATATTTTCTACTTGACTCTTTTAATGGATTGCTGGTTCCGCTGTAGTTAAACTTGATGTTCATTATATTTTATCGGTTTAACATCACAGTAGGCTAATGATAATTTATTACGCATTATCTTAGTCATAATATTTCTTATTGAGCTAGTTGAGCTAACCCTTTCTTTCACCGTTTCTCTTGAAATGAGAATATAGTTGGGACGAGTCTGGGAACGGAGTAATGGTCCGAGGATATAGCATTAGTAGTCCTCACTATTCGTGAAATAGTGTGATAATAATTGTAACGAGGACTCCTTTTGAGTTTGTATAATATCTAGTAGACAATATTTGTATTCAAACTAACAGTTTATGTCGTATTGTACACATACGCTTATATTAGTAAGTTGTATTTAAATTCTGTACCATGTATCTGACTACCCAAGATGGGTGATGTATACCTAATTTTGGGGGCGTCACATGTGGCCTGTAGTGCATGGATGGACTTGGTATGATTATGACCAGGGATTATTCGGCGTAATCATGACCGTAATGTTACAAATAATGTGGTAAAAGTCCTCATTGGCCCGTAGTGCATTGATGGACAGTTGTTGGCATGATCATGACCATTGATGAATACACGAATATCCTTGGCCCGTAGTGCATGGATAATTTGTGGTTGTGATACTAATGAATATCCTTGGTAGTAGTGCGGGGATGATGTGGATTATTTATTAAGTTTGAGTCCCAAATGATAAAAGTAATGAAAAACCTTTTAAATCATAAAAGATAGTAGATTTCATTCTCTACTTGACTCTTTTAATGGATTGCTTATTCCGCTGCAGTAAAACTTGATGTCTATTGTATTTTATCAGTTTAACATTGTTAAAGACTAATGATAATTTACTCTGCATTATCTTAGTCATAATATTTCTTACTGGGCTAGTTGAGCTCACCCTTTCTTTCACTGTTCTCTTCAGAAAATGAGAATGTAGCCGGGACTAGTCGGGGAACGGAGTGGCGGTCCAAATGATAGTATTAGTAGTCCTCACTATTCTGTTAAATAGTGTGATAATAAATGTAATGAGGACTTATTTTGAGAGTGGATATTGTCTAGAAGACGGTATTTGTATTAAAACTCACACAGCTATCTTGTTGTATATTAAAGATTGTATTCGTATTCTGTACCATGTATTTGACGACTCAGAATAGGTGATGTATACCTATTTTGGGGGCGTCACATCGATAACTTGATCTTCTCCTTAATCCTCACCGGATTCCTCAGTTCTTTCTAGTTTCGCTGAAAATATTTTTAGAATAAGTCTTGGCAGACATTTTTATTGGACATGAATATTGGAAATTTTCAAAAAACTTTTGCATGTGACTCCCAAAAAATGTATACTATTTATTTCAACAGGAATTTTTTTCAAAATATAGTGTTTTAGGTGTAATTTAGATACATATACAAAAACAGGGTTGTACAGACTGTATAACCCTATTTTTGTATATGTATCCAAATTATACCTAAAACACTATATTTTGTAAAAATTCTTGTTGGAATAAATAGTATACATTTTTTAGGAGTCACAAGCAAAAAAAATAAATTAAAAATGTCCAATAAACCGGTCTGTGTAGAAGGACCCATATTTTTATTTTAAGTAAGTGTGAGCATTCAATCGCCCAACAAGTCATAGCAGTTGAATAACAAAAAAATTCAAGAATCGTATATTCTTTCATTAGAAAAATTCAATAACTGAATAATAGTTATGAAGCAGCTCGAATAACAGGAATAATTCTGATTCTATTATTTTAAAACATCAATAACATTTATCTTTTCACATATATTAACAACAATATTTCTTATAACACTTCTATAACTTAACTCATTCTAAACAAATACGTATGTGAAAAGAATCACCTTTTTGACATGCATATACAAAACACAGTACAAACCAAGTTCTTAACAGTTATCAATATAGTAAACTGAGTGGCTCTCCACCTAAAACTAATGAATTAGTTTCCCGTCTCATCTACACTGTCTTAACAGTGAGTTAGATCTATTTCCTAACTCATCTTAAACCTCTGCCCATACAAAGAAGTTGTTTAGCTCAGTTACTACAAGCTAACGATTAAAAAGTACGACTGTACATACAACTTAACTCAATTAACATCTTAAAATTTTGTCCAGCTGAAATAATCAACATAGACTCATTCTTAACATAGTTCATGATTAAATAGAACTCTAATCACTTGAACAATTCAACCACATAATAGTTCATCTCAAAAGCACATAAGTGCATAAAATTGACACATAACACAATTTAAAATAAACATTGTTATTTCCCAGAGGCACGATATAGATCTAGTAAGGGGTTGAAAAGATCTTTAAAATTTCTTTCATAATTACTTATTTAGGAATTACCAAATAATTAATTAATCAAGATTATCTATACTCAGTGAAAAATAAGTTTGGAAACTCCCCTTAAAGATTTACTTTAAAATCTCAGTTCTTAATTAAACAAGCTTTATGTATAATCAAATACATAGCAGATATAGCAGTTATATGTTGTAGAAGGTAAAGTGAAGAATGTAAGGGACACAATATATTTTAAGTAGTTCAGAGACTAAATAGCTCCTACTCCACTCTTCTACTTAACGAGCAGGGAATCCACTAAATGATTCGGTCACCTAGACCATGACACACTGCCCTCATCAAGCCCCGCAAATTTGGCTATTTTAGTCTCAACAAACAAGGACACAAGGACCTCTTCAAGCCATACAGACTTGGCTATTTTAGTCTCAACAAACAAAGACACAAAGACCTCTTAAAGCCCAACAGACTTGGATATTCTGTCCCTAGGATAAGGATCCTCTGACCCTGCTTTGGTCACTAAGATCGAGATCCACCGACCCCAATTAGGTTACATAAACCAGGATTGTCTGACCCTTCTTATTGATTAGAGAAGTTTTGTAGAGGTGCTGTTGAGAAGGCTTGAATGCTCTTCATCTTATTGGGCTCAACAACTTTGTTGATCATCCTCTTGATGCTTGTTGAACTTCATTATTGGTGAAGTTTAATCTCTTTTGATTATTAGCAGCTCTTTCTGATCAATGTTGATGTGCTGCTAAGCTATTCTTTTTAAGCTATTTGTCATTGGTGCTTAGCAGCTTTGAACGGTCTCAGAATCGTAGCTTGTGTTCTCCATCTTTGACTGGTTGATTTTGAGTGTTCATGATGAGTCGTATAGTGGGACTTTGATATTGTCCTTGTGATTTGTCACTATTACGTCATCTTCATCAACTACATGGCTTCTTTATATTTGAATATTCAGTTCTGCCATGTTCTGCACTTTGCTGGCTCTACAGCTCTGACACTTCTTCTCCAGAGCTTCCCAGCTCTCTTGGTCTTTGGCATTGCGGCTCTGACCTTGATATATTCTCATCAGCCCTCTTGTGATCTGATGAGGTGTTGCCAAGATTATCTCGTTAATCTTCCTTTCTCTTTGGACTTGGCAGTAATGAACATTTCTCTGTTTGTAGAGTTTTCTTTTATCTACGATCTCTGTTGTTCAGCTCAATGTTCATCTTCTGATGATGATTCTTCTTATATGTGGAAGTATAATGTGTGTCATCATTTTCTTTATTTGAATGAAGCTATCTTTTATACTTCACTGAAACCTTCCCATTGAGAAGTATCCGTTGGAGCATTTAATGCGTAGATACTTTGATATCTCTGATGTTGACTTTCTGAGGCTCTATGTCAGTTTACTTTCTGACTTAGGAATTGTCACATCAGTCAATATCTTTTCTGGCTTTTCAGACAGCTTGCTTTTGGCTAACTAGCCGTTAGATATGTCTTTGTGTTTTCTTCCAAGAATATCTTTTGATGCTTTGAGATCATCATCTTGCAATGTTCCATTTGTCAGCCTCATTATCAGACCAAACATGAGCTTTACAATCCATTGTTGTTGCAAGAGTTATATAATTGAGCCTTACGATCGATTAGACCTCATCTGTTTTTTATTCTTTTCACTATAGATAGTATAGTGAGGGTGTCATAATTTGATGAGTATGAAATATATTTGTTTTTATCCCTTAATACTTAATCTTTTGATTTATTTTGTGCCTAAATATATTCATTGCTTTTATATTTTTATTTGAGGTACAATTGAAGGGATTCCGTGATTTTTAAAATAAATTTGAGGAGGATTACGGGATTCCTAGAACATCAATGATTCAACAATTAGTATCATAAATGGATTCAGATTCAACTTATTTTCACGCGATAAAGAGTTTAAGCACATGGCAATTGTGGGATTTAATTCCAATTTCAAATCTGATTTTTAGATTCTAGAAAATTAGTTTTTTCAATTCTATTGTAATTAGGATTTCTTTTAGAATAAGATTTATTTCCAAATTAGATTTTATTTCTTTATGGAAATTAGTGTGATTTTTAATTCCTTTTAGGATTTGGATTTCTACTTCTAATAGGATTTAGGGACCTGTCTAACACTATAAATAGAGGATGATAATCAAGGTTTTATTCATTCAATTATTAACTATCATCTATTAGAGTGCAGACTCAAGAACATGTCAGTTTAGTTCTTTTCATTTAGTTCTAAAGGGAGGTGGAACCTTGTTACAAGTAATTGATTAATTGAGTATTATTATTTATTCCTTCTTGTATGAAATTTCTTCTGATAATATGTTTTCATTGATTGCATGCTAATTGATTTAATTGATTTGATATGGCCAATTAATTGAATTAATTTGATTATTATCATATGCTAGATTAAGATTGATATTACGTGTAATTGATATTTGTCTTCATCATAAGTAGCAACTTGGTAATACTAATTGTGGACAAGCTTTTGTGTATTGCAAAGATTATCAGAAAATAAGCTAAAAAAATCAAGCTTATGTGTTTATTGCTTAGATTAGCCTAATTCTCAATTTCTTAATGCTTCTATCATATTAAATCTAGAGATCTTATTCTAGGTTGTATGCTAGTTAAAATCTGGCGGAGAGCTTGTTTCATATAGTAACAATCTAATGAGAATTCCGGATAGCAGAGCTTATTGTTATATAGGGCTAATAGTTTCATTGAATGAAAAATAATAATAACTTGATTAATTGATTGTTGTACTTGGTGAAACTAAATTGCAGAACTAAAGTTTTTACATATTTGGTTAATTTCATCATTAATTCTTGTTCTCTTAGTTTAAAAACAATTTTCAAAAACCCCCATCTTTATTTTTTGTTGAAATAGTAGAATAATTCTAAAATAACTTTACTCTCTGTGGGATCGATCCTTACTTTCTATTGTGCTAATTATTATAAATTGTGAAGTGAAAGTGAGGTTAATTTAGGAGTGTAAACGACAGCTCCCAAATTTTGGAGCCGTTGCCGGGGAGTAATTTGGCATTTTTTTTATTCTATTATTTGCTTTGTTTTTGTTTATGACTCGATCTTCTCAGGCTACTATATTAGATTTTGATCTAGAGATTGAGAAAATTGTAAGGAGGCTAAGGAAGCAAAAACTTAAAGATCAATAGTCTTCTGCAAATATAGACGAGGCTTCTGCATCATCACCAGGCCTCAACTTAGCTTTGGAATTATTATCCAATGCATCATCCACAGAATCTGGTAAGGAAGAAGGGATGGTGGTTTTAAATAACATCAGAACTCTCAGGCAGTTGGCAATTCCTAATTTAAATCAGCAACCTTTGTGCATTGAATTTCCTAATTTAGATGCTGCATTTGAACTTAAATCCGGACTAATCCATTTACTGCCTACTTTCCGCGGCCTTACAGGTGAGGAGCCCTACAAATATTTAAAGGAATTCCATGTGGCGTGTTCCACCAAGAGATCACATGGGATCACGAAGGAGCAAATCAAGCTTAGAGCCTTTCCCTTCTCAGTAGATGATCTGGCAAAGGATTGGCTATACTACTTGCCCTCAGGTTCGATAACATCTTGGGATGACATGAAATAATTGCTCCTAGAGAAATACTTCCTAGCCTCGAGAGTATCTAACATAAGGAAGGAGATCTGTGGGATTAGACAATTCAGTGGGGAGACATTATATGAGTATTGGGATAGATTCAAAAAACTTTGTTCCAGCTGTCCACCGCATCAAATAGATGAACAAAACCTAATCCAATATTTCTACGAACGGTTGGTACCGATGGATAAAAGCATGATCGATGAATCTAGCGGAGGAGAACTAGTTGACAAGACCCCAGAGGGTACAAGGAGTTTAATTGCAAACATGGCAGCGAACTCGCAACAATATGGCACTAGAATAAATCATGCACCAGTAAGGGTAAGCGAGGTAAGCACTTGTGATTATGATTAATAAATTTCTGAATTAAATGCTATGTTTAGATAATTAGCTACAGGTCAACTGCTAGTTGCAAAGGTTTATGGAATCTGTCTACAACTCAATCACAATACAGATGAATGCCCAACATTACAAGATGATGAGACTGTTTAACAAGCCAATGCCATGGGAAACTACCAAGCACCACAAAAGATTTATGATCCCTATTCAAACACATAAAACCCAAGCTGGAGATATCATCCAAACCTCAGTTATGGAGGAAATAAGCTACCAACGCAAGGAATGTTCCCACCTAGATTATAATGGTTTCCACCGGCCCAACCTCAGTATCAACCAATTAAGACAAGCAGCTCCTACAAATAATAGACAGTCCATGGAAGAGATGTTTAAGGCCTTCATGTGGCAATCACAAAAATTCATGGCTCAAAAATAAATAATTCATGAATCAGAAACAACAGTTACAGCAGGAGACAAAAGCTTCAGTTCAAGATTTAAGGAACCAAGTGGGACAACTGGCTAAAATTGTGGGGATATTGGAATCCAGAGGCTCGGGAAAATTACCATCTCAAACAGTAGTCAACCCAAAGGAGAATGCAAGTGCCATAACTTTGCGGAATGGAACACAGTTAGATACACCACCGACCCTCGTAGAGTTTGAGGAGGAAGCAACTAAGGAGGAAACAGAAAAATCCAAGGTACCTAAACCTCCTAATCAGCTTAAAAACATTCATTTTCCCTTTCCTCCCAAAAATTCTAAAACCTTAAAGAAAGATGAAAAAGAAAAAGAAATTTTAGAAACTTTTAGAAAAGTAGAAGTGAACATCCCTCTCCTTGATGCAATTAAACAAGTGCCACGGTATGCTAAGTTTTTAAAAGAATTATGCACTAATAAAAGAAAATTACAAAATGATGAGAGAGTCACAGTTGGGGAAAATGTATCTACTATTCTTTAAAGAAAAATGCCTCCTAAATGTAAAGATCCAGGAATGTTCACAATCCCATGCAAAATAGGAAACACCAGATTTAAAAAAGCCATGCTAGATTTAGGAGTTTCAATTAATGTTATGCCATTATCTGTTTATGCTTCCTTAAATCTAGGCCCTTTGAAAAATATTGGTGAGATTATCAAATTGGTAGATCGTACTAACACTTACCCCCAAGGGGTAATTGAAGATGTCTTAGTGCAGGTGAACGAACTAATCTTTCCTGCAGATTTTTACATTGTGGATATGGAAGATGATACATCACCAAATCCTTCCCACATCTTTTTAGGAAGACCATTCCTAAAAATAGCAAGAACCATGATCGAAGTGTATAATGGGACCTTGACTATGGAGTTTGATGGTGAGAAGATTCAGTTAAACATCTATGATGCCATGAGGTACCCTAGTGATATAGGAAATGTTTTTGCTATTGATGTGAGAGTCTCCTTGGTGCATAGAGCTTTTGAACAACTACATAAGGATAGTTTGGAGATTGCAATCACCAACAATTTGGACATGGACAGGGAAGAGGAGATTGAGAAAATCTAGGAATTGAAGGAGAATGTAGCTGCATTACATTCATTGCCAAAATTCTTAAATAAGTTAGCAGTACATTCTATTCAATTTCCTATTTCTCATCAAAAGTTATTACCTTCTGTTATACAAGCCCCAACTCTTGAATTGAAACAATTACCTGCTCATTTGAAATATGTATATTTGGGGACTAATGACATTTTCCCTATAATTATTGCTAGTAATCTAACCAAGGTGCAGGAAAAAAAATTGTTGAGAGTCCTAAGGGACCATGTTATAATTTTTGGTTGGAAAATAGTGGATATCAAGGGTATTACTTCTGCCATGTACATGCATCGGATATTGTTAGAGGATGGAGCTAAGCCTACAAGAGATGCGCAAAGGAGATTAAATCCACCCATGATGGAGGTGGTGAAAAAAGAAGTGCTTAAATTGTTTGATGCCGGTATCGTTTATCCCATCTCTGATAGTCAATGGGTGAGTCCAGTGCAAGTAGTCCCAAAGAAATTTGGAATCACCGTTTTCAAGAACGATGATAATGAGTTGGTTCCCACACAAATGCAAACATGGTGGAGAGTGTGTATAGATTATAGAAAATTGAATGTTGTAACAAGAAAAGATCACTTTCCTCTTCCTTTTATTGATGAAATGTTAGAGAGATTAGATGGGCACACTTATTATTGCTTTCTAGATGGTTTTTCAGGATATAACCAGATTGTGATTGCACCCGAGGACCAAGAGAAGACCACATTCACATGTCCCTTTGGTACTTTTACCTATCGACGGATGTCTTTTGGACTTTCAGCGATGCATGGTAATTATTTTTTTGGATCTTTTAGAAGAATTCATCGAGGTTTTTATGGATGATTTCATAATTTATGGTGATTCTTTGGATGCATGCTTAGATAATTTAAATTATGTTCTGGATAGATGCATGGAAACTAATCTTGTTCTAAATTGGAAAAAGTGTCATTTCATGGTAGAATAGGGAATAGTACTTGGTCATGTTGTGTCATCAAAAGGTCTTCAAGTTTATAAAGCTATTATAGATGTTATATCTGCTTTGCCTTACCCTATTAGCGTGCAGAAGATTCGCTCTTTTCTTGGTCATGCAAGATTTTATTGAAGATTTATCAAGGACTTCTCGAATATTACACTACTCTTATGTAAGTTGTTGTAAAAAAATGTGCACTTTCAGTTTGATGATGAATACAAGGAGGCTTTTAACACTTTAAAGAAATTATTAACTTCTGCTCCTATCATTCAACCGCCAAATTAGAAGTTTCCATTTGAGATTATGTGTGAAGCAAACAACTATGCAGTGGGGGTTGTTTTGGGACAAAGGATTAACAAAGCCATTCATGCCATCTACTATGCTTCTAAGACTTTGAATGAGGCTCAGATAAATTATTCCACAACTGGAAAAGAACTTTTATCTGTGGTTTTTGCTTTGGATAAATTTTGATCATACTTTCTTGGTACTAAAGTTATAGTTTATTCTGACCATGCTGCTCTCAGGTATTTGTTCACCAAGAAGGATTCTAAACCAAAGATTATTCTATGGATTCTGCTCCTACAAGAATTCGACTTAGAGATCAAGGATAAGAAAGGTGCTGATAACTTAGTAGCGGATCACTTGAGTAGGCTATTGTGAGACGAGGAAGAGCTACCTTTGCATGATTCTTTCCCGGATGAGCAGTTACTTTCCATCCATACTGAGATTCCCTGGTATACAGATATGGTGAATTATTTGTTAAGTGCATATTTTCCTAAAGAATTATCCAAACCCCAAAAGGAAAAGTTAAAAAGTGATTCTAGACACTATGTTTGGGATGATCCATACTTATGGAAATTTTGTGGTGACCAGATAGTTAGACGGTGTGTGCCTAACAGTGAATTTCAATATATTCTTTCCTTTTGTCATTCTCATGCTTGTGGAGGACATTTTGGTCCAAAAAGAACTACTAATAAAGTTTTGGAAAGTGGTTTTTATTGGTCATCGCTTTTTAAAGATTCCTATCTATTTTATAAAATATGTGTTAATTGCCAAAGGACGGGGAATATTTCTTAACAAAATCAAATCCTGCAAACTCCTATATTAGCTGTTGAGATTTTTGATGTTTGGGGTATAGATTTTATGGGACCTTTTCCTTCATCCTTTGGAAATTTATATATTCTTTTGGCTATTAATTATGTCTCAAAATGGGTGGAAGCTAAAGCCACTAGGATTGATGATTTTAAAGTTGTTGCAGATTTTGTTAGGACTAACATATTTGTCAGGTTTAGAACACCACGAGCCATCATTAGTGATCGCGGAACTCACTTTTGCAATAAGGTGTTAGCGGCGTTGTTCAAGAAATATAATGTTCTGCACAAGGTTTCTACATCCTACCATCTGCAGAGTAATGGTCAAGCTAAGGTGTCTAATTAAGAGATCCCATCCATTTTAGAGAAGGTAGTCAACCCGAGCAGAAAAGATTGGAGTCTGAGATTAGATGATGCATTTTGGGCCTATATAACTGCGTATAAAACACCTATTGTGATGTCAGCATACATGATTGTGTTTGGAAACTATTCCAGTTACCTGTTGAGTTAGAGCATAGGGCTTTTTGGGCAATTAAGCAGTGCAACATGAGTTTGGAAGTAGCTGGAGCACACAGGAAATTACAGTTACAAGAGTTGGAAGAATTGAGGACTAAAGCCTATGAAAGTTCAAAGATTTACAAGGAAAAGACCAAAGCTTTTCATGATAAGTAGTGTGCAGAAAACTTCTGCCGTGGGACAAAAAATGTTGCTATATCATTCTCGGCTTATGTTATTTACAGGTAAATTGAGATCTAGATGGGTTGGTCCTTTTGTTATCACTAATGTGTTTCCTCATGGTGCAGTTGAGATTCAAAGCCCGAGCACATGCAAGATCTTTAAGGTGAATGGACATAGATTAAAGCCTTTCTATGAGGGGCATCAGGTGGAAAATATTGAGATGGTGGAGCTAGACGATCCGATCTATAAAAGCTGAGAAGAGAGGCATGATGTCGAGCTAAAGACAATAAACAAGGGCAGCTGCTTGGGAGGCAACCCAGGAACTCAGATTTGATCTTTCTATCCCTTTATTTTATTTTATTTTTTATTTTTTTTAGTTGCATGTTAGCTAGTAGTTCTTTCTTCTGTGCATGATTTTCTTATATTGGGGACAATGTAAGGTTTGAGTGTTAGGGGGGGGGGGGAGATTTAGGTTTTATTTTATTTAGGAATAATAATCCAATTTTAATGGGAAGTTGAAAAAATTCTGAATTTTTTGTTGAAAACATGGGTTCCATGGTTCTATATGTCTATATGTTCGAAGGTTAAAGTCAAAGATTGAGAATTGATGATAAAATTTAGAATATGTTTGATGCTTAATTTGTTAATGAATGATGACAAATAAGCCATGATCTATAGTAACTAATTTGAATTGAATTTGTGAGACATGAGTACTTGAATATGGGAAGCATGTTTATTTTGCTAAGTTATTTGTGGAGTTGTTTATGTGCACTAATTTCATGACTTAGAACTATTTAACTTGTTTATGTTGTTGCAGAACCATGTGAAAAAAATGATGAATGAAAAAAAGAAATAAAGAGAAAAAATTTGGTGATTGAAAAATCTGCTTCAATGTTCATTGTGTGAAATAACTGGGTATCCAAACCTCGGGAAGCATCGATATTCACGCTGAAAAATGTGATAGATAAAAGTAGTTTGACTAGTCGACTTTTGTGGCCTTTGTTACTTGAATAAGTAAGCTAGCCCTAGGGGTGTCTCTACAACCAGCGCCTTAAGATCATCTGGTTTGGGAGTTGTTGGTGGAAAGTGCACTACATGGGTAGCTCTGAAAAGCCAGAGAAAGGAGACATTACACATGTCAAGAAAAGAAAAAATATGAGAAAAGAATGAAAATACATTCATCTGTGCTAAAAAGAAGGTTCTATGAAAAAAATTAAAAAGCAAGGAAAATTTGTTCTTGGTTGTGAGTCAGTGTGCACAGTTTTTGCTCTATGGTAACTAAGTTGAGTAAGTATGAAGATTTGGGAAAGTTACTTATGTGGCTACAGTTTGATTTAATGAAATTCATTGGTGAAATGACATGGTTGTTCATTGTGAAATAACTGATGAGGCATTGATTAGATTTCTGCAAATTTAGTGTTGATAGTCATGATTTGTACCTTTAAATCTTTTGACACTATGAATGAATAGAATTTTTCTAGAAATCAAACTTTTGGTTTACACAAGGACGTGTAAAAAGATAAGTGTGGGGTAATTTGATGAGTATGAAATATATTATGTTTTTATCCCTTAATACTTAATCTTTTATATTTATTTTGTGCCTAAATATATTCATTGCTCTTATATTTTTATTTTAGGTACAATTGAAGGGATTCCGTGATTCCTAGCAGATCAAGGATTCAACAATCAGTATCATAAATGGATATGGATTCAACTTATTTTCACGCGACAAAGAGTTTAAGCATAAGGCAATTGTGGGATTTAATTCCAATTTCAAATTTGATTTTTGGATTCTAGAAAATTAGTTTTTACAATTCTATTGTAATTAGGATTTGTTTTTGACTAAGATTTATTTCCAAATTAGATTTTATTTCTTTATGGAAATTAGTGTGATTTGTAATTCCTTTTAGGTTTTAGATTTCTACATCTCATAGGATTTAGGGACTTGTCTAGCACTATAAATAGAGGATGATAGTCAAGATTTTATTCATTCAATTATAAACTATCATCTATAGGAGTGCAGACACAAGAGCATGTCAGGCTAGTTCTTTTCATTCAGTTCTAAAGGGAGGTGAAACCTTGTTACAAGTAATTGATTAATTGCGTATTATTATTTATTCCTTCTTGTATGAAATATCTTCTGATAATCTATTTTCATTGATTGCATGCTAATTGATTTATTTGATTTGATATGGCCAATTAAATTAATTTGATCAGTATCATATGCTAGATTAAGATTGATATTACGTGTAATTGATATTTGTCTTCATTATAAGTAGCAACTTAGTAATGCTAATTATGGACAAGCTTTTATGTATTGCTAAGATTATAAGAAAACAAGTTAAACAAATTGAGCTTATGTGTTTATTGCTTGGATTAGCCTAATTCTCTATTTCTTAATGCTTCTATCATATTAAATCTAGAGAGCTTATTCTAGGTTGTATGCTAGTTAGAATCTGGTGGGGAGTGTGAGGACCTAGAATTTTAAACAATTCTAATTTTTATGATTAATTTTTTTATATTTAATATCGGTATTGCATATCAATATTATGTTGAGTATTGGTGATATGAGCTTAGCAAGATGCTCAAACTATTTATTAACTGAGTAAAATGTATGAAGTTATGTTAAACATCTGATGAAAATGTTAAGTTTGTAAGATTCATGAACGCAATCAAATTGCACAAAATAAAGCAGAAGCATGAAAAATAGAGTTTTAAAATTTTACAAACCATATACCCGGATCATCCTTTATGCACAATTATTAATTAAACGAAAAGTTAAAGAACAAGAATTATACCCTTGAAGATTCGAGCTTCCTCAGGTACAAGTTCACCTCTAAATCCTTTCGCGTTCAACTTGAATCCACCGGGTTTGATTCCTTCCTTTGATCAATGTTAGCCACCCAAGTGTTTGGCCTCCAGAGGTGATCCACCAAAGAAGAAGAAAGATTCAAGAAGATGGGTATTTGGTAAAATACTAGTATTTCTATCTCTCATAGAAAAAGGTGTACTCTCCCAACTATTAGAATTACGTATTCACGTGTTTTGTGAAAGTGTCAACCCCCTCACCCATAATAAGACTCCTCTTATTTATAGATGTGGGCAACCCTCCTTAACAATTAAGGAATTGTGTTTTATTTTAATTAATTAAACTCTTTTAATTAATTAGCCTCTTAATACTATTAGGAATATATGAGAATACTTTTATTAATTAATTCCCAAACTCCTTTAAGAATTAAATAATAATAATAGTAATAATAATAATAAGACTCCTCTTATTAATTTATATTTAATATTTTCAAAATATTAAATAATAATATAAAAGATATTTAATTTATTCTATCACCATAGATTAAATTAAATATACTTAACTTATTATTACGATTATGTCATTAACTTCTTAAATAATTATTCTTCCTTTTATGGTGTGGCCTTTTAGGTTCTCCATATTAAACCTATTTGTGAATAAATCATTATAACAATTCTAATCTTATTTAAATAAATAAATTAAAATATTAATTTATTTAAATAAATAATATTTATTCTACAATAGGGATAAGCCTCCCTAGTGATTAACGACTTTCCAAATAATATAGATTTCAACATTAATCATAAAAGAACCTTTGAGTAAATAGTTACTGTACAATTCAATCCTTCCACCATACAATGTCCCAATTAAATATAAGACATGGATTTACTGTCAAGTCTTATTTTATTTAATTATATGTATTTCGATCCTTAAATTCACAACTCCAAATAATGCAAATTAAAAACTCCTTTCTAATTTCATTCTGCCTTGGCCAAGGAATACTGGGTTATCACTTATCGAATCGCATAGGACATTTCTCTTCTTTTATTAGAAGCGGTAGATTCTTTATTGATCATAAATTATCTCTATGTACAACTTATTATACCCAAGCATACCCTTTGATATACCCTAAAGGTCTTAAGGAATAAGTTAAGGCATAACTCATCATACACAAGATACTATGATGATCTCAAGTCCAAGCATCACTTGTACTCTATCACTACAGGAGTTTCTATTGACAGACAAGTAAAACTCCATTATGTATTCCTTAGTGAGCCACGTTCAGTGAATTTATTCTCTAATAAGCACCTACATACTTGCTTTAGTGTCTCCACACAAAGGATCATGAGATCAATCGTCCTCATCCAAAGAGCAAGAAATGTATGTATCAATCTATCCGGATTCACTAATCCCCAATTTAGTAATCCAACGATTGGGAACTATTTTAGTTTTAAGCTTTCTAAGAATTTAGATCTCATTAGAATGATCATCATCATTATTCTAAAAGCATTGCTTAAAACTATGGGTTTATCACATATTATAAAGCAGCATCATGTCGATAATTAAAAGCCTTTAATAAATTAATACTTTTTATTAATAAATGAATAAGATTGTTACAAAGTATATTCTTTATCATCAAACATGATTGGCTTGTGTGCATACTACTTTCAATCTCCCACTTGCACTAAAGCCAATCGCCATGGTATCTCATACCCTTCTTCTCTAAGTGACGATTATCCGGCTATTGGATAAGCTTTAGTTAATGGATATGTAATATTGTTCTTGAGAGTCCACTATCTCTATAGTGATTTCCCATCTTTCAATGATTCCTATAATCAAATGAAAGTGCCACAACACATGTTTAGATCAAAGATGAGACTTAGGAACTATTCCTAGTTTTGTAATGAACTTTTCATCCAAATAATCAACTTGCAGCTTCATTTATAGTTATATACTTTATCTTTATCACTAAACCAACAACTCTTTGTTGTTTGAAATCTTTCCAATTCACTGCACCACCGTTTAAGGTAACACTTTACCTTAAAGTGGATTTTCTGTTGTCTTGGTCTGTCTGAAAAACTTGAGTCTTTTAAACCCTTTAGTTTTAATTTAGACAGACCATAAATTTTAATCACATCCTTATTACCGGTTAAGTACTTTAAGATTTTTTTCACTGTCTTACAGTGATCTTCTCCAGAATATGATCAATCAATATCAGGTTTCATATATTTCATTGTATAAATGATTGTCACTCATGCGATCTCTCTTTTCAGGAGTCTATGGGAACTATTAAGAGAGATACACTCCATGGTTCATCAACATGAGACATCTCTTGGAGTTTGTCATGCTAAACAACTTTAGTATCAAATGAATATACGTTTATTAGGTTAAGCCAAACATCCTATTAAATCTATCTATATAGATTTTTATCCCCAATAATGATACTCTTCCCAAATCAATCGTGAAGGAATGTTTAGATAACTTTATCTTTACTAATTCTAGCATTGACATGTCATTCCTTATCCATAATATATCAACATATAATACTAGAAATGTCACGACACTCCCACTTAACCTTTTTTACACACTAGGTTCATTCTTATTTTTGATAAAATTAAATTCTTTTGATTGTCTCATCAAAACGAATGTTCTATATTTGAGAAGTTTGCTTCAATCCATTTCTCTGAGTGTCTAAAACTCTTACCTCATCGTATGTAACTGGATCATCATCTTCTGTGAGTGTATCTCATCATCATCATCTATGATGAATCCATACCTCCTAGGTATCTTCGATACTATTCCAGATTTACGATTCGGTTGTGGTACAATAGGTCTATCTACAAGTTCCTCTTATTTGACTTATACTGTTTTGTGGTTCTTGAAATTTTCAAGATATATTATCCTCCCACTAACCCCTTCAATGATAATCATCTTTATCTTAGAAGGCATCATATTTCGCAACAAACACCTTTTGCTAAGTAGGATTATAGAACATATACCCTAAACTTACTTTAGGATGTCCCACAAATATGTACTTGTCAAATCTTGTCCTAAGCTTATCCTTTGAAACCTTTTCACATGAGCTGGACAACCCCTTATCTTAACTTACTTAAAATTAGGAATCCTTCCTGTCCATAACTTTTATGGAGTCTTGTGGTCGGATTTTGAGGTTACATTTTCGTAGATATGCAACAATTTCTAAAACATTATCCCAAAACAATACTGGAATGTCGGTAAAATCATTATGGACCGTACCATGTCCAATAAGGTACAATTTTTCCTTTCAGATACATCAATCAATTATTGGGTATCAGTAGGCGTCTATTATGAGAAAAACATTTGAGATGATCTAGAAACTTATTGCACAAGTATTCCTTCCTTGATCTAATCAAAGAATTTTAACACTTTCCAAATATGTTTCACTTTTGAATTCTTTAAACTTTTCAAATAATTCATACTTGTATTCCATCAAATACAAACATTCAACTCTTTGAATGATCATCTCCTTTTCTCATACTAGTTTGTTCAATTTGCATAATAATTTTTCATGTAAGTCAAGTACACAAAATCCATTAAGTAATATTCCAATTCTATAAAAACATTATTATTATAAATAGAACAATAATTGTTCTTAAATATAATACCAAAGATTTTATTGTCCAAAAACAAAATGGAAATAATGTTTCTAACGAGAACTCAAATACAATAACAACTTATTGACTTAATAGACTTTCCTGTAGGCAATTCTAAACAATAAGTTCCTAAGGCTAATGCAACAACCTTTGCTTCATTTCCACACATAGGACTACTTGTCCCTTATTTAGCTTTCTACTTCTGCTTGGTCCCTTCATAACTCAATATTTATAATAACCAAAGCCGATATCCAATACCCAAGTAGAACTTTGACTTAAAAAAAAAATTATTTCAATCATAAACAAAAAATATATTTGTGACCGAAGCTTCACTAAGCTTCTTCTGGTTAGCTCTGCAAGATGCTTCTCACAGTTTCTTTTCGAGTGTCCAGGCTTATTGTAGTGGAAGCAAACTCCTTTGCTATCCGTATCAGTTTTGTTCTTATTATCCTTTGTTTATGCCTTTTCTATTTACCTTCTTAAATCGTTCTTCTTTTTAGAAGATCCTTTGGCCCCTACCAATCAGACTTGATCTTTCTTGGTTGGAAAGTGACTCTCAACATTTTTCAACATGTTAAGGAAACCAGCGAAGCTAATATCTAGCTTGTTCATATGAAAAAATTCACAACAATTGTGAAAGGAGTCCGGGAGTGAGTGCAAGATCAACTCTTGGCTCAACTCTCCATCCATGATAAAACCCATTGTCCTAATTGTTCAATCAAATTGATAATGTAAAGGACTTGTGTCTATACTGTAGTGTCATCGGTTATTATAGATCAGAAGAGTTCCTTTGATATCTGATATATATCAGTCAGACTTTCCTCACCATCAACTACTTGATGTGTAGGAGTATAGTAGGAGCATCCATAGTTTCATGCTAACGCTGAAGCTCGTTACTCATGGATGCGAGCATGATGCATTGAGCCAATTATGCATCATCTTGCCACTTTCTAAAAGTAACAATCTCTTCCTCTGAGGCTTTGTCTGCAACCTTTGCAGGGATAGACATATTAAGGAGATAAGATAACTTTTCAGCCATGAGAACTATTCTCAAATTCCTTTACCAATCCATTTAATTCGATCCGGTTAATTTAGAATCTAATATGCTACGCAGTGATAGTAATTTTAGACATTGAAAAATTATCTAAATGAATTTGTAATTTAACAACATTATATCATACATTCTTTTATTAATTACCAAAATAAATTAGGTCTTATTTTAAATTGGTATCTCCCATTATTTTTTTCCAAAATATATTACCCTCAATATATATATAGTTCGGCAATATTTAATTAAAGATATGCTAGTGAGAATAAGGATCTCATTTCAAATGTATATAGCCTTGTGTGTGCACAACAAACTATATATAAATAAATAGGTAGACAACTCATGTCAATTACATCAACTATGCAACTCCTTGTATTTTGCCTCTTAAATCATAATGGTCATGTGTGTGCACATCCGAACTAAAATGATTTAAGTTAGGTCAGACCCAGCATTTTCATATAAGTGAAGAGAAAACTACAGCCCTTGTGTGTACACAACAAAGCAGTAATGTTCAATTCCTTATAAATATCATATGTAATAAAAACAACATCTTAAATATTTAATATTTGCCTTGTGTGTGCACAACAAACTCATATTAAATATTAAATACTCTATTGTTTCTATCATGCTAGAAGGCGACATTCGATATTCTAAATATATTTGAACGTTACAACTTAATATAAAATATTTGAGGGGTTTGTTATTAATTTGTCTCATCTTGTTTAGCGCGCGCGCGCACACACACACACACACACACACACACACACATATATATATATATATATATATATATATATATATAATACATGTCATATTAATTAACATGCGAAGCATGTTTGCATATTATATATAGTATAAGTATGCACATATAGAATACTATATTCTACCCGGATTGATTATGAACTTTATTCTAGTTTGGTTCACTAGAGCCACCAATTGAACCAAAAGGTCAAACCTAGGGTGCAAGAATTAAATTTAAATATTAGTTTTACATTTAAATCCCAGGTTCCATTACAAACGGGTCTTCAAGCGCTCCTTGTTCCTTACTTCTTGATCTCCAATTTTTCAAAATTAATTCTAACTATTTCTATTACAAAACTATTTAAAATAAATAGAAACCTTGATCAACGGTCAAGGGAAAGTATATAGGAGGAGGATAGAATTTACATTAAGAAAAAAGTAGAGAAGACGAGGTACACAGACCCCATTTAATAAAACTCATACATTCATGCATCCAACTAAAATAAAATTCAATCACATTGGTCAATAGTCAATAATAAATTCCATTTATAATCATACACATCACCATATGCATCAATAAATAACATTCATCTCATGAATAATAAACATCCAATATATATATATATATATATATATATATATATATATATATATATATATGATATCATTAAATGGACAAATTTAGTTGGCATAAAATCTAATTTTGAATCAAAATAAACTCCTTTATTTTAATCCAAATTTAAATCAAAATAAACCTCTTTTATTTTAATTTATCTAATTTTGAATAAAATAAACTATTTTATTTTAATCAAATTCTTTAATTAAAATAAACTCATTTATTTTAATTAATTATGAAATCCAATTTCTTGTCAAAATAAACTTCTTTATTTTGGATATTATGAAATCTTATTACATATTTAAATAAACTCCTTTATTTAAGAAAACACGGATTCTCTTTCATATTCACAAATAAACTCATTTATTTTGAATTAATAATATGAAATCTTATTCCATATCTAAATAAACTCCATTATTTAAAGAAATACGGATTCTCTTTCCTATTCACAAATAAACTCCTTTATTTTTGAATAATATGAAATCTTATTTCATATCTAAATAAACTCCATTATTTAAGGAAACATGAAATCCAATTTCAACTCCAATTAGTTATCATGAAATCCAAATCCAACTCTAATTAGTTAGCATGAAATCTAATTTTACGATTAAAATAAACTTTTTATTTTAAAGTTAAAATAACTTTTATTTTAATTATAAAATAATTAAGAATAATATATATATATATATATATATATAATAATGTAAATCAAGTTAAAATAATATTATATATATTATCCGTATATATTTTATATATAATACAAAACTTAAAAGATATATATAATATATATATTAACTGTTATCCTATTAACTAATATATATATATATATATATATATATATATATATATACACACACTAACTATTATATATATAAAAGTTAACAGGAGAACCACTTAAGATTCATGATTATATATATATATATATATATATATATATATATATATATATATATATATTCAAAAGTCGAATAACTTTTGAAAAAAACGTTATTCCACAACTCGGAATTTATAACAGTTTATCCTTTCTTTTTTTTTAATTTAATTTTATACAACAAATTATGCCCAAAACATTTGTTCTAAACACATCAACATACATATCAAAATAAAGCGGAAGCATGAAAAACAAAGTTTTAAATTTTATAAACCATATACTCAGATCATCATTTATGCACAATTATTAATTAAACGAAAAGATAAAGAACAAGAATTATACCCTTGAAGATTCGAGTTTCCTCAGGTACAAGTTCACCTCCAAATACTCTCGCATTCAACTTGAATCCACCGGGTTTGGTTCCTTCCTTTGATCAATGTTAGCCATCCAAGTGTTTGGCCTCTAGAAGTGATCCACCAAGGAAGAAGAAGATTCAAGAAGATGGTTAAAAAGTGTGTACTCTCCCAACTATTAGAATTACGTATTCACGTGTTTTGTGAAAGTGTCAACCACCTCACTCATAATTATAAGACTCCTCTTATTTATATATGTGGGCAACCCTCCTTAACAATTAAGGAATTGGGTTTTATTTTAATTAATTAAACTCCTTTAATTAATTAGGCTCCCAATCTTATTAGGAATAATTAATTAAACCCATTTAATTAATTATCCTCCTAATACTATTAAGAATATATGAGAATACTTTTATTAATTAATTCCCAAACTTCTTTAGGAATTAAATAATAATAATAGTAGTAATAATAATAGACTCATCTTATTAGTTTATATTTAATATTTCCAAAATATTAAATAATAAACATTAAGCTATTTAATTTATTCTATCACCATAGATTAAATTAAATATACTTAACTTATTATTATGATTATGTCATTAACTTCTTAAATAATTATTCTTTCTTTTATGGTGTGACCTTTTAGGTTCTCCATATTAAACCTAGGTTATGAATAAATCAATTATAACAATTCTAATCTTATTTAAATAAATAAATTAAAATATTAATTTATTTAAATAAATAATATTTATTCTACAATAGGGATAATGTGAGATCCCAAATTTTATGATATGAAAGTATTCAATTTTCTTATAATTATTATTTTATTTAGTAAATGGTTAAATTGAGAAAGGGTTAAAGTTAAAAGTGATATGTGAAAATTTTGCAAAGTAAGCAAGTTGATATAAAATATTCGTTGTGTCGGGGAATATTCGATTGGTCGGGGAATATTCGTTTTAACAGGGAATATTCGTACGATGACATAATTATGTCGTAGTTAGAAAACGACATAAATATCTTTTTATAAAAATAACGGCGAAATTTTTACCGTTAAACTGTTGAACTATCCGGTGGTAAAAGTATAGTAATATGCACGGTTGCATAGTAGCACTCGGTATTGATTATTGATGCTTACGTGAGAAGTCACTCAGTTTTATTCAATTATTGCTACAGTAATTGCTGCATAATATCTCTCATATTATTGGTTCAATTATTGTCACAGTATCATCTACATAATATTTTATATTTTTAAATCAATAATTGAGACGACAAAGTTATTCATATTATTATTTGTAATATTGACGATGTCTAGAAAGTTCTGTCGAGGATAGGGGTTTGGTCACCTAATTGTGCACCAATAGGGAGAAATTCTTATCGGAAAGCCCCCTCTTTCTTGGGAACGACCTGGTTGTTAAATATTGTGAGTTATAATATTAATGATGAATAAGTTCGTGTTGATTAAAGATGAAATTGATAGTTCCATTGTGTTGGAATTATTAGTGTTAGTGGAAATTGACATTTATTTCGATAATAATTGATGTCTGGAAGTAATATTGACCAATCGGATAAATGAGCAATTAATTGCTATTAATTCACATGCTTATAACTATGTGTTCACATGTGTGTACTATTAATTCACATTTATGTACTATTAGGGGAGGTGGTGCAAGATTGATAATACTTGCATGACTAAATTAAAAATGAAGGAATAGATGAAGGTACTATACTGTAATTATTTTTTTCACATGAATAAAACTATTGACTCACATGATTGTACTATTGATTCACATGATATACTATTAGGGGAGGTGGTGCAAGTTTGATAATACTTGCAGGACTAAATTAAAAATGAAAGAAAAGATGAAGTTATTATACTGTAATATTTTGAGCCCGAAAACGTGCAATTATCGAAAATATATTTTTCTATAAATAGAAGCTCATTCTTCCTTCATTCTCACCAATTCACTAAGACTCACAAGAGCAATTATAGAGAGAACTAATAGAGAGAGAAGCTATAGAGAGAAAGAATAAGAGAAGTATGTTAATTCACTATTTCAGTATCCAGTCTTCTTCTGAGGTAAGGGGTATTATTTATTTCATATTCTGAAGAGATATTATTTTTCGTATTCATATGAATATTAATTTCGTTCAATATTCGTAATGAATATCATCTTCGTTCAATATTCGTAGGAATATTATCTTCGTTAAATATTTGTTGGAATATTATATTCGTTCAACAATTTTAAGGGATGTTATTTTTGTTCAATATTCGCTTGAAATAATATTTTTTTTCATACTCTGTAGTATGTAAGTAATATTATTTCATTTCATATGTCGAATTCTATCTCATTTTGTTAAAGTTTTGGCTTCTATACTCCATGAAATTAGTAGAATATCCTTGAAATTTATGTTTCATCTAGTATCACTTTACAAGGATATTTTTGAATATTCTTGTTAAATTTTAAGTTTTTCATGCCAGAATACTGTCTATGAGTATTATTCATTTATACGGTAATATTCACAAAAGTACTATTCATGGTTACTATTCACAAAGTACTATTCATAAATTACTATTCACAAAGTACTATTCACGAGTACTATTCACAAAGTACTATTCATGGGGTACTATTTCTGAAGTACTATTCACGGGATACTATTCACCCGAAGTACTATCCATGACAAAAATTAATTTATTTTCGGTTCAAATCATTTTTGATACAATATCATTCTTGAATTTACTCCACAAAGCAGTATCATGTTGACAATTTGGATATTTTTAAACTCTGGATAAATTTAAAGTTTTAAAAATTTATCCTTGATTTCATTTGATTAATGCTTATATCATTGTCATCATCCTCATGCTTATATTGTGATGAAAGTCGTCTTTAGCTTACGTGCATAGATGGACTGTTGATTGGTATGATTATGACCAGGGATCATTCGGTATAATCATGACCCGTAATGTTACAAATGATGTGGTAAAAGTCCTCATTGGCCCGTAGTGCATTGATGGACAGTTGTTGGTATGATTATGACCAGGGATTATTCGATATAATCATGACCATTGATGATTACATGAATATCCTTGACCCATAGTGCAGGGATGATTCGATGATGTGGTTTATTTATTAAGATGAGTCTCAGTGATAAAGTTGATGAAAAACTTTTTAAATCATAGAAGATAGTAGATATCATGCTCTACTTGACTCTTCTAATGGATTGCTTATTCCGCTGTAGTTGTTGATCTAAAACTTGTTGTCTATTGTATTCTATCAGTTGTTATACTGTTGAAGGCTAAGGATAATTTATTTTGCATTATCTTAGTCATAATATTTCTTATTGAGCTAGTTGAGCTCACACTTTTGCTTTCATTATTCTCTGCAGGAAATGAGAACGTAGCCGGGACTAGTCGGGGAATGGAGTGATGGTTCGAGATGGTTGTTTTAGCAGTCCTCACTACTTAGTGTAATAATAAATGTAATGATGATTGAATTTGAGTTTGGATATTGTCTAGAAGATAATATTTATGTAAAAACTCAGCTATGTTTTGTCGTATTTTTACACGACAGTTGTATTAAAGAAGTTTGTATTTGATTTCTGTAGTGTGATATCTGGAGACTCAAGATGGGTGATGTATACCTCTTTTGGGGGCGTCACAGATAAGCCTCCCTAGCGATTAACGACTTTCCAGATAATATAGATTTCAACATTAATCATAAAAGAAATAACCTTTGAGTAAATAGTTACTGTACAATTCAATCCTTCCACCATACAATATCCCAATTAAATATAAGATATGAAATTACTGTCAAGTCTTATTTTATTTAATTATATGTATTTCGATCCTTAAATGCACAACTCCAAATAATTCAAATTATAAACTCCTTTCTAATTTTATTTTGCCTTGGCCAAGGAATACTGGGTTGTCACTTATCGAATCGTATAGGACATTTCTCTTCTTTTATTAGAAGCGGTAGATTCTTTATTGATCATACAATATCACCATGTATAACTTATTATACCCAAGCATACCATTTGATATACCATAGAGGTCTTAAGGAATAAGTCAAAGTATAAATCATCAAACACAAGATACTATGATGATCTCAAGTCCAAACATCACTTGTACTACTATCACTACAAGAATTCCTATTGACAGGCAAGTAAAACTCCATTAGGTATTCCTTAGAGAGCCACATTGTGACGCCCCCAAAATAGGTATACATCACCCATTCTGAGTCACCAAATACATGGTACAGAAATAACTACAACTTTATTAATACATTTGTCGTGCAAAATACGACAAGACATAAACTGTGAGTTTAAATACAAATATTGTCTTCTAGACAATATCCACACTCAAATAAGTCCTCATTACAATTATTGATATACTATTTTATAAACATAGTGAGGACCACTAAAATAACTTTCTAGAACTATCATTCCATACCCCGACTAGTACTCGCTACATTCTCGCCTCCTAAGAAGAAAAATGGAACAAAAAGGAAAATGGTGAGTTCAACTAGCCTAGTAAAGAACATTATGACTGAGATAATATAGAATAAATTATCATTAGTCCTCAACAGGGAAAAATCTAATAGAATATAATAGACAACAAGTTTCAGATCAATATCACAACGAAAATAACAATTCATTATAAGAGTTCATTAGAGAATGAAATCTACTATCATCTATGAATTTAAAAGTCCATCATCAATATGTTATCCATGTAACATCAATCAATATACATCTTGAATCAAATATTCATCTTTGCACTACAGGCCAAAGATATTCATCAGTTGGTCATGTTCATCTCAACACCTGTTCATCTTTGCACTACGGGCCAAAGATATTAATCATAAAATCATTTATCTTTGCACTACATGCCAAAGATATTCAGTTATATCATCATTTAGGACTGAGGATGATGAAAAATATTTTAAAGAAAACGAATCCAGTGAGACAAAAGAACAAATATTAGGGATTCGTACTTCGGTTTATCAATGTTAAAAAATACCTCATAATATACTATGGTGGAGTAAAATTCAAGAATGAATATCAAAACATGGATACAATCAAAGATAGTAACAAAAATAGACATCTGGGACAAAGAAGAGAAAATTTCATTTTTCGGTGAATAGTGTCGTATTCGTGAATAGTGCCGTTATCGTGAATAGTAACCCCGACACAAAAAGACAAGAATTTCACAAGAAAAATCTTACCAATATTCCTAAGATAATGATATTGAAAGAAATAATATCATTTAAAAAAACATCCTTGCCTCAAACGGACAAAGATTTACGACCGGAATACTTTGGATATAGTCTTTGAAAGAAATTACACCATACGTATAAAAACACTTAAAGTATCAAAATACTCACAAGAATACGCTCGATAATATAGAGAGAGAAAACTTTAGTTTCTGATGTGATTTTCAATTCTAACCTAAGCACCCTATTTATAGGAAAATGCTTAGAACACCAAAGCAGAAAATTTAATAAAATATTAATAAATTTTAAAAATTTTCACGCCTACCTTAGAAATCTGAATTCAGCATGTTTTCAATACTAGTGGGGCCCACCAACATAATAAAAATGTTTTTCTTAAAAAAAATAATTAAAACTTCAAAAATCAATTATTCTGGAACTTCAATAATTCATAATAAATTTCCCTTTTATCAGAAAAATTCGAATTTTATGTCCATTCCATAGGAAATTCAATTATCTACAACTTTGTTAGTTTAAGTTTTTTCAAATTCCAAGCAGAACTTGACCGAAATCCACATACAGACGATTTTACGAGCTATAATCCAATTTTTGTCACAAAATAGGGCCCACCGACATGTTTAACATGTTTTTAGCATTTATTGTAAGAAAAATACTCTTCCTCCTCATACATTCATATATCACACATTCATTGTAAGAATATCACCATTATTATATTATTATAAGATAATAATATATTAAAATAAATTATTTTATCAGAAAATATAAAATATCAATTTTCAACAATTGTCACTTTTCTAAAAATTCCTCCGTTTATATCCACATAAATAAATATTTTTCTTATCACATAAATCAATAATTAATTATCCACAAATAATATTACAGAATCACAATAATGACAACCAGGTCGTTCCCAGGAAAGAGGACGCTTTTTAATAAGAATTTCTCCTTACTGTCGCGCAATTAGGTGACCAAACCTCTCCTTAGACAGAACTTCCTTAGACATTGCCAATAATGTTATCTAATAATATTATTCAAATAATATGAATTATTGATCTGATAATGGGAAATATTGTGCAGTGACAATTATTGAAACAACAATAATATAAAATATCAACGTAGCAATTATTGAATCAATAAAATATAATATTGAATAATAATTATCGTGAATAATTATTGAGTAGTGCCTTCTTACGTAAGAATCAATAATTGGTGCAATCTGCGTAATTCTTTATGCGAACACCGCGTATTCGTGTTTTAACCATCGGTTATTCCAACAGTGTTAACGGTAACAACTACGTCATTATTTATAAAAAACTTATACTTGTCATTTTCTTGATACGATCGTTTTCTGTTATGGGGCCCACACAAGGCTGCGCCGTTGTACGAATATTCTCCGATAGTAAGAATATTCCACGACCAAACAAATATTCCCCAACAACAATGAATATTTTATAACCACTTGCTTATTTAAAATATTTGCGCATTTTACCCATAACTAACAACATTAATCAAATCAACCCTTACTATTTCAAAATAATAAATAGAGAAAATTTAATTTCATTTATAATAAGTTGGGGTCTTACAACCTCCCCTCCTTATGAAATTTTGTCCTCGAAATTAATGTACGTACCTGGTGTTTCGAAAAGGTGAGGATACCATGCTTTGATTTTCATTTCCAACTCCCAGGCCATTTCCTCAATAGCATGGTTCCTCCACAAAACTTTGACTTGTGGTATGACCTTTGTACGTAAGACATGCTCCTTCCTATCCAAGATCTTGACAGGTACCTCCTCGTACGTTAAGTCTTCGGCCATCTCGTCTGGTTCTAACTCAATAATGTGGTTTGGGTCTTTCACATATTTACGAAGCATAGATATGTGAAAAACATTATGAACACGAGACATACTTGGAGGTAACGCAAGTCTATATGCCACATTTCCTACTCGATCAAGAATCTGAAATGGACCAATAAATCGTGGATTGAGCTTTCCTCTTTTCCCATGGAGCAACACGAAACAATAAATGATCCCCAATACTAAATTCCACATCCGTTCGATGAAGATCCGCATAACTCTTTGTCGATCCTGTGCTGTTTGTATACGTTGTCGAATTATTTGGATCTTTTTGTAGTAATACGTACCAACTCAGGTCTCAACAATGTTGCTTCACCCACCTCATCCCAACATACTGGAGAGTGACACTTTCTTCCATACAATGCTTCGAATGGAGCCACACCTATACTTGCCTAATAACTGTTGTTGTAGGAGAATTCCACCAATGGTAAATATTTATCCCAACTCCCTTTGAAGTCTAGGACATAGAGTCTTAATAAATCTTCAAGAGTTTGAATAGTCCTCTCTGATTGTCCGTCCATTTGAGGATGGTATACCGAACTAAATCGTAAATCCGTGCCCATAGCTTTTTGCAAGTTAACCCAAAATTATGAAGTGAATCTTGGGTCACGATCCGAAACTATGGATACTAGCATGCCATGCAATCTCAAAATCTCATTTACATACATACGAGCAAGACGTTCAAGGGAATTAGTCTCCCGTATCGGCAAGAAATGAGCGGACTTAGTTAATCTATCAACAATAACCCAAATTGCATCTATGCCATGAGAAACCGTGGGAAGACCCGTAACGAAATCCATGGTAATGTGTTCCCACTTCCATTTCAGAATCTCAAGTGGTTGCAATGGACCCTTTGGCACTTGATGCTCCGCCTTTACACGTTGACAAGTTAAACACCTCTAGATAAACTTTACGATCTCTCTCTTCATATTGTTCCACCAAAATGTATGTCAAAGATCACGATACATTTTGGTACTTCAAGGATGGATTGCAAACGCTGTATTGTGTGCCTCCATCATGATCTTGTACTTCAAATTAAAGTTGTTAGGAACACAAAGTCTGGAGTTGACTCGAAGTATTCCTTCTTCATCGATTCTTGCTTCTGGGATAACACCTTCTTGTACTTTCTTCTTCATACGTATCAGCTCCAGGTCTGTGGCTTGAGCAAATTTAACTCTATCGATTAAAGTTGGTTCTATACGTATACTTGACATCATTGCATGGGTCCCCGAAGTCTTGAATTCTATCTTCATCTTTTGTAAATCACACAAAATGAGCCTTTGTGTTGATAACATCGCACTCGTTCTCGCATATGATCTTCTACCCAATGCGTCAGCTACCACGTTCACTTTTCCAAGATGGTATTGAATGGTATGGTCGTAGTCTTTCAACAGCTCGAGCCAACGTCGTTGTTGCATGTTGAGTTCCTTTTAGGTGAAGAAATATTTGAGGCTTTTATCACTACAAGAAAATGCTGTAACAGCGACCAAAAACATCAGCGACCGCACTTTTTGGTCGCAGAAAGTGTTACTAGCGACCGCCATTAGCGACCGCTCTTGAATTTGGTCGCTAGATTATGTTAATGACGAACCTACCGCCATTTATTTGGTCGCAAAATCATTTTTACCTCAAAAAATTGGTACGAAATATTGGCGCCTTAGTTATTTGCGACCACTCACCATCATCGCCGACCGCGTCATGCGGTCATTGATACTCCACATCATTTAAAATTAGCGACCGCGATGCGGTCACGATAATGGCCACCGATCTATTCCAATTAACCGGTTCGATTCAGTTCGTCACTCTCAATCAAGAAGAAAAAAAGAGGAGAAAAGAGGAGAGAGGGGGAGAAGAGAAGAGGAAAAGAGGGAAAACGCCACCACCCACCATCACCACCACCACCACCACCACATAACCGCCACCACCCACCATCCACCACCACCACCACGACACCGCATCATCGCCACCCACCATCACCACCACCACAACCGCGCACCCACACCACCTACTTGCAGTACAAATAGCCATTTTTCATACTTAAGATGTAGAATTTATGCATGAGAGTGGTACCAAATATATACTAATTAATTTTACAATTGCTTGAGCCCTTTGTGTGAAGGTAATGAAACAAAAGAATATAATCTCTCTTTACTTTCTATTAATTGCTCGCACCCATGTAATCAATCAGGTCTCTTTACTTTCTATTTTCTAATTTTTCTTCTTTTGGAGGATCATGGGATCATGGGGTTGTGGGATTGGAATACAACTGCTAAAACCTTGATATTAACAACAACCATATTGTTAATGCTTGAATGTTTGGGCTGGACACAGTATAACATTTGGTACCATTGCATAAAGTGGCTGCTCTAAGATTTGTGCCCTACAAGTTTTAGTGGATTTTTTTAAGTGGAAAATCAAATGGGATTAGCTTAGTGAATATTTCAATTACTTAAACCGAGTTATAACTGACATCCTTAGTTTGTGTATGTAAATTGGCTATTTAGTTAATTTCCGTTATTAAAATATGGAGACTCCTAGTCCAAACCTTTTGGTTTTGCGTTGGCTTTGAAACTATTAACTGAAGTTTGCTTGTGTTTATATTTTTCTTCATTGAAATATTTGTTTGGAATAACTAGTACTCCCATTTGCTACTTCTGATTTATCAAGATTTTGTGAAATATGAATAAGTTTTTTTTGCCAAGCTGCTGCTAGTTCATGAACACTGTAGGTGCTAAAAATATATATAATTTTGTTTCTTGAGGATTGGTCTCCATGTAATTTGCAATAGCTGACATTTTCTTTTAGTTATTCTTTTTTTCCTTATAAAAGATAATTGTAGTGGCTGGAAAATAGCAAGGGAAATTACTAAAGAATGTGGTTCTAAATACACTGACTCATATATCATAAATTCCATATTGGCGAACAATGTTAGAGACTTTTGTGATTAAATGTTGGTGAAAATATTAAATTACTAAGAAATTTGTTAATGCTCTGAATAAATAATATGAAGAAATTGAAGGAGGGAAGTTTTCGAAATGTTTTGCGAATAAAGGGGTAAGTGGGTAACAATATCGTGTATAACAAAATTTGGGTTTTACATATAATTGATGCGCTTTTGTACCAGCATATGATATACTCTAAAGTTTAAACCTGCAAAAGAAATCTAATTTCCATTTGCTTCCACTTAAGTCGGTTGGAATTCTTAGTGTCCTCAATAAGATGAAAGAGAGGCTTCTCACATTGTGTTATAATTCTATCTTGATGCGATATTGTTAAACTGTTAATCCTTCTTTAGCCAACTTTTCAGTGTATATAACTGTAACGACGTAATCTGAAAATGACTATTGATTTTGGGGTGATTATGTTATGAGAAGCTCTACGTAATCTTCTTTCTCAAAAATTTTTGACCGTAATTATGCTTATGACTGTAATAATTATGCAATAAGAATAAAGCACAAAAATAACACCTTTTCATGTGAAATTGAAGGGAGCATATATATATATATATATATATATATATATATATATATAGACAAAAAAAGAGCTAGGTCCCTTAAATTATGTATGAAGAAGAAATTCCTTCTTTTTTCAGTTTTACCTCTAATTAAAGTGGATGAGCTTAATTATTCTAAAATATGTAATACCATATATGCAAAATATCAATTTTGGGTCACAACATAAGTGACATAACAAATAACCGCAAAATACCCTTCTTCTTATGGTGTACACGACAACACAAGTTAAAAATCAAATATACATAGTATCATTTTTAATTAACTGTTAGTGAGTGATCAATCGCTTTGCTTGATTAGTAGTAAGTTTTAAGAATAAGATTACCTCACGAAGGACTCTAATCAACCAATGAAGTTTAATAAGCTATTCCAAAGACTTCTTTAATTAATTAAGTTTGTACTCCATTAATAGTTAAAAAAGAGACAAATTTATAACTAAATCTAAAAGATACTATTTGGTAGTAGTAATTTTACAAAGACAAGAAATAACAAAGTTGACGCTTACTAGCTTCGATCATACGTACACACAAAAAAAAAAGAGTAATAAAAGAGAGGCTAGTGCACGCGTCGCCTAAAACTAAAATATATACATATATATATATATATATATATATATATATAATACAACATGCCATTTCTAACTAATTTGTGTACATAAATACGATATACTCTACTAATATATATAGTACAACATATATAAGCTATTGGGAAAACCATTACGTATGGCTTAAGCCATACATAAATCGCTTAATTAATAACATAAAAGCACATGGGATATCCCGCATTAACGATATCTTGAAATTTAACAAAAGCCCTAATGAATAAATCGAGATTAATCAAGTCTTTGTATCCAATAGAATTTGACCATGTATCTTTGCAGAATATAACAATAGAATTTGACCATGTATGCCTTGAATTATAGTTGTGCACATTACATTTTTGTGTGTTGGGATTATATTTTCTTTGAAATTGGTCAAGTATGCATGCCCTCGTGCATGTGGATAGTCCATATTATAGGGAGACTCTCTGTAAATTTTTTTCATATATAAGTCAAATGGCCATATAACTTGAACATGAGTATAACATAAAACATAACTAGGAATTAAGTTTATCCATAATTCAATCAAGAAGAAGGTTCAAAGAAGTTTTTCCATAATTCACAATGAGAAAATAAAGAAAATGACACACATAAAGAAAGCTACACAAACTAAAGGAACCAAGCCCAAGCCATTTTGAGCATGAGACTTGTTAAAATCACATTTTAAAGCCAAAATGGACTGTTTTTGGACAATTCATAGTACTTGACCTTAAAGGACTATTATGAGAAGATACAAAGTTGCTCATACATGCTAGTTGCTCATACAAAGGACTATTAAGCTCTCTTTTCAAGCTAAAAAGTAACCTTAAGTAACTTAAATATACACGCCTAGACTATCCTAAAGTGGCCTGAACTATCCTATCCTATTGTCCTTTTGTTTACACACAATTACATATCCCGATGTTCTCTATATCCCCGACATGTTTATGTACCTTTCATTTATAACTTATACTAACATCCTAAATTTCTTATTTATAGATGTCTTCCGACCTCACAGACGACGAAAGCCTTGGGTTGGGTTCTGGCCCTAATCATGTCTTGAAAGGCTCGGCTAATCCGGATGATCGCATTCTTATACTGATCCGTCCTCCTCCGGATAAAGACGTAAGTTAAATATCGTGTATATATATATAAGGGTTTAATATTTTCATTTTTATAAATATAGTAGTGATTTAAATGTAAGGGTTTTAATATAAATTATTGTATATTGTAGTGATTTTAAAGATAGTAAAATTGTGAAGTGCATTTCACAATTATGCTTCTGAATCGCCTTTGCTGGTGATTACATAAATGAAACACACCTCTCGCCCATAAGGATCTGATTTAATTTGAATTTCGTATATTTTTTATCACTCACGATAGATAATACATAGCTAATCAAATAATATTGTTTAGTAATATAACAGCTTTTAATATTATTATTGTTATTTTATTTGCGAAACGATATAGATGGGACGACGCCTTGCGTGCATCGCTTATTCGAGACACTATTCAGCGTAAGTGCTGCATTTAACTAAAGATAATTTGAACAAGGAACGACAAAAAGCCCTACACAATGCTTTGAGATTGACCATCCAGATGGGTGAGCAAGATATGCATGAGCATAGCCCACAGTGGTGCGCATGACCTATATGGGTGCGGATGTGTGACCAATGGAAAAGTCGAGAGTTGGGTCAAGAGGCGCAGAAGATCGCCACGAAGCAGATCCTCGTGTGTATCGAGACGGCGAGAAAGGCAAAAGGCACGATCGAAGCGGCGGATATCACGATTCGAAGACATTACCGCCGAGGTACGTATGTTATGTTTACAGTCATCTTTTGTAGCTAAAATATCATATGTTTACATAATAATATGAGAAAATGAACTATAGGAGTCTCAGTCTCAAGGTCAACCTATCAATTGGTTGGATGTGTATGTGGCCACCCGCGATGGTCTACCCGGTCGCTCGAGATAAGCGAATAAGTTCACTTTATCCTAATATGTTGTTCACCCGCGATGGTCTTTAGTATTTTTTTTATTTATTTTTAACTATTTAATTGTTCATCTTCTGACAGGACACTTATAAGGGTTTAATGAACGAGCGCTATCCTGAAGGCACCCCGCGTCCGTCGATTGATCAAGAATTATGGGAGAGGCGTCCATCGTGAAGAAAAAAATTATGTCAAAGGCCAGGACAAAGACGACGCTTGATCATCGATGTAGCACAGCTCTCGCCACCCGATCTACTACATATCCATCAAAGTTATCCAGCCTATCATACTCCTGCTGACTGTGTGAGAGCGATCTGTCAGGATCGTGATCTTCTTCGTATACTGGGCGGGCATCTGCAGTCTCTGAGTCCTGATGAGTTGGCGGGCAAGCGATGGCGGCGGCCGGCGGCGAGGCGAGGCAGCACAACAACAGGAGCAGGTATATATATATCGTTTATTGTTTAGCTACATTGTCTTATATGTTTATAGCCTCTGAGTCAATGTTTTACTTATATGTAACATATATGTTTTATTACTTTGATAATTACAGGATCCTAATTTGGATGATCCATGAAGAGTGCCTGACTTATTTTTTTTAGATTTTTAAAGCCTTGTACTCTTTTAGATTCATTCTTTGGACAATTGTATTAGTTTATATGGATGTTTACGATATCGATTATATTGTGTTGGATGAATGTTTTGTATTGTATTGGATGAATGTTTATTCATGGATGAATGTTTTGTATTGTATTGGATGGATGTTAATATGGATGCTTGTATATATATATATATATATATATATATATATATATATATATATATATATATATAATCGAGTTGGGATTGAAAGCGTACAAAAAGCGAGTTATTTTTGGGAAATCAATAAAATAGGCAAAATTTTAAAAAAAAAAAAGGATCGTGACGCGTGCGATCATTATAAATGTATCATCATCGGAAAGCGAATCTAGCGGCCATCATTGGTCGCTATTATCGGTCGTTGCCCGCGTGTGACACGTCACGCACGACAAATGACTCGGCGATAAGTCATAATAGCGACGGTGTCGATTAATTAATTGCGATCGCTAATTATTCGATCGCTATTGGTGGTCGATGTCCTTCCAATGACGGATTATCTCATGACTTCGTGTCGATGACCGCATCACGGTCAGATGTGTCTATCTCTGCGATCAGATGCGATCATTGTATGCGCTTGATCGTTGATAAGCTTTTTTGTTGTAGTGTATGGTCTGAATATATCTCCATCTTCTCCCCATATAGATAGTGCCTCCAGATCTTTAGCGCGAAAACGACTGCTGCCAACTCTAGATCATGAGTAGGGTAATTCCTCTTATATTCTTTGAGTTTTTGCGAGGCATAGGCTATGACCTTCCCATGTTGCATGAGAACACATCCTAACCCTTTGCCTGAAGCATCGCTGTAGATAACAAATCCATCCGAACTAGACGGTATTGTCAGAACAGGTGCCAAAATGAGTCTCCTCTTGAGCTCTTAAAAACTCTTCTCGCATTCCTCGCTCCATACAAATTTTGTATCCTTCCGATTCAGCTGAGTTAACGGAGTAGCGATTCGAGAAAATCCTTCCATGAATCTCCGATAATAACCAGCTAAACCCAGAAAGCTACGTACTTCGGTCACCGACTTCGGTTGCTCCCAACTTTGTATTACTTCAATCTTCGCCGGGTCAACAGATACTCCATGTTTTGACACCACATGCCCAAGAAATGCTACTTCCTTAAGCCAAAACTCGCATTTCTTCAACTTGGCATATAGCTTGTTTTCACGAAGCCTTTGGAGTACCAGCTTCAAATGGTGCTCATGATCTTCATGACTTTTGGAATATATAAGGATGTCATCAATAAAGACAACAACAAACTAATCTAAATATTCCTTGAATACTCGGTTCATCATATCCATGAAAGCCGCAGGAGCATTAGTCAATCCAAAAGACATGACTAAGAATTCATAATTCCGTCATCGAGTTCGAAGGCGCCTTTGGAATATCCTCTTCAGCTGATGATATCCAGAACGAAGATCAATCTTTGAAAAGAATTGTGCTCCTTGCAACTGGTCAAACAGGTCATCAATGCGAGGTAGCGGATACCTATTCGTGATGATGACATGGTTCAATTCCCGGTAGTCAATACAAAGTCGCATACTCCCGTCTTTCTTCTTTACAAATAAAACAGGAGCACCCCAAAGAGATGTACTAGGAAGAATGAAACCGATGTCCAACAACTCCTGTAGTTGGACCTTTAACTCCTGAAGTTCAATAGGAGCCATTCGATATGAAGTTTTAGAAATGGGCTTTGTACCAGGTTCAAGGTCAATAAAGAATTCAACTTCACGTTCTGGGGGTAGACCGGGAAGTTCTTCAGGAAATACATCAGGAAATTCACTAACAACAGAAATATTATTCAAATCTGACGTGTCTTTATTCAAATCCATAACATGGGCTAAGAAAGCTTGACATCCAACGAATGGCTTTATGACTTGATATGATAGTGATTGATTTTAGTGGTTTAGTTGCTCGAATTCGCATAACAGGTTGGTTAGGAATATGAAAACTAACAACCTTACGAAAACAATCAATTTTGGCATGATGAGTAGTTAACCAATCAGTCCCTAAAATCATGTCAAATGCAAGTATCTTTAAAGAGATAAGATCAACAGGTAATGTGATGGTGCCAACTTGGATCAAACAAGATTTATAAATAGTGGATGTAATGAAAGTTTCTCTTAACGGAGTCTCCATAGATAGGTCAAAGTCTAATTTCTCCGAAATCAAGTTTAAACGTTGAGCACAAGCAGAAGAGATAAATGAATGGGTAGAACCAGTATCTAGTAAGGTATAAACTTCGCAAGAATTTATGATTAGCTTACCCGTGATCACCTCATTTGGGTTCCTCGCATTTTGACCAGTCACGATAAACACTCTTCCAAGAACCGCTGACTTTGACTTTTTTGGGACAGCCTTTTGAGTCACCATCCCCGCTGGACTTGGTTTCGCTACCGTACAATCTCGAGTGATATGACCTTCTTTTCCACAATTATAACATACCTTAAACTGTTGTGGACAGTTTGGGCTGATGTGTCCCTCTTTTCCACAATTATAGCATACGACCGGTGGTCGTTCTCCTCCCTTAGAAATAGTTGATGTTGGTGTTGACGTCTTCACATTATCGTTGTTGTACCTTCTCTTTTTAAAATCTCCTCCCGACTCGCTTCTTCTATTATTATGGCCACGATTACCACCGGAGTGGTTACCACTTTTGTCCGTATTCTTTCTTTCCCGCTGGTTATCTTTGCTCTGATGACTGCTGCCACCGGTCTGACCCTAGTTGTTGTCCCTCAGTTGAACGTACTCATTATCTCGCTCTAATAATTGAGCCCTGTTTACAACATCTGAATATAGAGAAAATTTATGAGAAATGAGATATTGGCGTATATCGGGTTTCAGACCTCTCAGAAACATCCGCGTTATACGTTCCTCATTCTCCATCAAATGAGGTGCAAACCTTGATAACTCCGCGAACTTCTCCTCGTACTGGGACACCGTCATGTTTTTCTGTTCCAGTCTAATAAACTTCACCTCCTTCATATAACGAATACTTTCAGGAAAGTACTTGTCATTGAACAATTTCTGAAATGTCTCCCAAGACATCTTTGAAAAGGCGCTAGATGGAGTACGCTTCACGATTTCCACCAAGAATCTGCATCATTCTGAACATAAAGGTGACGAATGGAACCTTCTGTTCCTCCGTGCATCCCAAGACATCGAATATCTTGGTAATTTGCTTGACCCACGTTTCTGCCTTAATCAGATCTGGCTTTCCACAGAATTCTGGTGGTCCCAAACTCTTTGAACTGCTTGGCTTTGACAAACCGTGCATTGCTATCATTTCCACCTGTATTTTGTACACGAGTCTCCATCGTTTGATTTTTCATGAACTGTAAAAAGATTCAAAACATCCCATCATTCATCGTCTGATCAATGGTGTTGTTTACAGGAGGAACATTGTCGTCCTGTTGTACGTTCTCCTGATTGGTGAGTAAAGGTGTCTCCACGGTCTCATTTACTCCAATGTTAACATTCTCAGTTGCCATTCTCAAATACTTCCATAAAACAAGGGTTAATTAAAGAAATTAACATATCACATAATATCCATATATTCTGACCAACCAACAAATAAGCTTAGGTAGGACACACTAGCGAAGGATTTACTCGTCTCTACCCTCCTAATTCTATTCCCCGATCTCCGCCAGAGATCATATCCCTAAGCTCTGATACCAACTGTGATGCCCCTAAAATAGGTATACATCACCCATTCTGAGTCACCAAATACATGGTACAAAAACAACTACAACTTTATTAATACATTTGTTGTGCAAAATACGACAACACATAAACTGTGAGTTTAAATACAAATATTGTCTTCTAGACAATATCCACACTCAAATAAGTTCTCATTACAATTATTGATATACTATTTTACAAACATAGTGAGGACCACTAAAATAACTTTCTAGAACTATCATTCCATACCCCGACTAGTACTCGCTACATTCTCGCCTCCTAAGAAGAAAAATGGAACAAAAAGGAAAAAGGTGAGCTCAACTAGCCCAGTAAAGAACATTATGACTGAGATAATATAGAATAAATTATCATTAGTCCTCAATAGGGAAAATCTGATAGAATATAATAGACAACAAGTTTCAGATCAATATTCGCAGCGAAAATAACAATTCATTAGAAGAGTTAAGTAGAGAATGAAATCTACTATCATCTATGAATTTAAAAGTCCATCATCAATATGTTATCCATGTAACATCAATCAATATACATCTTGAATCAAATATTCTTCTTTGCACTCCAGGCCAAAGATATTCATCACCGGGTCATGTTCGTATTAAACACTCACTCATTCATCTTTTGCTTACGGGCCAAAGATATTAATCATAAAATCATTTATCTTTGCACTACATGCCAAAGATATTCAGTTATATCATCATTTAGGACTGAGGATGATGAAAATATTTTAAAGAAAACGAATCCAGTGAGACAAAAGAACAAATATTAGGGATTCGTACTTCGGTTTATCAATTTTAAAAAATACCTCATAATATACTATGGTGGAGTAAAATTCAAGAATGAATATCAAAACATGGATACAATCAAAGATAGTAACAAAAATAGACATCTGGGACAAAGAAGAGAAAATTTATTTTTCTATTGAATAGTGTCGATTAGTGAATAAGTCAGATTATCGTGAATAGTAACCCAGACACAAAAAGACAAGAATTTCACAAGAAAAATCTTACCAATATTCCTAAGCGTAATGATATTGAAAGAAATAATATCATTTAAAAAAAATAACATCCTCGCTTCAAAAAGACAAGATTACATTTGGAATCTTTGGATATAGTCTTTGAAAGAAACTTACACCATATGTATAGCAACACTTAAAGTATCAAAATACTCACAAGAATACGCTCAATAATATAGAGAGAGAAAACTTTAGTTTCTGATGTGATTTTCAATTCTAACCTAAGCACCCTATTTATAGGAAAATGCTTAGAACACCAAAGCAGAAAATTTAATAAAATATTAATAAATTTTAAAAAATTTCACGCCCACCTTAGAAATCTGAATTCAGCATGTTTTCAATACTAGAGGGGCCCACTAACATAATAAAAATGTTTTTCTTAAAAAAAATAATTAAAACTTCAAAAATCAATTATTCCGGAACTTCAATAATTCATAATAAATTGCCCTTTTATCAGAAAAATTCGAATCTTATGTCCATTCTATAGGAAATTCAATTATCTACAGCTTTGTAAGTTTAAGTTTTTTCAAATTCCAAGCAGAACTTGACCGAAATCCACATACGGACGATTTTACGGGCTATAATCCAATTTTTGTCACAAAATAGGGCCCACCGACATGTTTAACATATTTTTAGCATTTATTGTAACAAAAATACTCTTCCTCCTCATATATTCATATATCAAACATTCATTGTAAAAATATAATCATTATTATATTATTATAATATAATAATATATTAAAATGAATTATTTTATCAGAAAAGATAAAATATCAATTTTCAACAATTGTCACTTTTCTAAAAATTTCTCCGTTTATATCCACATAAATAAATATTTTCCTTATCATATAAATCAATAATTAATTATCCACAAATAATATTACAGAATCACAATAATGACAACCAGGTCGTTCCCAGGAAAGAGGGGACTTTCCAATAAGGATTTCTCCTTACCGGCGCGCAATTAGGTGACCAAACTTCTTGTTAGACAGAACTTCCTTAGACATTGCCAATAATGTTATCTAATAATATTATTCAAATAATATGAATTATTGATCTGATAATGGGAAATACTGTGCACTGACAATTATTAAAATAACAATAATATAAAATATCAACGTAGCAATTATTGAATCAATAAAATATAATATTAAACAATAATTACTGTAACAATTATTGAGTAGTGTCTTCTTACGTAAGAATCAATAATTGGTGCAATACTGTGTGCTATTGTGCAACATCGCCAGATTCGTGTTTTTAACCACCGGGTATTCCAACAGTGTTAATTACAGAATAACTACTTCTGTAGTTATTTATAAAAAAAAACTTATACTTGTCGTTTTCTTCATCCAATCGCTTTCCGTTATGGGGCCCACACAAGGTTGCGCCGTCGTACGAATATTCCCCGACAGTAAGAATATTCCACGACCAAACGAATATTCCCCGACAACAATGAATATTTTATAACCACTTGCTTATTTAAGATATCTGCGCATTTTACCCATAACTAACCACATTAATTAAATCAACCCTTACTATTTCAAAATAATAAATAGAGGAAATTGAATTTCATTTATAATAAGTTGGGGTCTTACACACGTTCAGTGAACTTATTCTCTAATAAGTACCTACATACTTGCTCTAGTGTCTCCACACAAATGATCATGAGATCAATCATCCTCATCCAATGAGCAAGCAACGTATGTATCAATCTATTCAGATTCACTAATCCCCAATTTAGTAATCCAACGATTGGGAACTATTTTAGTTTTAAGCTTTCTAGGACTTTAGATCTCATTAGAATTATAATCATCATTATTCTTAAAGCATTGCTTAAAACTATGGGTTTATCACATATTATAAAGCAGCATCATGTCGATAATTAAAAGTCTTTAATAAATTAATATTTTTTATTAATAAATGAATAAGATTGTTACAAAGTATATGCTTTATATTCATAAAACATGATTGGCTTGTGCGCATACTACTTTCAGAAAATTCTAACCTTAGTTACGGATAGGGATTTGATATTTAATACAATTATTATAATTGTATCTGTGATTAAGTATTTGTACTGTATGGAATTAATGATAAAGTATTTATCATATAACGTATAACCTTAGTAAACCCTAATGGTAGATGAGAAACCCTAATATATATAAAGAAACCCTAACGATAAGTTAGAAACCCTAATTATTTTTTCGAAAACCCTAATTTCCTATTCGGGAACCCTAAACCCTAATTAGCAAACCCTAATGATGATTATCAAACCATAAGGGTTAAGATTAAAAGGAATCATGTCAAATGACTAAACTACCCTTAAAATCATGTGGGAAATTACTAAAATACCCTTTACTTAACTTTTAAGTTAAAAGATTTCTAAATCTTGTGACTCACCATTTTGGATAACACCATGTGCTCTAAAATCTAAACCAAATCTGATCTTAAGTGCCACCTTGCAAGATCTAGATTCATTAAATCAAAGATTAGAGATTAAAGAGAGAGAAAAATCAAAACAAAAGCTCATTTGTGTCCGTACTCATAACCAAGTCTCTCTCACTCTCAAGCCATGAAATTAACTTGTAATTCAGTCCCTAGATAGGTCTATAACACCCCAAGATCAGATTAGGAAGCAAGGATTAAAGATTGTTCAAAGAGAGGTATAAACCCTAACCATGTTTAATCTTCTATGCTAAGATAAATTTTATGTTTTTGTGTTTATTTATGTGTTATAGGATGTTATTTAGTGATCTATGATGATAGATCATGGATCCATAACATCAAAGTGCTTAAAAATGAAGTTTTCAACACTGTCAAGAACCCTAGATTTATGGCCTGACAACCAAATGTCAAAGGCCATAGATCTAGATCTGTTAATTGTTAGACTTGTTAGATGTATCAGTGTTGTAGTATGCTATGAGGGGAGTAATCTGAAAGTGTAATCATGTTCATAGCATGTCCAGATTCCAAGATATTAATGGTTAAAGTGGGTTGACTAGTCATGAAGTTGAGTTTCAGGGTAACCCAGAAATTCTCCAGAATGGTCTGACAAGATTTTCATGGACTTAGATCTCTCATGTGTTATGTGTTTAGCTTATGTAGATGTATGATAGGTATATACTGGTTTATGGACTAAAGGACCATGCCATTAGATCACTTGAACAAACAACAGAATCAAAGATATGAGCAATCAAAGTAGATTGACCGAGCACAGTTTGAGTTTTCTGGAAATTCTAGAAAACTGATGAATAAGTTTTCTGACAAGGTTTGACCAAGCCAAATCTTGAGATTGTGATGTAGTTAGGCTACCTAAGTGTAGTACTTTTGTTCTTTGATATGAGATCTACAAGATTGTAGCACTTAAACACCTAAACAATAACCAGAAATCAAGTTATGGAAGCCACAAAGTAGCTATCAAGCACTGACTAGGTTTCTAGGTAACCCAGAAAGCCTAGAACAGGTCTGACAGCTATTTTGAAGGCTTAGATCTTGCATATGTGATGTAGTTTGACCTTATCGTTGGTACATGTATTACATCAATACTACATAACCATTACACTTGCATGCCCAGAAACATCTTGAACAAGAAATTAAAGTTGGTCAAACTAGGTACCCAAAAACTGACTTTGAATATTTTTGAAGCTCAAGAATACCAACATCGATAGTTTGTGTCGCTAAAGCATATAACGACAGTTTTATTAGAATTAATTATATTAATTTCCAATAAATCAATAAAAATAGAAAATAAATCCTAAAAATTCAAAAATGAGTTTTTTTAAAAATTATTTTAAGTTATAAAAATTAACTTTTGATAATTTGACATAATTTTCATTAATATTTTAATTTATTTAAATATTAATGATATTAAATTTATTTAATAATTATATTAAATAAATTAGTTAACATGATTTTAATATTTTTAAATTCATTTTAAATGATAATAAAGTGTTAAAAATATTTTAAGTTATGAAAGATGACTTTTAATATTTTGAGGTAATTTCATTAATATCTTAATATTAATTATAATAAATTTATTTAATTATTATATAAAATAAATGGTTTAAAAATAATTTTTATGATTAAAAATCATTTAAAATGATATAAATGATTTAAAAATATTTTAAGTTATAATAAATGACTTTTAATATTTTGATGGAAAATACATTAATATTTGAATATTATTGGTAATTATTTAAAAATGATTTTAAATCTTTTAAAAATTATTTAAGGGTAATATTAGTGTTTTAAAAATATTTGAAGTTATTATAAATAACTTTAAAATTTTGACAAGGATTTCATTAATATTATAATATTAATTAAGTATTAATGATAATGGATTTATTCAGTATTTAAATCATTTAAAAATGATATCAGTGTTTGAAAAATCATTATAAAAGATAATAATTATTTAAAAATTATTATGAGCTTCCGAAAAATATTATAAATGATAATTAAATTACCTAAAATAATATTGAAGCTTTGGAATAGAGTTTTATTGAAAATAAACTCGTTAATTAGTTGATAAGGTGATCGGGATACCGAATTAGTACCGAAGTCCAACTAGACTGACATTGTTTAACTTGATAAGTATTATTATAGGTTCTAAACACTGTTGTGACTACATGATTACGTGTCTAAGCAATATAGTGACTTTAAATAACAGTATTATGTGTTGTGATGTATTACGCTAATTGTGAAATCAATATTATTGATCATAGGTCTTTCAACAAAAGATAAATTAGATTGTGTAGCAGGTGTCAGCGACCAAGGCAAGTTTTCTTAACTCAAACTTGAGTTATTATTTTCCAAACCTGTTAGTGGGTAATTATTGATAATTATTCCACATCTAAGATTTGTTATTGAATATTTGTATGTATTGAAATTTCTTTAAAAAAAATTCAAATTATTATTTACCATCATGTTAAGTGGGTAATTATTGTTGAGTATATCATGTCTAAGATTATTATTGATTATTCGCAAATAGTGCAAGTTCATTAATTCAAACTAAGTTTTAAATTTCAAAAGCGTGATTGGTGAATAAATATTGTTGGTTATTCATATCTATAAATAGTATTGTTGATTGCAAATAGGGCAATTGATTTCTGTCTATTATTGAACAGTTTTTGAGCTATGTCTTAGCTAATTGTTTTGGCGAGACGAATATTTGTTGAAACTTAGATACGTTCTAGTATTTGAACTCAATTGTTATTGAAAGATCAATGCCAATTATTTCGGCTAGATCGATATAGATATTAGATGTTGAAATCATAGCTTTTCTTTAAATCCAAATCATATTTTTGTGATACGAACTCTTGATGTAAAACTGAGATGAACAACCTTTATATAAAAGAGAACTTTGTGGTCGGACATCCGGTTGTTGCGCTATTTTTGAGTATTATGCATAATATCGGGTACAACGGGGTTGGCCGCTCCAGGTACTTGCAGAGAGTTATAGTTTAGTTTTTATAACTAACTTATAATTCTGGGGTAATATGGTATTGTATACTGATAATTCCCCTATTTGTTAATGATCCCATTGTGATCACTTAGCATGAAATCTGGGAATATCTCACTTTGTTATTGTAGTATTATTATCTCTTGTTAATCAATTGAACATTATTGAAACTTCATAAGAGTTTTACTCTTTCATCATTGAATTGTTGTTTAGCATGAAAGTTGATAAAGTCTTATTATTGATAAACGATTTATTCAACTACTTCAAAATCTGTTGAATATTATAAATTCCTATCGAATCTAGACTCTAATATTCTTGATTCATATTTCTTATTGTATGCTTTAACTTGCGGAGCAAACTCGTTGCTCACTCTTGCTTAAATATAACATTTTAGCTAATGACAAGGTAGCAGGAGGGACAGATAAGGACAAGGGCAAGAACAAGAACAAAATGTCGGAGTAGTTATTATAACTTTACTTAGTATGTTAATTGTGTGTAAACCTTTTTGTATATATATTAAAGGTATGTATGTTACGTTAAGGTTAGACAACTTGGAATTTGTATTAACTATATTAATTAATGGTACGTTTGATGATATTCATAAATGAATGGGTAATTAGATGTTATTTGTATGATGGATCGTGAGCACCAAACTCGGGGTTAGGTAACTCGGATTTGAGGGCGTCACAAGGAACTTGTTTCATACAGTGATAATCTAAGGAGAATTCCGGATAGCAGAATTTATTGTTATCTAGGGCTAATAATTTCATTGAACGGAAACTAATAATAACTTGATTAATTGATTGTTGTACTTAGTGAAACTGAACTGTAGAACTGAAGTTTTTACAAATTTTGTTAATTTCATCATTAATTCTTATTCTCTTAGTTTAAAAATAATTTTTAAAAATCCCCATCTTTATTTTCTGTTGAAATAGTAAAATAATTCTAAAACAATTTTACTCTTTGTGGGATCGATTCTTACTTGCTACTGTGTTAATTATTATAAATTATAAAGTAAAAATGAGGTTAATTTAGGAGTGTAAATGACTGCTCCCATAATCCTTTTGTTCTGAATCCCCACCTATACTATGACTTTATCTTTTCTTCAACTTTCAGATAGCTTCATGAGTTCTTGGACTTGCTTAGCAGATTCTTGTTCTTGTTCTTGTTCTTGATACTTAAGTTGCTTTGTGAAGTCGATAACATCTTACTGAGTGAGTTGTTCTTCTTTGTTTACACGTACTGACTGCTTCTTTTACGAAGACCCAATTGCTCTACGATCTTTTTCTGAGTTCAGTGATCTGTTCTATTCTACGATCTGTTTGCGAAGAGAAGAGAAGAGGGGGTTGACCCCACTTAAGGTGCTGCATGTGCATGCAGTGCAGTTGCAGCTGCTGCTGGGAACAATTGGGTCTAGCCCCTTACGGGCCTCATTCAAATATCTATTCATTTCATATTCTCACTTGATCACCCATAAATTTGAAAAAATAATAAATAATATATCGTCTGTAAAACCCACAAATAAAATAATAACAACAACAACAATAATAATAATAATAATAATAATAATAATAAATTATAGTCAAGTGACTTGGTGAGGAATTTAGAATCGATAATAGTTTGAAGCAATTTCAAAAAGTTATAATCACTGCTGAATTGATACATAAAATCCGTGTTAATGATTTTATGACAGAGTAGGTTGTTGATATTGTTATAACAGAAGCTAAGACTCCATTCATTATTTTATATGTTATATTGTTATAACATATAAATATTCAGCGACATTTGCAGTTGTTTTAGTAATATTTTTTAGTTTTAACGACTTGCTCACCCTTACAACACAAAATAATAAATTAAGACCCCATTCATTATATATATTTTTTTAATTCACTTCAACTTATATTTAATGACATAAATATTATTTTTATCGATAATTTTAGCCACACAATTATTTGAAAAAAAATATTATTGTATCACTAATTTTACAATAAATTTAATTATGTCGGTAAAAAGTAATATTTAAATCGCCTGCCTTAGATTACCCCTCTCTTCCTCCCCGTGTAACCAAGCCTTCTTTTGTTGAAGAAATAAAAGGTTTGCTGTCATCTAATAGTGCAATTATTTAACCAATAAAGAAAACACAATAATGTAGTTTACTATTTAAATATTAGTTAAAGGCTTCTTTTGTTGAAGAAATAGAAGGTTTGCTGTCATCTAATAGTGCAATTATTTAACCAATAAAGAAAACACAATAATGCAGTTTACTTTTTAAATATTAATTAGATAATTTTTTCCCACAAAGATTGTATTTTTTTAATTACGTTTTACAGTTCTACTTTAATAATTTATCCTAAAAATATTTTACCAAAATATAATGACGGTATTCTTGAAAATAAATCCATAAACTTTTAAATATCTCAAATTAATAATCTACTCAACTTAGAATTATATGTAAACATCAAATGTGACATCTTAGAATTACATGTAAACATCAAATGTGACATCTTTGTGCACTACTTCAAAGCAAAGTGCCTGTAAAGCAAAGTATATTGTTTTATTGTATAGAAATTTTATATATTATCCTACCTGAGCTTTGGCGACAAGAAATTAAGCTACCTACGTCTTCATTTGTAAATTTCTATATTAGCTTTTGGCATTTCAGATTAGGCTTAAATCTATTTTGCTGATTCATATAATTAAAATAGATCAAATAAATCTTTGAAAAACATCAGTACATAATTTTGGACTTAACCTCTACTCTCTACTTTGCAGTTTGGGTTCTAACGTCACTTTAAAGTACTCCCTTAATTCAGCAAAAAAGAATTTCAGTTTGACCTTTTAAGGTCAATTACTGAATCCTACAATTCAAAATAAATATGATCTTATTATTAAGTTAATAAAATTATAATTATTGGAAAGTTTCTTCAAAGTTTATGAATTACAAAACTAGTTGTTATCAAAACTTATACTATCAATTTTTAAAATTTAAAATATCATAAAATGACTTGCCCAAAAAATGAGATTTTCTACTTGTAGAACTGGGAGTATTGACTACATTACAACTCTAGTTTAATGTTCTCACAAAATAATTTGAATAATTAAATTTTCTTCTAGGCCTATAAACTATCTTGATATAATTCAAAAAATTTCACACAATACGATCCATAATTTGATAATTATGATTATTAAAAGGAAAGCGTCACCTTTGGCCAGTAAAACATCATCTACCCGCGCGAGCTTATTGCCTAATTTTCACTAAGTAATGTTCAAATATATTCCATGCCTTTGACCCGTTTTTAAATAAGTCTCGTCCACAATATTAAATTGTGGATGTCAAATTCAATTTTTTTTTTTAATTTTGTTAGTCTCTTCCATTTTTATGGATTCAAACACTACAAACTTAGTTTCCTCCTCTAAAACTTAATATAGAGATGTTAAAAGAAACTCATCTCTATCATTTGACATCCCTATTTATGAGGAGGAAAATTCAAGCGTAAAAATAGGAGATGTAATTTATGACGAGTCTGATTCAACTTTGTAACAAAAAAGAGGCATCTTCTAAAATTTACCCTCAGTATTTGGAGTTTTTTATTTGATTTCTGTGGTCAGCAATTGGCTCCAGAATTAATAGATTCAACAACTAAGGAAATTGAATTCCAATATAGATTTGAGGAAAATCAGAAAAATAGTTATTATCAAGAAACCAATTTGGATTCTGAATTTGATATTGTGGCTCAAACTGAAACAATTTTAGAGGAGGAAACCAAGTTTGTAGTGTTTGAATTCATGGAAATGAAAGAGACTAAGAAAACTAAAAAAATTGAATTTGGTATCCGCAGTTTAATACTGCGGATGGGAGACTTGTCTAAGGTGGGGTATTTTGGATATTTGTTTCGTCTGAAGTATTAAATTGTGCAATACTGAAAATTAAACTGCGGACGGGAGCTGTATTAAACCGTTGAATTATCGGATGAATGCTCACGATCTGCTGTAAGAATAACCTTAATGTGACAACGTTAACTATGGATCAGTCCACACACACACACACACACACACACACACACACATATATATATATATATATATATATATATATATATATATATATATATATATATAACCTGATTTTAAGCTACATACCCCCAATTTGTTAAGCAAGGAGTTCTATATAAGTAACTGTTCTATTAGCTTAACAGACATCTAAACTATGGAACTTGAAAATGTTCTACACATGAATGAAGGCAATGGGGAATCTAGCTATGCTAATAACTCAGCCCTTTCGGTCTCGTCCTCTATCTCATCTATCTTTCTCTAGCATGGGAAAGTGTACATTAATTTTTGTTCATGTAATATTTTTATTTTATTGTCACCTAAAGAGTTTTATAATTTCGATTTCTCAGAAAGCAGTGATATTGAAGGCGCAACCATTTTTGGAGAAAACCGTCAAGGAAATCATGTATAGTATTATCGACAAATTCCCTCAATGTTTAAAGATAGCTGACTTGGGTTGCTCCTCAGGGCCAAACACCCTCTTGGTTATCACGAATATAATAGACAATGCTCATGCAGTTTGCGAGGAAAAAAATGTCCAAGTACCAGAGTTTCAAGTGTTTCTAAATGATCTTCCAACTAATGATTTTAATACCATGTTCAAATTGCTACCACCATATTTCCATGAAAAGCTAAAGAAAGAGAAAGGTGACAATTTCCGGCCTTGTTTTGTAGCCGGAGTGCCGGGTTCTTTCTATGAGAGGCTATTTCCAACCGCTAGCCTTCACTTTGTTCATTCCTCTACTAGTTGTCACTGGCTTTCTCAGGTTAGTACGAGTACTCATGAGTCTCTAGAAGTTGCTACTCTATCTTCTAGTATTTATAATTCAGGAAATATTATAGGGAGTATATGATAAAAATTACATAAATATTTACGTTACCAATAAAACGTTATTAGCCTAAGTTGTGTAATTTCTAATGTAACAAATTACGTCCTTTCGGTTACCAAATCATGAACCTTCAATTTTCAGTTAATTTCAATAATACCCTTGACATATCAGTGAGTGCACAAATGAGGTTCACTTAGCGCATTTCTATTTTTCTTGCGAGTATGAAGTTCTTAATTCATTAACACAAATGACAAATCATTTATGAAGCTTCCCACCTGCCTGTTTATGTGTGAGAAAGACTAACTAATATTGCCTGACAAAGCTTATAGGTTCCTGAAATACTAGAGAGCAACAAGGGGAATGTCTATATAGCAAAATCAAGTCCTCCAAATCTTTATGAGGCCTACATGAAGCAATTTGTACGAGATTTCTCAACATTTTTACGTGTTCGATCCGAGGAAATAATTCCTAATGGCCATATGTTTATTACATTATGCGGCAGAAAGAGTGCAGATCCCACAAGCGACGATAGCTGCTTCCCTTGGAATATGTTAGCAAATTCACTTTTCGACATGGTGGATCAGGTCCGATTCAATTTTATTAGTCCAATTAATTACAAGGATAAAATTCAGATAACCACTTGCAGTTTTGTCAAATCTCACATTATCACATTGTTTAAAGTTAAACACATAAACCCTTGTAGTGGGCAGGCTAAGTGAAACTATTAACTTTTACATCCAAAATGACCCATGATTCCTAATTTGTGTTTTACTTTGAAATTATGAACACGAGTACTGTATGAAAAACATTTGTACAATAATTTCAAAGTAAAACACAAAGATCACGAGTCTTTGATGAAAAAGTTAACAGGTTCACTAAACTTAACAACTACAGATTTTTGCGACTATTAATTGTTGGACAAAAGATGTTCATATAGAATTTTGTCAAAACTTCAGGTGGTGATCTGAGTTTTACCCAAATTAGAAATATGATCAATATATTATAGATGAACATATGATTAAATAGTTTGCATAACTAAAATATTATGATTTTATTTTAGGGTTTACTTGGTGAAGCAGACAGTAATTCATTCAATATCCCTGTGTATTTTCCCAGCAAGGATGAACTAAAGGCAATAATTGTGATGGATGGTTCCTTTAACCTTGACAGCCTAGAATCCTTTGAACTTAACTGGGACGTTCCCAAGGATATTGATGACAGACAATTGGGCATTAATAAGGACAGCAGTGGCATGTTCTTGGCCAAAACAATTAGAGCCTGTACAGAACCATTACTGGTTAGTCATTTTGGAAACTCTTTCATTGATAACATATTTGAGAGCTATGCAAGGCACGCGGATGAGCATCTCTCCTGGGAGAAACCAAAGTTCTTCAATATTGTGATTTCCTTGATAAAGAAGTAATTTTGTAGGAGTCTAAACCAAGTTTCAGATTGTTTATTTTATTAATGTTATGTGTGGGCATTATTTATTTGGGCTTGCTTAGTATTGGACCATATTATGATGATAGTACACAATCATCCAACTAGGGTTAGATATAAAAAGTTAGTATTAATAGTCATATTCTCTTGTTACGTGAAAGAGAGAGCAGGAGAAACTTCTTGTATGTGGCTGGTCTTAATTAGCAACCACCGATATTAATTATTTAAGAAAATGGTGGAGTACTGTAGTGGCATTTATGGGAGGCAAGGATCTTGGTGGTTTCTCAAAATTGAATCATGCTGGAAAGATGTGGTGGGGAAGATTCAGCACCGATCCTTGCAATGCTTGGCGTCGCACAGCAATGGAAGGAGTTATAATTCTCATATGTGGTGTTTGAACCCAATTGCATGGCTTTTGATGGATGATCTGTAATGTGTTACAGTTGCAGGTTTATGGGAGGAGGAGTTTTAGCATCCATGTGTAGTTTCGAAGAGCTGGAAGATGTTGAGGTGTTCTGAATCTTGTACATTGAGCCTGCAACAAATGCGATTGAGTGGTTTTTGTGATATATATGCATGCTCAGAAAGCTCATGGTGTTCAAGTCTATCTAATAATCAATTTTTACTGTTTTGAATTTCAGTTATGTATTATCGTAGGTGTTATTGTATAATCCAAATCTTTTGGATTATCAGTTTGTAGTTTGTTTTCAATCATCAATAAATTTATTCTTTTTTGCTGAGCAGGAAGAAAAAATAAGACACTAGTCTAATCAGAGAAAATAGTTTGATGGATAATAACTAAAGATAAGTACATAACTTTGCCATGAATTATATAGAAAACGAAAGTATATATTATGACTTGAGAATATAATAATCTGCTGATTAATTACTCTCGATAAAAGTATATATTATAAGTATATATTATGGATGCAATTTTATTTATATTTTTATATACAAAAAAGTAATGTAATATATTGCATGAAATCGATTTTTATCTCTTAGATATATTGTAAAGCCCCCAAATTTCGGGTCTATCTTCAAGCTCGGGTCCAGTGCCTCACGGTACTATTCATCTGGTATATTTTTAAGACATAAATATAATTAATATATTATTACATCAAATCAGTGCTAATCCCATATTCGAAAACCTTTACATCTTCAAATTATAATATTAACGAATATTACATCATTCAAATATTATAATTACAACTAGCTATTACATCACAATATGTAATCCTCTAAGCTTTAACAATTCCTTCCGCTAAATACCATATGACTATTTAAGTCCATCCGCTCTATCTGCAAAAGTTTTAGAGTTTTGCAAGAATGAGCATTTAATTGCCCAGCAAGTTATAGCAGTTAAATAAACAACAAAATCAAGAATCAATTTAGTATTCTTTGAAAACTTCATCAACGAAACAATAGTTATAAAGCAACTTGAATAAATAGGAATTAAATTGAATTCCTATCATTTAACACATCCATTACCATTTTAAGAGAAAACACTCTCTAATCCTTCTATAAAAGGGTTCATTCTGACCTCTAGCTCTTCTCCTACTCATGAAGGTTTGAACAATATTTTTAATTATAGACCTACATACCACCAACATCATATATATTTAGTCACAGTCACCTAAGACCATTTATCTTCTCATATTTATTAAGAACAACATTCTCTTATAACATTTCTAGAACTCAACTCATTCTACACAAATACTTATGTGAAAAGAATCACACTTTCAACATATATAAAAGAACAGCACACCACAAATGTTCAAGTTATCAATGTAGTGAACTGAGTGGTTCCCCACTTAAGAACTAATGAATTATGTTAGGAATAAACATGTGAATGATATTCCTATTTACATATGATTTGATTATGATATATATATGAATAAATAAGCAAGTATGCTTGCATTAAGAAAAGCTGTAAAGTCCTTTGATAGATAATAGAAATATATGTACAAGGACTTAGAATGAATTGATCAAACATGTTAGGTTGATCCTACATAAACAAAACAGCTTTGTAAAGTTCTTAAAAAGAAATGATGTACAAGGACTATAAATATAGAAAAATCAAGCATGTTAGGTTAATCTTATGATATAATAGATAGGCATTGTCGATCATCGAAAGCACCGCACTGAAATCGTGAGTCGACGAGAGAGAGTCGAGGAAAACTCGAGAGCTATCGAGGCGTAATCGTAGTCTGCAAGATAGTAGATCTCGGAGTTAAATAGAATCGTCAGGAGAGAGACGAGGAAGGATCTTAGTGTGTCGAGGAGAACTTTCTGAGCCGTGAGTGCATTGAGAGGAAGTCATGTTCGAGAATCGTAGAGACAACACGCTTACTTAGCCGAATCGAGCATCTGTCGTCAAACTAAGTCAAGAATCGTAGACTACACTCGAGTCGTAGAGTCTCTTGATCATACCTGCAGGCGAGATCGTGGTCAAGCAAGATCAAATGAAGACAACAAGCACAATGATGTAAATCGTGAGAGTGTCAAGATCTCGATCTCAAAGTCGTAGTGTTCGCATGTACCAAAGTCAATCGTAGAGTGTAGAATTGAGACTTCAACAGATGTGCTCATTAACGCCAAGGCGTAATCGTAGAGCAAATACGATTCTCAACAAATGAGCACTCCCAGAATATCCAAAGGAATGAAGCCTCTGGTTGATACTGTGAGACCCCAAATTTTATGAATAAAGATTTAAATTTCTCAAAATATTTTTTTTTTAATATTATGGTGTGGATTTGATATAATGTTATAAGTTGAGGGTGATATTTATAAATTTTGCAAAGTATGCAAGTTGTTATAAAATATTCGTTTGGTCTGGGAATATTCTTTTTGTCGAAAATATCCGTACGACGGCACAATCATTGGTGAACCCACAACGAAAGTATCGTCGTATTTAGAAAATGACAGAATTATCTTTTTATAAAAATAACGGCGGAAGTTTTACCGTTAAAACTGTTGAACTACTTTCGGTAGTAAAAAATGTACGATGTCTGCGTGGTTGCATAAGAGTAGCACGATATTAGTTATTGATGCTTATGTGAGAATTCACTCGCTTATACTCAATTATTACTACAATAATTCTTTGCATCTTATCTCTCATATTATTGATTCTTGTTATTGTCACAAGATGTCAATTTGCATAATATGATATATTATTAAATCAATAATTGAGGCGATAAAGTTGTTCATATTATTAAATTGTAATATTTACAATGTCTAGAAGTTCTATCAATGAGAGGTTTGGTCACCTAATTGCGCGCTAATAGGGAGAAATCCTTATTGGAAAGCCCCCTCTTTCCTGGGAACCACCTGGTTGTTAAATATTGTGAGTTATAATATTAATGATGAATAAGCTCGTGTTGATTAAAGATGAATTTGATAGTTTCATTGTGTTAGGATTATTTGTGTTAGTAAAAATCGACATCTATTCCGATGATAATTGATGTCTGGAGGTTATATTGTTCAATCGGGTATTCGGGACACTTTTCGTGTCGGAGTACTGTTCATGAGTTACTATTCACGAGTTACTATGGAATAACCTGTTTATACGAAGTACCGCATACATGATGATCTTCTTCTATTATTCCATTCCTTATTATTATGTTGGAATAACCTATTTATGCGAAGTACCACATACATGGAGAAATTCTTCTATTATTCCATTCTTTATTATTCTGTTGGAATAAACTGTATACGCGGACTACCGTATACTTGGTGAAATTATTTTGTTATTCCGTTCTTTATTATTCTGTTGGAATAACTTTGTTTATCTGATAATCGCATACATGGTGAAATTCATTGTTATTCCATTCTTTATTATTCTCGTTTAATATCACGTACGTAAGTTCTTTTACGGGACTTGGTTCCATTATTTATTATTCTAGATTTATTATTACGCCAATATCCCGTCATGCGTGCATTTACGCCGGACTTGGTTCCATTATTTATTATTCTTTTGGGAATAACCTGTCTATGCGGTCTCTATCGCATGCATGGTGAATCCTTCTGTTATTCCATTCTTTATTATTCTCATTGCAATAACTCGCCTACATGTGGATTACCACATGCACGGTGAATGATCCTTTGTATTCATTTTTATTAAATTGTTGAAATGATGCATGTCATCGTGGATTACCGCATGGCAGGTGAAAATCCATTTGCAGTTTCATATATTCTTTATTATACTCAGTTGCTTAAAGTTTTGACTTCTATACTCCATGAAATTAGTAGAATATCCTTGATATTTGCGCTTCATCCAGTATCTTTTCATAGAAATATTCTTCTGACCATTCTTAAATTTTACTCTACAAAGAAGTATCATGTTGACAATTTGGACATTATTGAGTTCAGGATAAATTAACTTATAAGTCTTTAAAATTTATTCTTGAACGTGTTTTATTGAATTATTATGTCATTGTCATGATGAGTTATGTTGGTTATTATGTGAAAACATGAAAGTTTCTTAGAAATCACAAAGGGTTGAAAATCAGATTTTGGTGAAAATGAAACATGAAATTCAATTGACCATATCTCCAATTATATTTTGAATTTATAAGTATGGTCAAGTCCTAGAGTTAGATCTATGAGTTTACTAACTTATCCAAGTGGAATCACTGAAAAAGGTGTTGTAGATTTTCGTGTGGACTGATTTTAGCAAAGGAGTCAAAAACTGTCAATTTCGAAAAAGCTACTGTCCAGATTTTTAAAAGGGAATTTTCGGCCACTTAATTTGTGAGAAAAATTTCGGCCTTTTGGGACATGAAAATATATGGTATAAAGTGCCTCCTGTCCAAAAATGAGCTCATTCCGACTTAAAATGAGCAAGTTATGACCATTTCAATATTTAGGTTTTTCCGACGAAAAATGCTATAATTGGAGTTCTATAACTCCGATGACCATGAAATTTAAACTGGAAGATCCTGCCAAGATTTGGGAATTTCTGGAGTTAAACTTGAGGTAGCTAATTTCTTAAGGAATTAATTAGAAATTGATTTTTGAAAAATAGTAAATGAATTTTAAAAATTATGAGAAAAATATATGTTCAGTATGGGACTATATTCTGCTAAATCCTAGAAAAGAAATATTTTTGGGACTGATTTGGTATTTTTCATAAAAATGGTTAGTTACGAACATATGAGTTAAATATGTTAGGTGAAGTAACAAAGTTGGAAAATAGGATTTTATGGCTTGGAAATCCAATATAAGGTATATGCAGATTTTTGATGAGTGATTTGATCATTGGTGATGAAATCTTATGAGTATGGCATTTTTGAATGATTAAATGCATTATTTGGTAAAGTATAAATAATTGAAATAAATTGTTTATAAGTTTAAGAAGTAATTAAAATATTATTATGATATTAATAATATTAGATTGTGAGTGGCTGATAATATTTGGATAAATTTAAAGTCTTTAATATTTATCCTTGTTTTCGTTTGATTAATACTTATATCATTGTCATCATCCTCATGCTTATAAGGTGATGAAAGTTATCTTTGGCTTACGTGCAAAGATGGATTGTTGATTATTGAATTGTATATCTTTGGCTTACGTGCAAAGATGGACAGTTGATTATTGAATTGCATATCTTTGTCTTACATACAAAGATGGACTGTTGATTATTGATTTTATAGTTGTATATCTTTGGCTTACGTGCAGAGATGGACTTGGTATGATTATGACCAGGGATTATTCGATATAGTCATGACCATTGATGATTTAATGAATATCCTTGGCCCATAGTGCAGGGATGATTCGATGATGTGGTTTATTTATTAAGCTGAGTCTCAGCGATAAGAATTGATGAAAACATTTTAAATCATAGAAGATAGTAGATTTTATTCTTTACTTGACTCTTCTAATGGATTGCTTATTCCGCTTCAGTTAAACTTGATGTCTATTGTATTTTATCAGTTTAACATTGTTGAAGACTAATGATAATTTATTCTGCATTATCTTAGTCATAATATTTCTTACTGGGCTAGTTGAGCTCACCCTTTCTTTCACCGTTTCTCTTGAAATGAGAATACAAATTTGGGACGAGTCGGGAAAAGGAGTGACGGTCCAAAAGATAGCATTAGTAGTCCTCACTATTCTGTTAAATAGTGTGACAATAAATATAATGAGGACTCCTTTGAGTGTGGATATTGTCTAGATGACAATATTCTTATTAGAACTCTCAGTTTATGTATTGTCGTATATTACACGACGGTTGTATAACTAAGTTTGTATTTTTATTCTGTACGTACCATGTATTTGGCGACTCAGAATAGGTGATGTGTACCTATTTTGGGGGCGTCACAGATACTGCAAAGATACATCCCACCTGAAGGAAACCAGAGAGCACTCAACGAATGGCATGCAAGCTAACAGAAGATCTAAGCATCAACCCGATCAACATCCAGATTGAGTTATGAAGCTATTCGAGATGAAGTCTTCCACAAGATGATCATAAGAAGACTTCAGTAGCTGACTAAGGAAAGTCAGTAGGTGCAGTAGCTGTCAAGTGGTAAGATGACAACGATCTTGGAAGTAACCAGGATCTTAGTGTTTGCCAGACAAAGAAGGAACTGATGGAGTGTACACAAAGATACTGGTAAGCCTCTAAAGAATAAGACTAAAGTGATTAAGCATTGGGTCAGTCCATTGATGATAAGTGAACGGGAGATCACAAGGAGAAAGCGAGCTGGACACGCCACAAATCTGAAGTGTCTTGTTGTTCAGAAGGGACCAAAACAAAGAGTCAAGCTGTCAGTATCTGAGAGCAGTCGAGGCAAACAGAAGTATTGAGGCACTACTGTTGGGTGAAATCTAATTACGCACAACACGCAAGTATACGTGGTCAACAAGTAATAAAGTGATAAGTTGAGTATCGTTCCCACAAAGATAAATTAGCAAGTACCTTAACTTAAAATAACCAATCTCTTATTAACCCTAATTTTATTAAACAAATCAAATCAATAATTTAAATTAACAAAACTAAAATTAAAAATAATTAAATTAACACAAAACAACCACGAATATCAAAATCTGAATTTTCAAACAATTAATGGAGAATTAGACTTATGATTTCACCCTAAGCTTCACTTTGATTTTAACACCTTTATTCCAATTTAACGCACTATCCCAGTTTATTAATCAAGAACACGAACGTAGTATTAACCACCTCTCGATGCACTAATACCGTATTAACTTCAATCCACAATTAAGATAGAAATCTGTTAAACACCTTAATCAACTAACCCACTATATCTCTATATGAATTACAATTGAAAAAGGTTGAAGAATAAGTTCTCAATTCGATTACATGCGGTGTCAAGCATATCTCTACCTTAACACTCATCAAGTTTAAGCTACTAACAAAAACCTGAACACGTGCTATATTAACTAGGTCTAGATTTGAATATCCTCTCTCGATTCCATCCAACTCCACAAAGAATTGTTGATTAGGCAATTCATAGATTCAAGCACAAATTAATATAGATAAACTGGAGATAGCTTATTAAATTGGAAATCAAAGTTTATAAAACCATCGATTCACTTAAGGATCCATCACAAGCCTAAAAAGTGACTTAGTTCATAATAAACGAAAAAAACATTGAATAAATTATAGAAATCATTCTTCCAATTACAAATAATAATCTAACACAAAGAATATTAGAAAACACCCTTCACGAAGACTAGAATTGCAATTGTCTTGAAAAACTCCTCGAAATACCCCTCCACACTTGTTATCCAAAACTCAGCTCAGATCTTCGTAATATGTCTTCTGTAATCCCCCTTTGTTGTTTTTGATAGAGTAATAGATATCTAGCATAAAACTTCAGCCGAATTTTTTATCCAATAGAGTTATACTGACATACAAAAAGCTAAAATTCGTACCCAAGAGGAATTATAACCGAAACAGGACACTCAACATTTTTTCACCCCACCTTTGGGTTTTATATACTATGGACGCGCCGAGTCGGTTGGGCTTATTTGCTTTGCTCGAATGAAGACCCTCGCCCCGGCGGGGGTACCTTCTGTTATCTGACTTTGCTGCTATGTTGAATTGCTTCCAAATATGCTCCATTCGATTCCAATCACACCGAATGTCACCAATCGTACGTTGAATGCCACAACCACCAATCTACACATGAATTAGCATAAAACCAGTGAAATTGAACATAATTACACGATTGTAGCAACAAATAAGCATGAATTGGATATTAAAATGCGTATATAAAATACACTTATCAACTACACGAGAAAAGGAAGACGTGTTCTACATTAAAGATCCAACGAACATCCTTCAAAGATCGTAGTGTTATCTCTAACTGTCAACTAGACACTACGATCAGGTTAAAGAAGATGTGCATCAGAATCATAGAGTTCGAACAACTGAGGATTGAAGCATTGGCAACGGTTCAATCTGAAGGCTGGTATTCGGACAAGAGCTTATTAAGAGCATTGATGCAAAAGGACAACATCTGATCTAGAAATCAGAAGGAGGAAATAAAGTCATCGACCTGCCTGAGACATCAGAGTAACATCTCTGATGTGGTAGGTGAAACAGTAGACTGCAGTGTCAGAAAGTCAGAAAAAGTTGACAAGTCACATCTGCAGTCTACACCAAATAACTTGAGATCTGCGAAGCATTTCAAAGAGCTTTCAACGGTTGCTTCTCAACGGGAAGATTGGGAAGTAGTATAAATAAGCCAGAGTTTCAACGATCAAAAAGTGCTGATGATTTTAGTGTTGCAGAATCGTTGAGTTGTTGAATGCTATTGTTGGCTCTACGAGTTCCACTAAAAGATTAACAGATCAAGTCTCAATGACAGTGAGACTGCATAGGTGGAAGTGAAGCAGCTTTAAAGAAGGACTTAAACTGACTAGAGCTTCACTCAACAAAGATAAAAATGCCACTAAAGATGGCAGCCAAGCTGAGAGCCGAGAAGGCCAAGGAGAGAGCATTCAGAAAGTGGCAGAGTACAAAGAAGATCAAGAGAGCCACTCTACAGATCACTATAAACTAAAATCTGAGAAAGAACAGAAGCAGAATCATGTCTGCAAAGCATTCAAGAAGGGTTCAGGGATTGCTAAGTGCCAGACGAAGTTTACCAAAAGCTCAGAGACTTAGAAAATCTAGATGGTGATGGTGCACATCTGACATCATATGAAAATGAGCAGAACAGAAGAAAATCAGCTGCACGAAAGAAGATGTGGTCCAGACTCGAAGTAGAATGCAAAGACGACCGCACCAAGATTGTGACGCCCCTAAAATAGGTATACATCACCCATCTTGAGTCGCCAAATACATGGTATAAAATTCAAATACAACTTAATTATACAACAGTCGTGTAAAATACGACAAAACATATGTTGTGAGTTTTAATACAAATATTGTCATCTAGACAATATCCACACTCAATTGAGTCCTGATTACATTTATTATCACACTATTTAACAGAATAGTGAGGACTACTAATGCTATTATCTGGACCGTCACTCCATTCCCCGACTAGTCCCTGCTACATTCTCAATTCCTGAAGAGAACAATGAAAGTAAAAAAGTGAGCTCAACTAGCCCAGTAAGAAATATTATGACTAAGATAATACAGAATAAATTATCGTTAGCCTTTAACAGTGTTAAACTGATACAATATAACAAACATCAAGTTTAACTGCAGCGGAACAAGCAATCCATTAAAAGAGTCAAATAGAGAATAAAATCTACTATTTTTTATGATTTAAAAGGTTTTCATCATTTTTATCATTGGGACTCGACAATAAATAATCCACATCATCCTTGTACTACTACCGAAAGATATTCATTAGTATCACAACCATAAAATTATCCATGCACTACGGGCCAAGGATATTCGTGTATTCATCAATGGTCATGATCATGCCAACAACTGTCCATCAATGCACTACGGGCCAATGAGGACTTTTACCACATCATTTTTAACATTACGGTCATGATTATACCGATTAATTCCTGGTCATAATCATACCAAGTCCATCTATACACTACAGGCCACATATGAATTTCAACATAATATAAACATGAGGATGATAACAATGATATAAGAATTCAATAAAATAAGTTCAAGAATTAATTTATCCAGGAACTAATAACGTCCAAATTGTCAACATGATACTTCTTTGTAGAGTAAAATTCAAGAATGCTCAGAAGAATATTTCCATGAAAAGATACTGGATGAAACGCAAATATCAAGGATATTTCACTAATTTCATGGAGTATAGAAGTCAAAACTTTAACCAACTGAGTATAATAAAGAATGGAATAACAAAAGAAATCACCAGGCATGCGATAGACCGCATGCATGAAAAGTTATTCCAATGTAATAATAAATAACGAAACCAGTCACGCGTAGAACGCGGTGCGTGATATTCTAACGAATAATAAATAACGAAACCAAATCAAAGCGAATTTACTTCGCAAGCGGGATGTTCCAACAGAATAATAAATAAAGGAACCAGGTCATGCGTAAACACACAGATAGGATGTTCCAATGTAATAATAAAGAATGGAATAACAGAGAATTTCACCGTGTATGCGGATTTTGATAGACAAAGTTATTCTAATATAATGATAAAGAATGGAATAACAGAATAATTTCACCAAGTATAGGGTAGACCGCGTATACAGGTTATTCCAACAAAATAAAAAAATGGAATAACAGAAGTTCTCTTCATGAATACGAAAGAAATAATACCCCTTACCGTAGAACAAACTGGATATAGGAGTAGTGAAGTAGCAGAATATTTTTCTTCTTTCTCTCTATTGTTTCTCTCTCTAGAGTTTCAGTGAATTCGTAAGAAATAATGAAGGAATGAGCTTCTATTTATAGGAGAATGGACTGAATAGTAACTAATTCCTGAACAGTCCAGATTGATTTACTTTTAAACAGTCGGTCCGGATTGGTTTACTATAAAATATTCTAATAAAACAAAATCTTTTAAATAAAATATAATATATTTTATTTATAATCTAATAAAACGAATAACTTTATAAAAGTATTCCGTTTTATATAAAAAGATTTTACTATGAAAAACACTGCATAATAGAATATAATATATTCTATTTATAGTCTAATAAAACGAATAACTTTATAAAAGTATTCTATTTTATATAAAAAGCTTTTCTATTTTATTACATTAATAATACTAATAAAATAAAACTTCATCATCATTATTATAATTCACACTATTAATCGACCAGGTCGGTTCCCAAGAAAGAAGGGCTTTCCAATAAGGATTTCTCCCTATTGGCGCCGCAATTAGGTAACCAAACCTCTCCTTGGCAGAACTTCTAGACATCGTTAATATTGTAAATAATAATATTAATAACTTCGTCGTCTCAATTATTGATTTAATAATATATAAAATATCGATAATAATTGAATCAATTAACGTGAGATCTTATCAACAATTATTGAAGCAATAATTGAACAAAACCGAGTGACTTCTCACGTAAGCATTAATAATCAATACCGCGTGTTATACTACGCAACCATGCGTATTCTGTTTTAACACCGGGTGTTTCAATAGTTAACGATAAAACTTTCGCCATTATTTTCATAAAATATTTTTTTCGTTTACTCAATCCGACAATAATTCCATTGTGGGGTCCACCAATGATTGTCTTAGTCGCATTTAATATTCCCCTGTTAAAAAAAAAGTATTCCCCGACCAATCGAATATTATATAACAACTTGCGTACTTTGCAAAATTTATAACTATTACCCACAACTATAACATTATATCAAATTCATTCCATAATATTCAAAAATGATAATTATAGAAAATTCATCTTTATTCATAAAAGTTGGGGTCTTACAAAGATGCTAAGTACAAATGATGTTCAAGCTTAATGTCATCTTAGCAGCAGCACAACCAACAACAAAAACAACTACAACAACAAGAAGTCAGGGCCTGAGGGATCCTTGTTCGAAGGGACTAAATGAGGTTCCAAGCCTGGTGGGCTTTAAGAGTTCCTAGGGAACTAGAGAAGTTCCAAGGTCACGGCCTCAAGAGTTCTTAGTGAATCAAGTCCCAAGGTCACGGCCTTGAAGGAATCTTAGTGATTCAGGGTGCTGCCCTTCCTTAGTGGAAATCCTGCTAGTTGAAAGCAGAAGAGTAGATTAGGAGCTTGAGTCTCTGAACCACTTAAAACCCATTATGTCTTTTACTTTATGTCATTTACTTTATGTACATTAACTTCTATAACTGCTATGAATGTTTTAACTGCTTACCACTGAACTAACTCTACGAATAATGTATGTATGATTATGAATATATCAATAAAGTGGATCTTTTACTTATTCTAATGTACTTGAAAAGATTCTTATGTTTGTCATATGCTAAATAATTAGCAATACAAAATAAAACAGAAAAGTATTTGAAATTAAAAGAGGATCTATTCAACCCCCCCCCCCCCCCTCCCCCTTCTAGATCTATTGTGCCTACTAGGAACTAACAAATTAGTTTTCCGTCTCATCTACATTATCACAAATATATCCCAGTGCGTATGCTTCTGCAATACTTCTATACCGGAATAATTGGTATTCAGTGAGTTAGATCGGTTTCCTAACTCATCTTAAACCTCTGCCCATACAAAGGAGTTGCTCTACTCAATTACTACATGTCAACGATTAAAAAGCATGCGACTGTACTTGCAACTTAAACTTAGTTAACACCGTAACATTTGACTAATATCAACTTACTTCTTCACATCATTTCGCTCTTCCACGAAATTTAACATCTTAGTAGTTTCATTTCTTAGAACTTATCTTCTTGAGTCTGCATATAAGTGCGGATACTGGTTAGATAAGATCTTGCATATAGCCATCAATAACCATCCTATTGCAGGGAGTGCAATCTTATCTCTAATTGCTCATCTAGCATACCTAACAAATATAGCATAACTTTGTCATGAATTATATAGAAAAAGAAATTATATATTATGACTTGAGAATATAATAATCTACTGATGATTAATTACTCTCGATAAAAGTATATATTATGGATGCAATTTTATTTATATTTTTATATATAAAAAAATAATGTAATATATTGCATGAAAATTAATTTTTACCTCTTAAATTATATTTATATTTTCTTTTAGGGTAAACATCTTGTGCCCCTATTTTTTTTATAATTTAAAGGAAATGTAAGAAATGAGAAGAAATATATATAACTTGTACTTTTCTATCAAAATTCACAAGCAATGTAAAACAAGGTTACAATTATATATTTCTTCTCATTCCTTACCTTTCCTTTAAATTATAAGTAAAGATAGGGGGCACAAGATGTTTATCATCTCGAAAAAAAAGTACAAATGTAATTTTTCTATATAAATCGTAAAAATAAAAGTTATACTTTTGAGAGAAAAAATAAATTTTCATATATATAATATTTTCATATATATAATATTTTCATATATATATATATATTATGTATATATATATATACTACTTTTTATATATAAAAATATAAATAAAATTGCATCCATATTTTTATCCAGAGTAATTAATCATTTGATTATTACATGCGCTTGAGAAACCCAACTAAAGGTATTTCCTTTTCAATGTATTGATGGCAAAGTTGTGTACTTGTCTTTTAGCCACTAGCCTATCAAACTCTTTTCTGATTAGACCAACAAGTCCTATTATTTAATGTACATGTATAATTTGACTAATATAGTGTCGACACGCAGAGATAGAAGGTGATCTTTTTGCGTGTCAATACTGTATTAGCCAATTGAACAAATTACTACCTAGAGTGATCATATTATTCAAAAGTGGTTCAATTAGACTTCTAAAAAGGTCCTCTTGGGAGCGTCAAAGTATATATATATATAGCCCGGCTCTCTTCAACGAACTGGAGCAAACCGGCTATAGCGACGATTTTTTTCATCGCTATAACATAAAAACCCGACTTTTTATGCTATAGCGACGGAAAAAACCGTCCTTATAGCCGGTTTGTTCTTAATTCGCTCCTTTCAGTTTGCTGAATAAGCGGAATATATAATTATATATATATATATATATATATATTTATATATATATATGGTCGGATCAGTCGTGCCCTTATCTTCTTTATGCTGCTCACTCCCTTTAGCGACGGGCCTGGCGATGGTTCGGTCATACAACCGTCGTCTATACTTTTAGCGATGTTATATGTTGTCTGCATCATTAAAAGTATAGACGGCGGTTGTATGACCGAAACCAAACCATGTCCGTCCGCCTCTAAAGAGGGGTGAGCTGCACGATTAATAATATAAAGGGTATGCGCTCTGATCCTCTCTCTCTCTCTTCTCTCTCTCTCTCTCTCTCTATATATATATATATATATATATATATATATATATATATATATATATATATATATATATATATAATCAATGTTGATTATGGTGTATTATATGACGAATCCATTATAAAACGTCATTATAATATCCCACAAAAGAAAAGTCTATCAATATTTAATAAGCCTTTGTTATTTTAATTAATTTAATTATTAATTAGGAATTTAATAATTGATATTATTATTAAATGAGAAAATTTAATCATGTGACTATGTGAATTAATGAGAAATTATTTTATTTTATTTAAATAAATTAAACTAGATATTTGATTTATTTTATAATGGATGTGACATTTTTTTAAACTATATGATAAGGTTTTATTAAATTAAATAGTTTTGAAACCTTTTAATGCTAGCCAAACATGGCCTTGGTGGGAGTTGAGGGAAGTTACCCATGATGGGGGGTAACTGACCTCTACTGCGTCAGTTTTTCTCCATTTATCAAACGCTTTCTTTTCTTTCTTTTCTTATTATTTTCTAAGTCTGGCAAAAAAAAACAGAGAGAGTTGAGAAAAGTTTTGAGAGAGATTGTGAGTTGAGTAATTGAAGAACTGTGGAAGAGGAGTTTATCTCTTGTAAATTGTATTCTACGCTTGGGTAATCTCTTCAACCCAATTATTATTTTTACGTCTTTTAAGTTTCATGAATATGTCTTAAAGTCTTCTGTGAATCTCTGCAAATTGGAAAGTTGTTATAAGAATATATGTAATAATTCGAGTAGTGGCATGTTTTATATATATATTGCATAATTCTATATCATCAGTTTCATGAAATTTTATAGTATACGATTACAGAGTATGTTATATGGCCATATTGACTTATACGTGATATTAATACGTCAATCATATATTATCCCTAAAATGATAGACTAAGTTAGGGATAATATATTATACGTCATTTTAACATGCATAATCATATACAAGTTACATGATTATGCATGTTAAAATGAACAAAATGAAACTTGAATGGTTGGATTTGGCTTTATAACGAATCCGTAGCATTAAAATCCATGTTTTTGTTCAAGAACTTCAAGAACATCAAGAACAGTTCAATTTGCATGCTTTAATTCTGTAATTATATGTTTTTATGGGTGAAAATCACTCTATATATGTTGGGTAATGGTTATGTATAAATTCTAGCATATGGGTATGTTTAATTTGGTGAAATTTATGATTATGTAGAGTTTATTTCGCTGAATTCTGTGTTTTTCGCGAACTGGAAATTCAGAATCTGGAGTGTCGCGTCGCGGTGCCAAATCCAGGCCTGAGACTCGCACCGTAGCACTAGACACCTGCGCCGCAGCGCCAAGACATAGTATAAAAGTGGCGTTGCAGCGCCACTTAACAGAATGGTCAAAATTGAGTTTTTAAAAGTGTTCAAGTATAGAAATGAGTTAGTAACTTAGTCTAATGATTATAAAGACTTGTTAGACCTATAATGAGATGTTAAAATAAATTCTTAACATGTCCATAACACAATTACGTGTGGATTGAATGATCGAATGCATAATTAGTTATTTTTCGTGAAGTCTTAATTTTACACTAAGTGTAATAATTGACTAAGTATAGTCATGAATTCGAGTTAAATAAAGAATAACTTATGATGTTTAGTACGTTATTATTGACTGGTATTATGAACGTAATTGACATGTAGGATTTAATTCAAAGAACGAGTTTGTTTAAGTGTAATCTACGCACGAGGCAAGTTTCTAAACCTTATCTTGTTACATTGAGCAAGTTTTCTAACTCTACATTTATGTTGAGCAAGTTTCTTACCCTAAACTTTCGTTGAGCAAGTTTCCTAACCCTACTTGTTATCGTTATATAAGTTGATTAATTCATCTTCGATATTGAGCAAATTCTCATTATTATTGATCAAGCATGTCTTGTATATTAAAGTTTATTAATCTTCAAGCATGATGTTGTTATACAATAATTATTCTATTGTATACTTTTGAGATTTCATCCAAGTAAAATTATCTGTTATTGTTAAACATTGTTAGACTAGCGAACCCTTATTGATTCGACTAGTCCATAGTTGATGAGCGTTCTAAATTTTAGAACCCCTTGATGAATTATCCAAACCAAACTTCCTTTGGTGTGGACTCGAATGTCAAACCGAGATGAACAACCTCAGATAGGGGATTATTTACGCTTTAGCGTTAAGATATTAATGCATGATGATGGTACTAAGGGTGATCCCCCTAGTAAGTACGAAAAGAAGAGTCCATAGTCTTATGATCATTAAAGGTTTCAAGTATAAACACTTGACAACCTGGGACATAGTTCAAGGTCTTATGACCCTCGTAAGTTCTTTTGATTCTTGTTATTCATTCTTGATTCAAAAGTTGAGCTTTATTTCTGAAGTTGTTAATTCATTCGAATGTTATTATTAGTCATTTGTTATATCTTTATACTTGTGGGCAATTGTGCTCACTCTTGCGTAATAATAACATTGCAGTTAAGAACGAAAGAGTAGACGAACCTTCCACTAGTAAAGGCAAGGGCAAGCTTAGCAAGTAATGACGACTGATTATTTATGTGGTTATGTAATGATATTTAGAATTGATGTTACTTAAGACTTATTTGTTTAAAATTCCGCATAGATGTTTTAAGGTTAGAGTAACCTGGGATTTATTTATTATTCAGTTGATGTAACCCCATAAGGGGAGAGTTTTATTATTTATTTCTATCTATTGCATGGTTTGCATTTATTTATGGGTAGATAGATAGATGATGTTTGTACAGTGAACACCAAATCCTGTGGAAATGGAAGTACCGGATTTGGGAGTGTCACAATAGTAGCGACTGTTATCTGCGATCGGGATGAATTCTAGTCGCTAGTTTCTATCAGCGACCACATGTGGTCGCTGATCGGTCGCTAAGATGAATTTTCCCCAAAAAAATTTGGTGCGAAACCCTGGCACGGTTTTTGTTGCGACTAATCTTTATCAGCGACCGCATGCGGTTGCTGAAATCGTCTACGTCATTAAAAATCAGTGACCACATGCGGTCGCTGATTCTCTTAAATAGATTTAGACTCAGGCGTTCGTTTGATTCAACAGAAAAAAAAAGAGGGCGACAAAAGAGGGAGAAGAAGGAGAAGGGGGAGAAGAGAAGAGGGAATCTGGTTGGTGTTCGTGTGTTCGTGTGTTCAATCTTCTTCAAATCAGATTAATTTTAGAGGTAAGAAATTCTTCTTCTTTTTTCAGTTGTTTGTTGTTTGTTCGTGTGTTTTTTTGGTTTTTTGTTTTTGGTTTTTTGTTTTTTGTTGTTTGTCGTTCGTGTGTTGTTTGTTGTTTGTTATTCTACGAATTTTTGTTTTAAGAGTTAATTTATTGCAAAGATTTGAATGAATGAAAATGAATTTGGGATTATTGAAGTTGGGATTACTGAAATGTATAGCTTCTTATTGAAATTGGGAACTGAAATTGTTGCAAAGAGTTTTATGAGATTACTGAAACTTTTAGGTTAAATTATTTTTAGGGTTAATATGTGTTTTAATATGAGATTATGTGAAGTTGGATAATTTGGATAATATATGGATAACATTTGCTAAAATTTGAATTTTTTTTAATATAACATTACTACTTGGCTAGGTTTTCAGAATTTTCTTTATATAAATTGAAACATTTATTTCATACCCTCGGATTTCATGACCTAATATGTGAGGAAACATAGGATTTTTCCCCTGCCACAATAGAGAACAAAATATCCGTTAACACAATATATTCTATGTATAAACAATGGTTATAAGTTAGTAATGGGATGGATATGGATTTATCATATGAATGCAAGAATCAGTGGGAAATTAGACTAATAATGAGAGATATCCTCTAATAAGTTGTTACTACCTTAAATTAAACAACTAAAAAATAAAAACAGTACTCCAAATATGTTATTACAAATAACAAGAATATCAAAGTATTCTGCAAAAGCAAGATCAACAAAACCATGAAAATGAGTATGACATAAAACATAACTAGGAATTAAGTTTATCCATAATTCAATCAAGAAGAAGGTTCAAAGAAGTTTATCCATAATTCACATCAAATATGCTAATTGATGTTAATTATAAAATTCATTTATAATGTATGTTTGTTAAAACTAAAATTCATGTATAATTGTATATTGGTAATGTTTTGATTGATATTATATTGGTAATGTATATGGGTCTGAATTTTTTACTGCTTTAATTTGCATTCAATCGTTATTGTTTTGGTCTTATTGTATTGGAAATTTGTATATTTCTCTTGGTTTGTGTCTTGGGTACCTAGAAATATCCATATATGCATGCCGCGTAAATGCATGTGGCTAATCTATATTGTAGGGAGACTACGGCAAATTTTTTTAAGTATTATAAGTATAAGTTTGAAAAATGTTCATAATAAGTATAAGTTTGTAGTTGAATTTTTTTACCTCTTTTATTGTGAATAGTTTTAGGTTTAAAATATATAATAGCTTTTGGTTATAAGAAAGCTATGCCCATTATTGAAATAAAATGAGAAATTGAATTGTTTGAATATCGAGTAGCTTAATTTTAGTAATTCTCGATAAATTGGGTTACATTTATATAGAGAGCACGAGTCTTTATTATCAATTGGATATAAATATATTGGTGATCCACTAGAGCCTATTAAAGAAACATTGGGTGATGATGAAATTTGGGCTTGGGGCAGAGGCGACACCACTACGAGGCCACTGAGCTTAGCCTCACGGGGCCAAGCCCCGAGCTTGGTTGTTAGCATAGTAAGCTATTGAAATTTTATTAAGCCAAAATAAGCGATCTTTGGGAACCTGTTAGTGCAACAGAGAAGGTAACTAAACACAGTTGGTCAATAAAGAGACTATTTTGGCTATAACAGAAAAACAAGGGTATTTAACACTTATGTATACAAGAATAAAGCTATAAAATGTTATAGAAGCTATAAATTTCGTCGGCAAATTGTGACTATCCCAAAACATAAAAGATTATAGAAAGGGACCGTGAGGGGTATAATCTTAAAATATGTTAGCCGAGGCCTGAGATGGACTCTTCAATTCTTGGTGTGAAGCCTTAGATGGTGGTAGTTTTCTTAAGAAGAAACATTTCAATGCATCTGAATACCAACCAAATATGTATTACTGATATAAAGCTAGCATGAATGAAATACCTTACGTATTTACTTACGATTAACAATAAAAACAAATTTAAAACAAACTAAAATAAAATAATATGATATAATATAACTATTAAACTAAATAGTATTTACTTAGTTTCTCATACTAAGTAAAGTTTCACATTTAAAGTTTCATTTAAAGTTTCTTATACCTTACGTATTCATATGGTTACAAGTATGCTCAAGTCATATGCTTACAAGTATGCTGAAATGTTAATCATATGCTTACTGAAGTATGCTCAAGTCATATGATTTCAAGTATGCTCAAGTCATATGATTATTAATAAGCTCATGTTTATGCGTAGTAGGTACCGTGAAATCATGGACCTCTATTCGAATAGTAGTAGTGGATGCACGATGAAAGTCAAGTGCCCGGATAAATCTTCTGGTGAATTTAGAAATTTGGTTGCCAAGTGTTTTTGGAGTATCGCGATATAGTCACCGGAATGTATGAATGGTAAGTCGCAGAATCGATGTCCATGTTTGAAGTGTAAGAATTTAAATTATATGAGCAGAGACGTTGTAAACTATCATTTACTTGTTTCGGGTTCATGAAAATTACGAAAAATCTTTAGTGGGCACATGGGCGGAGAAGAGATGGTGGCATCACGAAGTACACAATTCGAGGCGGTAGTACTCATCGAATGAATGAAATGGTTCATGATATTGCGATGCGATTTTGATTGGGAACAAGGCGAGATCAACCTATGAATTACGATGCCAAAGACTTCTTTAAGTTGTTAGAGCGAGGGTAGCGAGCCATTGTGGCATGGTTGCACCAAACATAGTATATTGTCTGTAGTGGCGACATTACTTAACATCAAGGTGATCACAACATGAGCCATGAGTGTTTTTGAGTCGCTCTTGAAGGCCATTAAGAGTATGTTGCTGACGGTGAAAATTACACAGTAACTATTACTTTTGTAAGAAAATGGTGAAGAAGTTGGGTCTTGGATACCAAAAGATCGATCGTGTCCCAACGATTGCATGTTATTTTATAAGGAAAATGAGCAGGATGACAAGGTTCACATTTGCATTCATGATCGATTTAGGCCTAATAAAGAGGGTGTGACTACAAAAAATCAAGTATCTGTTTAAGATTCTAAGGTATTTTCCAATAACACATCGGCTAAAAAGATTGTACATGTCTTGAAGAACAATTTGAACATATGAGTTGGCATGTGAAATCTCCATTAAAGATGGAGAACTAAATCATCCAGTAGATGGGCGGGGCTTGGAAAGATTTCAACTTAGCACATCCAGGTTTGCATTGGAACCTAGAAATGTGAGGCTTGGATTGTCCACCGATGGTTTCAATCCATTTAGCCACTCAATTTGTTCGTACTCATGTTGGCCTGTGATTGTTACTCTGTACAACTTGCCTCCTTGGATGTGTATGAAACATCCATACTTGTTTCTTTCACTCGTGGCTCCTGGTCCTAAGAGTCCTAGAAAAAACATAGATGTTTACTTGAGACCTCTTATAGACGAGTTAAAGGTATTGTGGGAGGATGGAGCATAGACTTGGGATGTTGCAACGAAAACAAATTTCAACCTTAGGGCAGCGGTCATGTGAACTATAAGTGACTTCCCAGCTTATGGTATGTTAGCTGGATGGAGTACACACGGGAAGTTGGCTTGTCCATATTGTATGGAGCATACAAAGTCGTTTAATCTATCAAAAGGTCGAAAGCCTTGTTGGTTTTACTGTCATCATCGGTTCTTGCCAGTAGATCACCCATTTCGAAGAAATAGAGAACACTTCAGGAAAGGGAAAGTAGACAATGATATGCCTGCACTGCGATTATTGGGAACTGAGATGCGAGATCGTGTGATGAGATTGCCGGTTATCCCATTTGGTAAGATTGATGCCACAAACATAATCAATAGGTTTGGCGAATCTCATAACTGGGTTCGGAGAAGCATCTTTTAGGAACTGCCTTATTGGTCTACAAATTTGATTTGTCATAATCTAGATGTGATGCATATTGAGAAGAGTGTGTTTGACAATGTGTTTAACACCGTGATGAATGTAATGGGGAAGACAAAAGATAACGATAAGGCACGTTTGGACATGAAAGATATTTGTAAGCTTCTTGGATTAGAACTTTATGAATCTCCTAATGGTAAGATTGTCAAACCGCATGCAAGGTACACATTGTCCAAAAAGCAAGTTGAAGATGTGTGCACATGGGTTAAGTCTCTAAAACTACCAGATGGATATGTGTCAAAAATGGCAAGGTGTGTTACGGGTGGGAAATTGCAAGGGATGAAGATTCATGACTGTCATGTGTTCATGGAGAGACTCATGCCTATAGCATTTCAGGATCTGCTTGATAAACCAATATGGGATGCTTTGAAGGATCTTAGTCATTTCTTCAAAGACTTATGTTTAAAATCATTAAATGAGAAGGACATGTCTATACTTGAGAAGAACATCATAGAGATCACGTGTAAACCGGAAAAAATATTCCCACCTGGTTTTTTTGACTCCATAGAGCATTTGCAAATCCATCTTCCCTATGAAGCTTGTGTTGGGGGTCCAATTCAATATAGATGGATGTACCTTTTCGAGAGGGTGATGGGAAACCTTAAGAGGAAGGTGAAGAATAGAGCTTATGTCGAGGGGTCGATATGTGAGGCATACAGTTTTGATAAGATATATACGTTTGTCTCAGACTATTTTTCGGACGAAGTCTTCATAAAGGCCAATCGAGTATCGAGACATGATGATGGGTGAAATGTTGAACTAAATGGTCGGCTCTCTATATTTGGTCTATCGGGCCGCGCTTATGGAAAGGGGAAGTGCATATTCCTCTCTGAGCAAGAGTTACATGTTGCATATACTTACATTCTTCTCAATTGCGAGGAAATTGACGAATTTATGAGGTACACATGTAAACTTGATAATTTATCTTTTAAGTTGAAAATTAATTATTCCAATATGTTAATGTTTATAACATGGTATAGATTGTACGATGACGAGTTAAAAGTGAAGCATCCTGGCATAACTAATAAAGATATTCAAATCAATCATGATAAAAAATTTGCACTTTGGCTAAAGGACAAAGTAAGTTCAATTTCTTAAGCACGACATATATATATATTCCATGTTAACTATGACTTTATTTAATAAGATGGAGTTTTTGTAGGCTTTGACTGCAGGATCAATGATTCCGGCTAATGTACAAGTCCTAGCTATGGGACCAGAAAAGGAGCAAGTCAGCCGCAATAGTTATAAAATAAAGGGTTAAGTTCAGATGACCACCTGGGGTTTGATCGGTTTCCCACTTAACCACCTGTAGTACGTAAACCTACATTTAAACTCTCGACCTTTTGAGGTGAAGTGAAAAAGTTACATTTTCCATCCAAATTAACTATGCGTGTATGTCGGGCCGCCTAAAAGCAGCGTGAGTAGGGGCTGTGTCGGTCGAGAACAACGGTAAAATGTCTTAAATACCCATTCTTCTTCTTCTGTTTGTTGGCTTGTAGAAGCGGATCGAAGCATTTATGGTCTTCCCATTTCAAATTTATTTGAGCTCCATCGCATCTGAAATTGAAAGCTACTTCTTAAGCTCCACCATTATTTGCAATTTACGAAGGTAAGTTTTCCAATTCCTTCCATTCCTTTTTCATTCCATCCTTGTTAAGAAAAGGACTTTCATAAGCCAAGAATGGCTCGATCTCGAACTTGAAGGATTTGTTTGTCCTTTTAGTTCTTCTTCTTGTTCTTCTTGTCATGCTAGAATCTTCTTGTTATGTATGAAAATTAGGTTCAAGGAGATAGGTATGGTATGGAGTAATAAGGATGTTGTTATTGGTTGTTATTGTAAACAATGGTTATGAAATTAGTAACCTAAAACAACAGGTCCTTTTAGTTCTTCTTTATTCTTCTTGTCATAGCAGAATCTTCTTTGTTATGTATGAAAATTAGGTTCGAGGAGATAGGTATGGTACGTGGAGTAATAAGGATCTTTGTTATTGGTTGTTATTGTAAACAATGGTTATGAAATTAGTAACCTAAAACTATGCCTATCAATTTGTTTGATAAAAGTTCTAAAGAACTATTTTGATTGAAAACTATATATTAGATTATAGCAAAAAGTAAATTAACCATGGAAGTAATATATATACATTTATGGTGCGATATTTGATATTACTCTTACGTGTTGTTTATGTTAATCGAAGTCGTGTCTTATTCAAGCAATGATGTAGGAAGGATGAATGGTGAGTTATTATATACATACCTAGCGATGTAAATGTGGGAAAAAAGCAAGTGTAAAAATTGTTGACTCGAACAAACCATCGAAGGGGAGATTATATTTTGTATGTGATGAGTGTGAGTTTTGGGCATGGTGTTTGCCTTCTACTACAAAAACTTCAAGTGGAATAGTCGGTGGCCCCCAATGAAACAATGACGAAATGGGGACATTGGTGAGTGGAACAAAATCTGAAGTGTTAGTGTGAAATTTGAATAACATACCAAGTAGGATGATAGTTGTTGAAAGTAATGTGAAGATGATAATTGTTGTTGGACTTGTGTTGTATTGCATATCGGTTATGATGTATTTTATTAGTAACAAATGAATGTATAAACTAATGGTAGTTTAGGAGACCTACCAACTATGATGTAATGTTTAATGTTCAATGTTTAATAGTAATGTGCAATGTTTAATTTCAATGTTTAATGTTTAATGTTCAATGTTCAATGCTCGATGTTTAATGGAATGTATAAACTGTCGATGTATAAAGCTGTTGGACAAGGTGTGAAATATTGCAAAGTTGATTCAAGCAGTTAAGCGACAAAAAATTATGCCCAAAAACTACCCATTCAAACATTAAAGAGTTACATTCCAAGTCTGTTACATAATATCCAACTATAAAACATAGTCCAAAAACTTGTCATTGAAACATTGTCCAAAAACTATCTGTTTGACAAAGTATACACAATCACACTTGTCAAAAATAGTTAACTGACAAAAATTATACATTCAAACATTAAAGCCTTAATCCCCCCAATCCCCCTTTTTTGGTGATTTGTATTTCTTGCTCTTTATGGCTCCCATCTTTATGTTCTTTCTAGAGCTTGATTTGGGTTGGTGTGGTATTTCTGAAGTAGTTGTAGTATTAGCAGTCCCTTGACTTGACTGTCCTTTAGTCTGGAAATTTTGTGGCATGGGATTTGGTGAAAAGGAATGCCTGAAGTTTAGTAGTCCAATACTGAATAAATAATCAAAAACAATTTCTGATTGACAACCATTAAAATGTACCTTAGCGAGGATGTCTTGTAGGAATGTCATTTGTGTTGGTATGCGATTGACTCCTTGTTATTTGTCTAAAAATCAAAACATGTTAAACTGTTATAAATAAGAGTTGAAAATACAGTTGGAATGTATAAAAAACATAAAGAATATACCTTGTTCATTCTTGATTTAGGATGAAAAGGTAATGTACATGACTTCTTTGTTATGCCCTAGTGTTAAACACCTTGCACATGTCATGATTGCCACCTTTTCTTGTTTGTTTATGTTGGTTTTTGGTTCATCTGCGGCCTTTCTTACGAGTTTCCTTGGTATGCCCACGGGGCTTATGATAGAGTGGAGGTGAATCTTAGCAAAATTGGAGTGAACCCATTCATGGTGACTTAGCACGAGCTTTATGATAAAGTTGTATGTTTTCAAGTATACATCCTTGCTATATATATTGATGGCAATAAGCCTCTGGTTGCTCCTATTGCCCATATTGCGAGACACATCATGTCTACATGGAATTCCACTAAGTGCCACATTTTACAACCACAAGTCCAATCATTCAAATTCCTGACCCCATATTACATTATCAACTTCTACTTCAAATTCCCAGGCCCCGGACTTGAAAAGAAGTGCATCCCTACAAACTTTCTTAATCATTTCCATTTTTTTTTGAATTACGGGCCCAGTGACCCCACATACTTGTTCATGCCTTCCTTTTTACTTGAAACCTAACCATTAATTTCTTTCTTATCCACTCTAGCATGTTTATTATACCTTTATCCCTTGCCTCCGGGATGTAATTATTCCATGACTCATTCATGTTGTTCACTTCTTACATCACACTTACGGTGGTGGGAAAAATGAGACACAGGCCCAAAATTTTGGGCCAACATCCATTAACCACTTAGGCTACTACGCATCGACTTTGTGCACCTCCTTACATGGGTTTGCTTCAAATGAGAACATGTCACCACAACTAAATTGCGTTCGAGAACAAATCCTAAGTAGCTTCCCCTAAACTTAATTTTAAAGTTGTTGTCAAATGCTTTAAACAAAATCTGTGTTCATTGTTGGGTAACATTGTATTGAACACCTCTACTAGCCCTTACACTTTATCGAAAATGAAAACATAGCATCTTGTTTCATTTTCACCTATGTCATCTAGAAGCTGAGTAAGAAACCACTGCCAACTATCTTTACATTCACATTCAACAACAAAGAATTGCAATGGGAAATATGTTGTCATTAGCATCTCTTCTATAGCACTTTCGATGGCGCCCTCAAAAACCCCTTTAAAAACACCCATCTAGGCCTATAATAGAGTCTACACCCAACTAGAAACCCATGTTTAGAAAGCGTGAAGCCTCGTATATAGCCTCTGAAAAGCAGGTAGTGAACCGAACTTGTCAACTAGACCCTCACTTTGCAAAATTTGAAAGCTGTTCGAGGTTAAATTGTTTGACTGTCTCCACATAATCCATCGACTGTTATCTTGCTCTCTACATCACCTTGCATATGTATTAAAACCTTTCTTTTTGCTCTATATAGGGATGATTTACTTAGAGTAGAGTTACATTCTTTTTGTGCCTTCTTTTTCCATGCTGCAAAAATCCCACTTAGGATTATCTCTCGAGTCGTACATATATTTTTTGGCCAAGTATCTCATGTCAACAAGATGATTCTTATCTGTCCGGCACGTGTATGGTCCCCCCAAAGATTTTATCTTCAAAGTTTGTTCACCTGTTTGGTGATCATGAATCCTCCATTTACGGTTTTCGACTTTACACTTGGCGATTATTCTTTTTACATCATTTTGAATATACTTTATATCAAACCCCCTTTAACGAAAAAATTCAACTAATGCTTCTCTAAAAAATTTCATGATTTGCAAATTCCATTCCAATCTCAAATTCTATCTTACCCATATCAGGTTGCCTCATTAAACTCCATTCATCCATCCCTTACAAATTGTCCTCATCATCGTGAACAAACTTCCTCCTTAATGCATCTTTCCCTTCTCCATCATCATCATCACTCCACCAATCCTCTACAAATACATCATTCATGTTCACCTTTGGTTCATCTGTTTTTGTTGGGCCTTCTTCGAATATATCATCATCCCCAGGCCCCTCTAGATCCTCATCCATCCATGGTGGATGCTCTGCTTCTTCCTCATTATCATTATCAGCTTGTTTTTTACTGTTTTCCTTTGTATGTTTTGTTTGTTTTTTAGCCTTTCTAGTTTGTTTACCTTTTCCCTTGTCTGTTTCTTTGTGTTGCCCTTTATCTTCTTCTTTTTGTTTCCCTTTATCAGTACTCCCACTTTGGTTAATGTTATCAGTTGGTTCACTTTGAAGTCCAAAGTCATTTTCATTTTCACTTTGGTTCATGTTATCAGTTGTCAAACCACAAATATACCTAATGGGTTCATCTTCAACTTCTTCTGGCCTAACAACTTTTAAGGGACCCTCCATTTCTTGTCCATAAATATGCACCTCCTCACTCTCAGCATTAACTAAGAAATCAATCATATCAATGACATCTTTGTCATTTTGCATCAATAATGCCCCACCCTCCCAAATTTCATATCCAGTTACAAGATAATAAATATTCATATTTGAAACTGGGCATAAAGTAGAGTAGTATTCATGTATACTAAGCAAAGAAAGGTAATCGACCCAACGGTCTCTACTATTTCTTCACTACCCCCAACATACTTATGTCTTTGGATCTTTAATAAACTTCCCACCGTAATGAAAAACAATTACGCGGACATTACGCATTAAAGAAATGAAGGAGAAATGTTTGAATAACATACTGATACTTTATAACAAGTATCACAAAAGGGGACCAATGTCGTTAAGCGAATGAAGAAGCGGAACCACGGGGGACAAAAAAAAATTAAAGAAAGGGGACCATAGTAGTGAGCATACTTTATCCAAAGACCAAAGAACATGCGTGCATATCTGACAAACAACTCACAATTAAAACAAAGAACATATCATATCTATCGAGACAAGGAGAAATTTACCTAAATCGGCACCAAATTAAGTATCACGAGACCAAGCGAAGGTGGGAACCCGGTCGATCACGAAGATCCACCACGAACACACTAAACTCACACCTATTTCTCTCGCCTCTCTAGCCTAGATATCACCACGATCGATCGTTCTCTAGCCACTAGAAATCGATCTGACGAAATGAAATGAGAGAAAACCCTTAGCATCTGTCGTTTTCAATTATATATATGAAGGGTAATTAAGTCTTTAGGCAAATAAAGTAACAGAGTTAAGACGGAAAGCACTTTTTCACTTCACCTCAAAAGGTCGAGAGTTTAAATGTAGGTTTACGTACTACAGGTGGTTAAGTGGGAAACCGGTCAAACCCCAGGTGGTCATCTGAACTTAACCCTAAAATAAATGGTTGTGAATTTTATACAAAGGCATATGGGCGCGATAAAAGAACAACGAACTCTGGAGTGTGTGTCTAAGGAGATTTTTACAATGAGCTTGGTCGTGCCTTTTATGGGGAGTTGGAGGAAATCGTAGAGTTGTCGTTATAAAGGACGCGTCTGGGGTCATATTCACTTGTTCAAGTGCCATTGGTTTGATTCAAAAAAGGGATACGTGTTGTGATGGACATGGAATCGTCGATATTGACCTCCATAGGTCCGCAGTACTCCAACGAACCGCTTATTTTACCAACTCAAACGATGCAAGTATACTACACTCTAGTCCTATTAGGAAAAAGGATAGACCGCCACTGATTGGCAAGTTGTAATTCATACTCCCAATGCGTAGTCGTGTAGAAGTAGTTGATGGGGAGATTTACCAAGAGCAGATGCTTCATAGTCAAACTATAATAAATGTGGAGGACGACAATGAAGTAATCCAGTTAGATGGTGGAGATGAACCAAATGAATTAGATCCTGAGTCAATACTTGTGTCAGATGACATTGATACTAAGGAGGAAGAGTTATTGACTGAATCTGACACTGAATTTGAAGCAGATGATGGTTATGAATCTGCAACACGTATACAAGATGATTCTCAATCAGACATTGACACCTGAATAAATGAAATGTATGTTTAGCATTACTTGTTTTTTAAATAATTGTCATATTTATGTACTAAACTATTTAAATGCAACTTTTGTTTATTGTCATTTATATTCATATATATACATGTTTATATCACTGTCATGTTTATGTACTAAAATATTTAAATGCAACTTTTGTTTATTGTCATTTTATATTCATATATATACATGTTTTATATCACTGTCATGTTTATTGTCATATATACATGTAATCAAATATGACTCATAATAACATCTTAAAATTTGTAATATCTGAGATGAAGGCTTCAAGCGGTATGAGAAAAAGCCATTGGGTAGGGGACTTTAATCATGTGCCCAAGGCCCTTTACTAATCCGGATGATCGAATTCTTATTCAGATTAAGCCTCCTCCGAATAAGACGACGTCGTCCGCGTATATCATTTATATATAAGCATTTAAGATTCTATTTATACAAGATATATAGAACTTAGATGTAAATTGTTTTAATATATCTACTTATCGTTGATGTAAATTGTTGTATATTATAGTGATTTTTCAGATAATAAGATTGTCAAAATCAACAAAACCATGAACATGAGTATGACATAAAACATAGCTAGGAATTAAATTTATCCATAATTCATGTATAATTGTATATTAATAATGTTTTGATTGGTATTATACTGGTAATGTATATGGGTCTGAATTTTTTACTGCTTTAATTTGCATTCAATCGTTATTGTTTTGGTCTTATTGTATTGGAAATTTGTATATTTCTCTTAGTTTGTGTCTTGGGTACCTAGAAATATCCATATATGCATGCTGTCGTGCATGTGGCTAGTCTATATTGTAGGGGAGACTCTGGCAAATTTTTTTTAAGTATTATAAGTATAAGTTTGAAAAATGTTCATAAGTATTATAACTTAGATGTAAATTACTTTAATATATCTACTTATCGTTGATGTAAATTGTTGTATATTATAGTGATTTTTCAGATAATAAGATCGTCAATTGCATATCACAGCTGTGTTTACATAATTGGCTTACACCTATGATTACGTGGGCGAGCACACCTATCGCCCACAAGGATGCTGTTTGGGCTGAATTTCAGGTATATTTTTTTAATTATGACAAATAATATAATATTCAAAGGATAATTTTTTAGTAATGTTATTATTGTTGTTTTATTTGTAGAAACGGTATAGATGGGAGGGCCTTGACGAGGCTTGATTGATCTGAGACATTATTACAGATGAAAGTCATGGTCCGCACTAAAAGATAATTTGAACAAAGAAAGACAAAAAGCCCTTCACAATCTATCGAAATCGACCATCCGAGGCCAAGGAAAGGATTACATGCAAGCATAGCCCACAGTGGTGCACCCAGTCCATATAAATTTGAGATGTGTACCAATGGAGAGTCGAGAGTGGGTGAAAAAGACGAAAGACCGCCATTCACTAATGATTTCTCGGGTGTGCAGAATAGTGAAAAGGCTAAAAAAACATACAAGGCGGCGAGATTTCACGATTCTGACATATCAACTTTGCCGGTATGTATTTACAAGTTTTAATATGTTTAAAATCATGAATTATAGAAAATATCACATTTTTATTTAGTAATATTGTGTTATTTTTTATATAGGAGTCTCAGTCTCAAGGTCAGCCTATTCATTGGCTAGATGTGTACGTGGCCACCCATGATGGTCTGCCTGATGCTATCCAGATAGCGGTAATAAGTTTTAATAATTTGATCTTGTTTATCAATGCTTACAGAATTTATTTTTAACTATTTAGTCGTTAACATAATGACAGGATACTTATAAGCGTTTATTGAATGAGCGCTATCCTGAAGGTACTCCACGTCCGCTTATTGATCAAGAGTTATGGGAGAGGGCGTCTGTTATGAAGAAGAACTACATTAAAGGTCAAAGACAACGACGACGCTCATCCTTCAGTGGCTCAGGCTGCTCTTCTACCCAGTCTTCACAATCATCGAGCCATCCAAATTGCTCATACTCCAAATTGTGTGTGAGAGAGCTATATGTCGAGATCGAGATCTTCTGAAGATACTGGGCGGGCATCTGGGGGCTCTGAGTTCTGAGGAGTTAGCTGAAGCAGTAGCGGCAGCAGCAGCAGGACAACATGTGGATGGCGACGAGGTATAAAATTAATTTGTTATATGTATTGTCGTAATATATACTGTAAGACCCCAACTTTTTAATAAAGATGATTTTTCTATAAATATCATTTTTAAATATTATGGAATGAATTTGATATAATGTTATAGTTGTGGGTAATATTTATAAATTTTGCAAAAATCACATGAGTTGTTATATAATATTAGATTGGTCGGGGAATATTCGTTTTAACAAGGAATATTCGTACGATGGCACAATCATTGGTGGACCCCACAACGAAATTATTGTCGTATTGAGAAAACGAAAAAAATATTTTTATGAAAATATCGGCGGAAGTTTCACATTAAAAGCTGTTGAGCTACTTCAGTAGTAAAGTAAAAGAATGTCTGGCATTGGTTGCGTAGTAGCATACCGGTATTGATTAGTGATCTTACGTGAGAAGTCACTCGGTTTTGTTCAATTATTGCTACGATAATTCTTTGCATAGTATCTCTCACGTTATTTGATTCAATTATTATGACGATATTATTTATAATATTAAATAAATAATTGAGATGACGAAGTTATTAATATTATTATTTGCAATATTAACGATGTCTAGAAGTTCTGCCAAGGAGAGGTTTGGTCACCTAATTGCGCGCCAATAGAGAAAAATCCTTATTGGAAAGCCCCCTCTTTCTTGGGAACGACGTGGTCGATTAATATTGCGAATTATAATAATTATGATAAATGTTGGTAAAATATTGA